>JASDDO010000012.1:450467547-450907547 GCA_030015575.1 Agapanthus africanus | reverse complement strand
TTATATCAAATATAAATATATATATCATATATTAAATCAACATTTTATTTAATAATCCGGTTAAATCATATATAACCGACTAATATCATTTATCTATATATCACATTATCAAATCAACACTTGATTCGATAATCCGGTTATATCACATATAACCTAACTGATATCAAATAACCGCCAGATTAGAATACGGTATCACATACTTGTATTTAATCAAGCCCCCGCACATATCAGCATATGTGCCCTACTTCGTTTCGCTTGAACGAGGAAATTTCTGTGTGGGACTCTAAAGACCCGTCAATACGCCAGCAGTAGGTAATGATCATATCAGTTACCCACAAGCCGTCAGCGGTACTAGCTGCACGTAACGGCTACCCAGGTATTGAGCGAATAGAAGATCAACAAGTAAGCTTGCCCAAACTACCATGAAGCCTATAAGTAACACTTACCGTACACTCGGTCTCTTCGTCTGATATGTCGCATATCGAGTCTGGGGGTGGAATAGTCAGACCCCAATAACTTGATAAGTCATGCCGATGTGTGGCCTAAAACGGTACGAGAAACTACTGATAACACTTACCAGTAAATCTCATTAACAACCCTGACCAGGGACATCCTGTTATTGCCAATCGAGCATAGCGCAACATCAACTACATATACCGGGAGAGACGAAACCCTTCCTATCGCTCATTGCCTCCATGTGACTCAGGACTGTACCCAAAATCCACCTGTTTGCACGACTCCTTTGAGCCTTGGTAGGGAGTAAATCAATGCACAGTGGGAACCACACAAGACTCTATGACGATCTCGGGTCTACAGACTAACCTGTACCAATGTCACCAGAGAACTGCTATCTGACGATAGGTATAGTACCATCTAGGAGTTCTCGGCGAGTCCTGTTCGGTGTACCCATTCTCTAATGAGCACCTGTGTACAATCTTTGATGTCAAACACCAATAGCTATGGGATCAACCATCGCTCCCATATAGGGTCAAGAAACGCACACACTAGTCTACTCTAGAATATTGATGCCCTGTCTCTATATACCCTCGACTAGGAACAATTAAAGGATGTGCTTGTGGACTACCCAGGTCCCAGTAGTATGATCCACATCATAGTCCTGGTAGTCAAGCCAACACTCTAAGGGCTTTATCAACATGTATCTTAGAGACAACATAATAATACTAAGTGTACATTTTAAGATAAAGAGTAACCAGATAACATACTATCATGTCGAGCTAGAAAGTCCTCTATATATATGTCCAAGCATCTACTATAATATACATCAATGTACAATAATGTCCTCTAGGGCATACATATTCCTAACACCTACGAGTGTGGCGAATAGCCCGCCAATTCTAGAGTAAGGCACCCCGGTCTCAATTCCATGAGATGGAGGCCTGTTGCCCTCTAGAACCCGGTTACTCGAGCACTCCACCGTGGGGTAATCCTAGTGCATGTAATGAAAACCTGAATATACAACGGTGACTACGTCTGCAACCAGGACGTGCCCCAAAGAATAATACAAGCCGCAATGACGGCAGTCCACATGTCGGATACTCGTCACACAATATGAATATACATTACATCATAGTGAATTATATCTAATACTACATACACCGGGTTATCCATCGCGACAAATCCAACAAAACCATAATCAATAAGCAATATCCATCACAGAACTTGCAAACTTGCGAGTATCAATTCCGTAACCCTGTCTAATTGATACATATAGCAATTAGACGACGTTTTACCAAATGTTATGATACACGCAACCATCACTAAGCCTACGACAATCGAATACCAGACATAAATAGCTAACACTTCAATTTTTCAAAACACCGAAAATCAATTGTGCTAAAAACCAGCAAAAATTTCATGCTAAAACCCACTTCGGGAGGCCAAAATGAGCTTTGATTGATCCGAAACTTCAAGGAAGGCCCCGACACAAAATTAATGTTGATCCGGAGGCACCTAGGGCAGTACCCACCCCCTAAGACACCCTAAGGTGGCCGGGGGGTAGGCAGACCCGAAACTGCTTTGTGGGCAATGCTCCGGTCCCCACCCCCAAGGTCACCTTAGGGTGGTCTAGAAGGGTGGGTGGGCCATCTCTAGGTCCCTTCGGGATGTGCTCTGGGTCACTGCACACCTCCCTGCGGCCCCTGCGCACCTCCCCATGGCTTCTCGGTCCAAACCGAGAGCCCACGGGGAGTCAAAATATCAAGATAACATGAAATAAGTTACTGGTTTTGCGCAGTTTTTGCGGGGCAAAAACCGACGGGATTCGGAAGTCATATCTATCTAGTTTAGGGTGTTTAGTTGGCTCTGATATCATTGTTGGTTCCTAGTGCCCTCGCCGCTAACCCACGGCCAATACAGAATTCAAAAACAAATTTTTTTTATGGCACTAGAAAGCTACACCCAAGAATCTAACCAAACACCTAAACCAGCAAACACAAAAGGATAGAAATCACAACCTTTGTAGTGTATTCATTTGCTCCAATTGAATTGGACTCTAGCATGCTCTCAAGAGTTTCAGATCGCGTTTGCAAGCCGGTCCTCCTTCGCCGAAGATGATCCACCCGAGAGAACCGATCCAAGCTCCAGCTTCACCTAGTGAAGTAACCGACGCTCCAAGCTCACTAGGAATGGAGAGTAGGGATGTGGGAATTTTCCACTATAATTTTCTCTCAAATCTAAAGCTCAAGAGAGTATCTAAAGAAGAAGGAGGATGGTGAGGAAAAATAGCCCTAAGCAAGTGTTGAAGAACATGAGAGAGTGATAGAATGAATAATAGAAAAGAATGGCTTCATATTCTTTTGCAACCATACAAATAAAAATCTCATAACAATTTGTAATAAAATAATGAAGTCCATTCCTCTCTACATTTCTTCAACCATGCTCAATACCACCTTACCTTCTACCTCATTTTATGAATATTCATAAATGAATATTCACAAATGAGGTGTCCATTTTCTAGAAAAAAATCCATATAAATACGGAATACAACCCGGTATACGTATTGAAATACATATACGTGAATTCGTATAAAAATACGAATAGCCAAGAGAGAAAATGAATAGTGAAAAATAGTACTAGAATACATATATTAAAAAAATATATATAAATTATTAAATCAAAACTTGATTTAATAATCCGGCTTAATTCTAAGCCGCTAGTATTATCAACCGTCCGATTAAAGTCCGTGTAGCCTGTACACATATTTAATTGGACACCTGTATATACCAACATACGTTATTTACATCATATTGCCTGAATCGGGAAAACCTTTGTGTGGGACTCTAAAGACTCGATAATACACTGGCAGTGGGTTTAACCACAAGCATGTCAACGGTACTAGCTATACGTTACGGCTACCCAGGTATTGAACGAAAGGAAGGAAGACGAGCAAACTCATCCGTACCCCTACTGAGCCTGTCTGTGACAATCTCCATACAGTTCGGTATATTCGTCTAAGAGTATCGCATACAGGGTGTAGGGGTGGATAACGTCAGACCCCTAATACCGTGATATTTCGTGTCGGTGTGAAACCCATCACCCACTGAGAAACTACCGATCCAAATCAGTAAATCTCGTCCATCTTGGCCAAGGATTTCTGGTGATGGTGATTGAAAAAGTTTTAATTACCGCAATCAGGACAGTTTCGCTTGGTAGCTAGCCACGATGAGTATGGGTCGTCCGCAGGGAGACGGTGCGTTTTACGTTCTTGTTATCACGAGTTAATGAGCGTGGCGGAATGGTTCGATTCTAACCTAAGTGTATATATACAAAGTATAAGTTGTTAGGATTAGATATGTTAGTGTAAGTTAGTGAAGTCCGTACTCAATCCTTTGTGCCGAACTTAACCATTGAAGCTAGAGCAATCGGCAACAACATGGATTAGGGTGCTTAAGCACGGTATTTATGAAATCCGGCTTATTGACCCTTGTCCGTCCGTTCTTGTCTCTTGACTATCGCCTCCGGCCAAACCGAACGCAACCGGTCACGGTTAGGGATCACCGCTACCTTGGTAGGGTAGGATGCCTAACGGAGCACTTGCATAGGGTTTGGGCGGAGTTCAATTGGAAAATATCGGGCAAAGGACATGAGAAACGAAAACCTTAACTTACAATTCCATTCTTTTTCCTAACAACACCATATTCACAAACATCAAAACAAAAAAAAGAAAGAGCAAAGGAAAAGATAAAAGAAAAGAATAAAAGAACATTACAAGTAAGTAAATGGCAAGGTAATAAAAGAGCAAGTAAGTAATGGGCAAGAATTAAAATTGCAAGTAAGTAAAGCAAGAGAAATACTAAGAACCCAAAAGTGCAAAATGAAAGCTTTATTATGTCCAAGTGATGATACAAAGCTTGAGTTCAATAACCAAAACTTAAACTTGCAAGCTCAATGAAGAGGTTGCAAGATCAAGAGAAGGCAAAGAACTCAAGGGGACTAGCTATGTACAAGAACAAAGAAAACAAAGAGTAAAAAGTTGTTCTAGTGTAAAGAATATGAGACCCCTTCCCTTGCTCACTGATCTGGCTTTTATAGGCACAAAAGAAGATTAAACAAGTAATAAAAATGAGTTGATGTGACAGAAAGGGAGAGCCAGCAGAAAATTGGGGAGCAATGGACTTGGAAAAACCGGTAGGGCCGGTTTTTGGAAGCATCTCGCCGGGCTTGGTCCGAGCAAGTGGGCTCGTGTTGGTGAGGTGGTTGTGTGTTCTCTCGACAACTCCACTGGTATTGTCTGATTTCTTTGTAGAAGCCTGGTTTGTACTCAGTAGATTGGAGGGAAACATGATGCTTTATATCACATCACACCTTCTTAGCATTTAACACATATCTCCTCACTTGTTCCCCCATATACCATGGGCAACCACCACCTAGTTCTAAGTGCCAAAGAGTTATGTGCACACTTGCTATGTGTTGGACCAAAATTGTGTACACAATATTTTTTGCAAAATAACTCTTTGGATATCGATCGGTCTGCAGTTCCGGTTGCAGTGTCGGCTCACAAACGTTATATCCGTGATTTTGAGTGTGTTTCCAGTATTGTGTCACGGATACCTGTAATCTGTATTTACTGAGCAGACACTGGTTAATAGTACCAATCAATAACAAAACAGATAATGAAAGAGTGGTATTAAAATGTAGTTTCTTGTGATAAACAGATGGCCACTCGTGCACAGTGCGACATCTACCCCCAAAACCTGGAGAGACGAATCCCCGACGATCTGCTCACTGCCTCCATATGGCTCGGGACTATACCTAACTAAAACCTGTTTGCACGACTCTTTTGAGCCTTGGTAGGGTAGCAATCAAAGCACAGTGGGAACTCACATGAGACAAATGACGATCTTAGGTCGACAGACTAACCTGTACTCATGTCACTTGAGAACTTCTATCTGACAATAGGTATAATACCATCTAGCATATTCTCGGCGAGTCCGTCCAGTGTAACTCATAACTCAATGAGCACCTGTATACTATCTTTGGTGACTAAACGACACCAATGGCTGCGAGACCGGCCATCGCCTCTCGTCGGGGTCAAGAAACATATACACTAGTCTACTCTGAAATATCGATGTCTAGTCTCGATATTCCTACAACTAGGGACATATAGGATTTGCTTATAGACTACCCAGTTCTCACAAGTATGATTGCCACAATAACCCTGCTAGTCAAGCAAGAATCTTATGGGCTCTATCAACATGTAATAGTTATCTGTAATACCACATAATACATGTACATAATGATAGAGATGAACCGAATATCATACTATTATCTCGAGTAAGACTGTTCTACCCGTATAGGTCCTCCCTCAATCATCATAATCGCCTGCCTGCGATTACAATAATTGCCTTTAGGGCACTATATCCATCACCTCCGGTGTATTCTCGAGGACAAGGACAGTGACGATGATGAGGAAGCGGAGGAACCTGTGGAAAGCTGTTACATGGTCTCCCATTCATCACTATATGATGAAGATGCTCCGCCAGCGTCGAAAAGCGATATGGATGAACTGGGGGAAGAATCGGTATCAAAAACCCCGACACTGCCAGAAGAAAACCCGATTGAATGGATGCTGAAAGGAGCTTTTCAAACGAGCAAAGATGATCAGGGACACAAGATGGCCATATACGAAAGGGCCAAACAACAACGTTTGAATAAAGAACCTGCGATGAAGACGATTCATAAGGCTCTTCGACCGAACCGAAGCATGTTTGCAATGAATAAGAGCAGGACCAAAGCTATGAAGCGGTTTGCTAACCTGTCTATAGGGATGAAGCTGCTTCCTCTCATTATGAACACTCATGGGGTTTCGTATTTCGATGGTGGAGAAAGACACCCAAAATATTTCTCATATCACTGAAGGATCGCTCATCCCATCGAGGAATGCGACGCTTTCAAGAAGTGGTGGTAAGGGTATGTTGCCTATAAAAAACACATCAAGAAGGAGAAGCGCGACGCTCGCGCTCGTCGATATGAGAGCAGCGAGACGACAATGCATAAAGTAGCAACTGGCAGCTGTCATATGGTCGGTATCAGTTCGAAAGGGGAAAAATCTCGGGTTCTCACGTTCGGGAGTGATTCTGAGGATGAAATGCCCCTCAACCCTCTCTTTGAAAGCTCCTCCTTGAAAAAAGAAGAGGAGGAAAAGAATTGTGAGAACATCCAGCTGTGCAACCGCACTCTTCCTAAAAAGAATCTCGGACCCGCAAACAAGGGTTTGAATAAAAAAGATAAAGGGAAGGGGAAAATTCCACAGGAGATCTCCCTTGATGAAGAGGTGGCCAAAGAGCTCGCCGCAAAAGATCTGCCTAAGATAACCAAGGTAGACTATAATGTCCTTGCACATTTGAGGAAGATACCTTCACAATTGAGCATATTGGATGCCCTTCTTTTATCCAAATAAGCATGAGACTCTTTGATCAAACCCTTACAAGAACCTGATCAGTTCCAAGATTTCCTCGCGGAAGAGAAAATGAAGGATGAACTTGCAGAGGTCCACACGGCTAATATTACCTTCAGCGAGAAGATCTATTCCTTGGTACATGCGAGCATAATCGACCGCTATATGTTACCCATGTTGCGCCACGGCAGCGCCCCGGCCGTCTATCCGAGGCCAAAATGCGGAATAAAATTTTCCTTACTTGGAAACTGGCGCTACCGCGGACAATGAAAAACCCGGATCGTAACCATTAACCTAATGCTAGCTAACAAGAGATGGGAAGAGAAGTATACCGAGTGATCCGAGTCCTCCGGTCTTCTCGTCGTCGTCCCAATCTCCCGCGGAAAGTCCAGTCTCCATATCGTCGCCTCCTCGCCGGAATGGCACCACATCGCCTGCGTCTTTTACGGGCTCCCGCCTCAATACCGAGGCAACTTGGGCATGAAGCCGGCAAGTCGACATGCCCAAGAAATGCTGTGGAATGAAGTGTAGAAACTTTATCTCTTGGAGTTTATATAGTTGCCATTGATGGATGGAGGAAGAGGTAAAGAAAATTGGTGCTTTCAATTTTCTAGCAAGAAGAAGATGGGATGAAGAAATCCTCACATAACAAAGATGAACTCTCTCTTTCTTTTTTCTCTCTTCTTCTTCTCTCAAGTGTGGCTTCTTTTCATCTAGTGAGAAAATGGTGGAGGAAAAACCAACATAAGCAAGAGGGAGGTGAGGGTAGTAAAAGCAAGTGGTAACCATATCCTAAACCTCATCATAACAATCTCACATCAACTCCAAATCACTTCTAATCAACAAAAAGCAAGTGATGAGAATGGTATCAAAAGATGCTTTCATAATTAATACATTTTCAAGAAAATCCTCCACAATGTGTTATTTGCAAACTTGCAAATAACACCCTCCATCAAAAGGTTCGGCCGGGAAAGAACAAAGGAAAACCGGCCGGAACGGAATGCAAACTGGCAACTCCAGAAAACTGATCCCGTAATAAATTACAGGAAAACCCCGATACTGTGTATACACACCCGCATCTGTATTCCGACCGGATACAAATGCAATGAGACAAAATCTACACTGTACTAAACTAGGATCCGGCTTAAACCAAAGCCGGCTAGTAATATCCGTTCGATCCTGATCCGTGCAATACCGCACGTATCAGATCGAACCCTGCCAAATAACTATAAGGCCACTAGTACAAAACTGTCCGATCCTGATCCGTGCAATACCTCACGTATCTGATCGGACCCTGCCATATCTCCATACGGCCTCTACAGCGTTTCGCCCGAAAGCTTGAGTAACTGAAAGTGTGGTGGACTCTAAAGACTCGTCAATACTATGGCTGTGGATTTAACCACTAGCACGTCAGAGGTATTAGCCAATACGTGACAGGCCACCAGCTATTGACCAAAAGGGACGTCGATGAGCGAACTCATCCTGACACCCTACTGAGCCTGTCAGTGACAATATCCGTACAGTCCGGTCCGTTCGTCTATGAGTATCGCATGGCGGGCCTAGGGGGTTGGTAAAAGTCAGACCCCCAAAAGCGGTACAAGTCGTGTCGGAGCGTAGCCCAGAACACCCTGAGATACTACTGGAATACCTACCAGTAAATCTCCTGCCTCGGCCGAGGGCTTTGTGTAATGGCTCTCCTAGACACAGCGCGACCTCACCCCCAATACCGGGAGAGACGAACCCCTGCAGATCCGCTCACTGCCTCCATGTGGCTCGGGACTGTACCCAACTAAAACCTGTTTGCACGACTCCTTTGAGCCGTGGTAGGGTAGTAATCAAAGCACAGTGGGAACTCACACGAGACAAATGACGATCTCAGGTCGATGAACTAACCTGTACACATGTCACTAGGGAACTGCTATCTGACGTCTGGTATAAGACCAACTAGCAGGTTCCCGGCGAGTCCTGTCCGGTGTACTCATAACCCAATGAGCACCTGTATACATCTTAGGTGAACCAACTGACACCAGTGGCTTGTGAGACCGGCCACCGCCCCTCGTCGGGGTCTCGACTGTATACACTAGTCTACTAATGGAGTATCGATGCCCTGTCTCGAAACTCCTACGACTAGGGACCTTTTAAGGATGTGCTTATAGACTACCAGCTCCCACGTATATGATCGCCATCATACTGCTGGTAGTCAAGCAAGAATCCTAGGGGCTCTATCAACGTGTAATAGCGACATGTCAGGTCACCTAAAGCAGTACACGATGATAAAGATAAACCAGATAGCATACTATCATCTCGAGTAAGACTGTCCTACCGGGATAGGTCCTCCCTCAATCATTGCAATCACGTGCCTGTGATCCAATAATTGACTCCGAGGGCACTATCTCCAACAATCTCCCACTTGCACTCAAGACTAATTTTTGCGATGTCCCATACTCACAGCCCGTGTGATACCGAACACCCAACTCCTCTACTAGTCAGTCTCACAAAGCTCGTTTGCGAAACTATTGCGTTCGAGGAATAGCCTCAGTGAGTGGATCCGCTGTGATGTTTCTTTCTATGTCTCTCTATATCTCAAGTTCGCGGAGAAAGCCATCTCCCGAAATGAGCAATACCTGTCTTAGAATGTCTGGATGTCTGATGGGACCTAGCTCATAAATGAACTCCAAATCCAAACTTCTTAGACTGTATCGTCAACTGAACTTAATCAGTATCCTGCGCCATGCCACCCTCAGTATTGCCTTGGACTACCTGTCCAAAATACTGCCCCTCGTCAGAAGGAAAACTATAACTCTGACAACCTCCTTGTCGTCCATGTCACCTTGCAAGCCTGGAATGATAACTGTCTCCCAAATGAGGCTGTCGTTATCTTATCCCTAGAACATCCACTTATGTTCTAAAACTGCTTCCGACTGTTTCTCCAGGATTGGATCAATGTCAACTTATTGCATCTAGTGCAAGAACAACATCTGGTGTGGTACTTGACATCTCATGATTGACTCAATTGCCTAAGCAAGTGATCTGCCAATCATGAGTATCCCTCTCCCCTTTAGTCTATAAGACACCTTTAGAGAGGGTGACTCCATCAACTGCAGGTTCACTACCGTGCCAGGAGTCGTCCATTCTAAATACTCATAGAATGCTGTCAAGGTACCCAGATTGGGAAACCACCCAAATCTAGATCTCAAACCATAGATCTAGTAACCAGAATGTCTGATATAATATCCAAGTCCTGTGTGGAGAAACAACTGTGTGACAACCAAAGTATAACCGATCGTAGTATAGGAATATCATTTCCTACTCTGTGTATGTCATCCAAATACCATGACATCACACCCTACTACCTTCTCAACAGATCCATCCCCTATTCTGATGACGTCAAACCTATGACTGTCATGTCAGAAATAGATGATCTATCTCCGCTATATCTGCTTTAGTCTATAAATAGATATAAGCCACCTGTCCACCAATGCTTCCGCTGCTCCCACTGACTACGACAACCCTCTGGCAGAGTCATATAGACGTGCACTTCCAAAGCTAGTTTAGAACGACACTATACTCATCCTCCTGCCGGGTCTCGCAGCCTGGAACAACAACAATGGCAAGTGTGGGTAAACAAGAACTTCCCTGTCACCGTCCTTGAGGCTACCGGAGTACCTCTCGGGTGCCTGAAGTTACCCATCGTATCTGCGGAGTGGCCAATGGAATGTCAAACCAGATTGAATCTTTAGGTTCCTTATCAAATCTTCAGTAATCGTTTGTGGTTCTGGAATTACTTCCAGTTCTACCATACTCCCACTACTGTTTTCTGAAAAATCCATTTTTATTAAAACTGTGGCGAGTCAAGAACAATATCACTATTGATCTTCCAGATGGTAGAAAGTCAACCCTCGTCATAGCCTGGGTCAACCCACAAACAGCCATTACAGAAACGTGCCTTGAGTTGTCCAGTGTCTGGTTTTAAGCATAAGCCGGACAACTCCCCGTACCTTAACAATGTCAAGATATGAACTGTTCTATATCCAATATAGAAACAGAGGCACTGATTTAATTGAACCAGATTCAAAATGCAGCTGTCTCCAGTGCATGTCAACTAAATGGAAAGAGGCTGATCAGCGTTACTCAACTTAGGAATGTTTCCAATTATGAGTAACCTGAAAGAGAAGCTAGTTCTCTTAATCATTACTATCAACTGAACACCATACACAAGTATCTACATCTTTGATCACTTTGAAGAATCCCGATACTTGCTACACCTGGTTCTCTACTCTATTCAAATACCTATAACTCCTCAAAACTTAGACCCTGTGTTCCTACGAAACACATGTCTAAGAACTAGAGAAGTTAAAAGTAAACAGAATATAGTAAGAGGACCAACCCCTCTGTCCACTGGACAACATACAATACTCTGTATAAGTCCGCTGAGTCTAACAACTCTTTCACTGTGTGTCGTAGGTTAAAAATTGTACTTATGGTTAAGAAGAATTACACCGCTGTTTAATGCTCCTTACCTAACCATCCACTGATATAGGTAAATGTCATCGACATAATATCAAAAGGTATATCTCACTCTATGAAAATAGACGTACAGATATATCAATTTGAAATTGGTGCACAACAGCGGATATTCAAAACCAAATATTTGCCGACCGGCAAACAGCCCAGATGATCTCCTCAAATATCACCGATTACAACGAATCCCGATATAATGAGGATGATCACCCTATTCCCAATGACTTACTCCCACTCATCATCTGTAAAACCATACAGATGTGAGAATCATACCTGGTAAATACATACCCTGGAGTAAGTATCTAATCGGGAAATCAGTTTTTCTTTTAACATTACACAGTGAAACTGAAACATTGAAATGTTTCGGTGGGGTATTCCGGTATTCTTAGTAATGCCTCTTCCATTATCCAGATTCACAACTGTAACCTTATATCTCTTTGCCATCTGTCCAAATCCCTTTATATGTCTTTAGTCATTACCGTCTGCACACCCCTTTAGGCCAAATGGTTTTCTTCCTTCCCTACCGTTCGGCACCAGCCTATGGTTTGGAAGAAGACTATCTAATAAGCATAAAAGGTGTACTGTCCTAATCCTAGGAGCACTCGCAAAGCGAGAGAAGGTGAAGATAAAAGACAACCGAATAAACTGTATTCCTATTTCTCCTGGACCAGAATCCATCCCCGAACTGGAACAAGTTCCTTTCGAGTTCGTATATAACCATACGATGGAGTATCCAAATAAACTGTGGATCTTCGTAGTGATACGGAGTGTCCTGGAGAAATACAAAGGTGATTTAGGATTGGCGAAGAAATACTTGGTTCGGTCGTGAATAGCAGTCGCAATTTACTTTTCCCTCTTACTAATCCCTTGCTTTGTCTTAACTTAATACCTTCTGCACACCATCGTTATGCTAATTGGTTTTCTTCGTTCCCCACCGTTTGGCACCAGCCTAAGGTTTGGAAGAAGACTATCCAATTTGCGTAATAGGTGTACTATCTCCTAAACCAAGGAGTACTCGCAATGAGAGAAGGTGAAAAGAAAAGACAACTGAATAATCCTATTCGTTTTCTCCAGAACCAGAAACCATCCTCGAAGTCCTTCGAGTTCGTATATAACCATACGATGGTTTTGTCCAATGGAAGTGGACGTTCGCAGTAATGCGGGGTGTCCTGGAGAAAAGGGTAAAAGTAGGAGTGGCAATGAGGTCTGCAACTCTGACAATCCAAAAGCCAGTGTTAAGAAGGTTCGGTCAACTTGGTCACTGAGTCAAAGTCCAGGGTCTGGTCAATGGTCGCTGCCAAAGAGAGAGTGAAAAGAAACACTCAGCGTGCACTCTAACCTAGATCAGAATGGTTATCACTTTGTCTAATCAGGAAACCTCCCACTGTACCTCAAATTCTCCTCCAAACCTGAAAGAAGAATTAGTCGGGGTCACCCGAGGAGTAAACTAACTCATCAGTGGGAATCGGGATCCAACTATCATCGCATGATAACTTGACGGAATCCACTCAAGTCACCACACTCCAGAAGGTATGCGCATGCCTGGCAAGTTTCAGTTCTTTTGAAACTCCCGATGTGATTTTTACCCCAAGCGGTTTATGACCTTGACTAGGTCAACAAACCATAAACCGCCAGTCAAGTTCAACACGTCATTATTCTGGATTGCATTAAACCCACCCGTACGTGCCCTTGACTAGGTCAACAAGGCCGCACGCTTGTCTTAACCAATCCCACTTATGCAACAAACAAGTACCACTCAGCTACCGAACACTACGTCTTGACTAGGTCAACAAACGCAGCACGAATACTAAATAATACCTGTAGGAAATGATGGAGGGCTACGGCTGGTTTTTGGCGAAAAAACCTTTAACGTAATGAACTTGATATCGTTGAATGAACTGCATAGCCTTTTATAAAAATATAGTGACGAAAACCTTTGCTAAAGAGGTCACTCCCGGTGAAGGGATCTCGGCTCTTTCCTCGTAGAATGAGGTGCAGGATATTCCAACTGAATACCACGATGCAAAGCAAAAGTAATCGGCTATAGTGAAGTTAATGCCCTGACGCAAACTTCTGTCCAAGGGGTCACTCCCGGTGAAGGGATCTCGGCCCTTGCCTCGTCGACTGAGGAGCAGGATATTCCAAATGAATACCACGATGCAAAATAAAAGTGAACGTCCTTGCAATAACAGCTTTTTGAAAAATTGTTCCAACAACATCAGAATAGGTTTGTTTATCTTGCATTGATTCGAATCAACGCAGTCCCATCAATTGATCACACCACAAAGAACGAAAATATACTGATGTACGTATATGCCATCCGCATTCGCCACTGGGTCCCGTCATTACCCGTTAGGTTAGCTGACTAACGACAGAGCGGGGACTGGACTAGCGCGGATGCAAAACATATACAACATCTACTAATATATATACCAATATATTATATTTGCTCAAGGCGTGATAAGAATGCAACATCACAGAACAATACAGATATCTGGGATCCCCGGGTTTCACAGAGCCGTTGCTGAAACCCGACGTTCCCCTGGTCGTGTGGATAGCCTGTGCAATGAAATCCTAGACCCCTACGGGCGCGGCAAGTCACCCACCAAAACCTGAAGCGAGGCAGCCCCCTCCAGCACCGTGAATGGACCACCCAGCACTTCACGGAATCCGGTAACTTGGGCACCCCTCCTGGGTCAACTTGTACCCCCTACGAGTGCAGCGAATAGCCCGCCAATCCTAGAGTGAAGCCCCCTCCGTCTCAATGCCATGAGATGCGGGCCCGTTGCCCTCTAGAACCCGGCTATCCGTGCACCCCTCCGCGGGGTAATCCTAGTACAGAAAGTAAAATATACATACAACAGGTACATCGACCGCAACCAGGTCGTGCCCCAAAAGAATAATACAAACAGGCAGTGACGGCAGTCCACATGTCGGACGCTCGCCCCGCAATATCAAATGTACATATAAAACAAAACTGTACTAACATTGCATCCAGGCTATCCCCCACGACCGATCCGCAACAACACAGCATAAACATAGAACATCAACGTGAAAATCACGTTCGCAAATCCGTCTAACCGGGCTATAGCAGTTAGACCGGATTTACCGATCAAGTGACATTCACGGTCGCAGATATAATGTAAATACTGTGAAAAATGTGTTTAAAATATCCGATCGATAAAAAATTAACAAGTGGGCCACCAAGCAATACTGCAGCACTCACAGAAAATCTGGGCCCAATTTTAATATTCCAAAACCCCCAAAAACAGCCCAGAAGCCCACTGGAGAAATTGGACAGACTGATCCACCAATACTGCGGCGGAACCGCGGCAATAAGGGTGGTTTTGCCGCGGTTCCGCGCTCCCCTTGAGGGATCACTGTCTCGAATTTCTCCACAATTCTTAGATATTCTTGTACATCAGTTTTATACAACCTAAAAAAATTTTTGAGCAAGAAAAAAATCAACAGAAAACTGATGTGAAGAAAAACGCGTATTTTTGGAATTTTGGTCGATCGGAAATGTAAAACACATTAGACAAAGCTAGACAAGGTTAATGGCGTGGCTCTGATACCATGTTGCGCCACGGCAGCGCCCCGGCCGTCTATCCGAGGCCAAAATGCGGAATAAAATTTTCCTTACTTGGAAACTGGCGCTACCGCGGACAATGAAAAACCCGGATCGTAACCATTAACCTAATGCTAGCTAACAAGAGATGGGAAGAGAAGTATACCGAGTGATCCGAGTCCTCCGGTCTTCTCGTCGTCGTCCCAATCTCCCGCGGAAAGTCCAGTCTCCATATCGTCGCCTCCTCGCCGGAATGGCACCACATCGCCTGCGTCTTTTACGGGCTCCCGCCTCAATACCGAGGCAACTTGGGCATGAAGCCGGCAAGTCGACATGCCCAAGAAATGCTGTGGAATGAAGTGTAGAAACTTTATCTCTTGGAGTTTATATAGTTGCCATTGATGGATGGTGGAAGAGGTAAAGAAAATTGGTGCTTTCAATTTTCTAGCAAGAAGAAGATGGGATGAAGAAATCCTCACATAACAAAGATGAACTCTCTCTTTCTTTTCTCTCTCTTCTTCTTCTCTCAAGTGTGGCTTCTTTTCATCTAGTGAGAAAATGGTGGAGGAAAAACCAACATAAGCAAGAGGGAGGTGAGGGTAGTAAAAGCAAGTGGTAACCATATCCTAAACCTCATCATAACAATCTCACATCAACTCCAAATCACTTCTAATCAACAAAAAGCAAGTGATGAGAATGGTATCAAAAGATGCTTTCATAATTAATACATTTTCAAGAAAATCCTCCACAATGTGTTATTTGCAAACTTGCAAATAACACCCTCCATCAAAAGGTTCGGCCGGAAAAGAACAAAGGAAAACCGGCCGGAACGGAATGCAAACTGGCAACTCCAGAAAACTGATCCCGTAATAAATTACAGGAAAACCCCGATACTGTGCATACACACCCGCATCTGTATTCCGACCGGATACAAATGCAATGAGACAAAATCTACACTGTACTAAACTAGGATCCGGCTTAAACCAAAGCCGGCTAGTAATATCCGTTCGATCCTGATCCGTGCAATACCGCACGTATCAGATCGAACCCTGCCATATAACTATACGGCCACTAGTACAAAACTGTCCGATCCTGATCCGTGCAATACCGCACGTATCTGATCGGACCCTGCCATATCTCCATACGGCCTCTACAGCGTTTCGCCCGAAAGCTTGAGTAACTGAAAGTGTGGTGGACCCTAAAGACTCGTCAATACTATGGCTGTGGATTTAACCACTAGCACGTCAGAGGTATTAGCCAATACGTGACGGGCCACCAGCTATTGACCAAAAGGGACGTCGTTGAGCGAACTCATCCTGACACCCTACTGAGCCTGTCAGTGACAATATCCGTACAGTCCGGTCCGTTCGTCTATGAGTATCGCATGGCGGGCCTAGGGGGTTGGTAAAAGTCAGACCCCCAAAAGCGGTACAATTCGTGTCGGAGCGTAGCTCAGAACACCCTGAGATACTACTGGAATACCTACCAGTAAATCTCCTGCCTCGGCCGAGGGCTTTGTGTAATGGCTCTCCTAGACACAGCACGACCTCACCCCCAATACCGGGAGAGACGAACCCCTGCAGATCCGCTCACTGCCTCCATGTGGCTCGGGACTGTAACCAACTAAAACCTGTTTGCACGACTCCTTTGAGCCGTGGTAGGGTAGTAATCAAAGCACAGTGGGAACTCACACGAGACAAATGACGATCTCAGGTCGATGAACTAACCTGTACACATGTCACCAGGGAACTGCTATCTGACGTCTGGTATAAGACCAACTAGCAGGTTCCCGGCGAGTCTTGTCCGGTGTACTCATAACCCAATGAGCACCTGTATACATCTTAGGTGAACCAACTGACACCAGTGGCTTGTGAGACCGGCCACCGCCCCTCGTCGGGGTCTCGACTGTATACACTAGTCTACTAATGGAGTATCGATGCCCTGTCTCGAAACTCCTACGACTAGGGACCTTTTAAGGATGTGCTTATAGACTACCAGCTCCCACGTATATGATCGCCATCATACTGCTGGTAGTCAAGAAAGAATCCTAGGGGCTCTATCAACGTGTAATAGCGACATGTCAGGTCACCTAAAGCAGTACACGATGATAAAGATAAACCAGATAGCATACTATCATCTCGAGTAAGACTGTCCTACCGGGATAGGTCCTCCCTCAATCATTGCAATCACGTGCCTGTGATCCAATAATTGACTCTGAGGGCACTATCTCCAACAACCGGGTACTGCCACGACATCCAGATAGGGAAAATCATTGTCGATAACGGATCCTCTGTTAACCTCCTTAATGTGAGAGTGCTGAAGGAGATATGTATGAATGTTCAACATCTTTCCCGAGACAAAATTACTATCTCCGGGTTCGGCTCGCAGTCGTCATGGATGCTTGGGTCCGTAATATTGACGCTCCGCTTCAGGCAGCTCGTCACTGACATAAAATTCTATGTCATTGACGCTAAGACCTGTTATAATGCTCTACTCGGCATGCCTTAGCTACATGAGTACAACGTCATCCTTTCTATACAACATCAGTGTATGAAGTATTTCAAAGATGGCTTGGAGTATACCGTAACGGGAGAACTCAATCATTTCTCGGTAAATGAGGTGCGAAAGTATGAAGATACAAAATACTTTCAACCGGATTTCGAAGATACTGAAAGGTGTTACAAGTCGGAAAATAAGCAAAAATCCGTGGCCACCATCCCCGTCTTCGAAAGTGATACCGAAGAAGACGAACAAATAGTCTACTCGGGACAGCCTCAGAGGAAGAACAATAAATCCAGACCGTCAGCCCCTATCCTCGTCTTTGGTAGTGACACCGAAGATGAAACTAGTATGGTGTTCTCTATTCGTCCATTGATGCGGACTCTCGCCGAGACGGACCGGACTTTACATATTATGATGGCTCCACCTTAACATTATAAGGATCTTAACGCACTCAATATATGTAGCGTGCAAGAGTTGGAAACTTTCTACATACCTCCAAGGAGAAGAGGTGAAAATGTGATTCTCTTATATAAATCTATGGAGATTAAAGTGGAAAAAGAAGTCTAACATGGGGCTGATCCAGCTCTTGAAAAGTTGCAGCCCATCCGTATGCCAAGATATTATGCAGAAGGATTAAAGAATCTATTAAAACGCCAAGGTGTGCCTCTCGAACAAACTGTTCGGTAATCCCAATTTTATAAAAAGATTTTGGATATTCCCGGAACTCAATAAAAGAAGCCCAACGGGAAGATGGAAACAACTGGGCTGGGATATGTTCGATCTAAGAAATGGGAGCAAATCTACAACTGCCATGCCATAAAAAGATCGAGTGGAGAAGAAAACGCTTCCCCAAGTGGCCATGACGCCGAATTGGAGTGAGGTCTCGCTCGAAGAACTCCAAGTCCATCACTTGAAGAGCAAATCGACAGGATAATAAAAGCTTGTCAAGCGAGCTGAGACAACCACAGTCGTGAAATAACTATATATGAAAAGGCCAAGACACAACATCTCAGTGAACAATCAGTAGAAGAAGTAGGTCATGATACCCTCCATGCACAGCCCGCTGTGTACTCCCGTAAAGAAGGAGAATACCGAAGCGGAGGCAAAAATAAGGCGAGGATTGTGAGTGACGTCCAAGGATAGCAAAGCAGGTCTACGACACCATTCAATCGAGGAAAATCTGGTTGGACCCCGTCCCTTATAAAGAAAATGGGTTGGAAATATTTGTTCCTTCGAGACAAGATAAAGAAGATATTCAGCCTTGTCATGAAACACCAAATGATGATGCTTCCGAAGTCTCGGCACCCGAACTGATAAATGAAGTCCATCATCCAGATTATTGCTCTTATCATCGAGCAATAGGTCACCCCCTTGAAGACTGTTTCTGTTCAAGAACTGGGTGGAGGACCAATATCAACAGGGTAGGTTCAAATTGTTCGATAGCTAGAGGATAAGCCCGTCACAAAAGCACGAGCTAAAGAATACCCATGCCATCAGGACGGGACCATCTTAACTGCAAAAATGGAACCAGTCTCGTACCTATCATATCATAACACTATCAAAAGAGGGAGAGAATGAGAATATGATTGAACTCTTCGGATGCTTCACAAACGAAGACGATGATGAGGAGATCTCAGAATTTCCACTGGCATCAAAAGAGCTGGAGGATGAGATACATACCACGGCGGACAACCTAAGGAAATTGACTTGGGAGCGGAGAATGATCCGAGATCGACGTTTGTCAGTGAGCTGCTATCCGAAAATAAGTAGCCACATTAAAAGATGTGCTTATGCAATATAAAGATTGCTTCGCTTGGAACTACTCCGAGATGCCGGGTTTAGATCTAGGGGTAGCGGTACACAAGTTGGCCATATCACCAAAGATAAAGCCGGTAAAGTAAGAACCAAGAAGAATGCAGCTTGAACTTGAGATGCATATCAACGCTGAAGTTAAGAAATTAATCGACTCCGGCTTCATCCAAGAGGTTCAATATCCCGACTGGATCGCTAACATCGTTCCGGTGATGAAGAAAATGGGACAATTCGGATCTGTGTGGACTTTCGAGACCTCAACAAGGCATGCCCAAAAGATGACTTTCCAGTGCCCGTTACTGAGATAATGATCGATAACACATCCACCCATGAAGTCTTCACTTTTATGGATGGATCTTCTGGATTCAACCAAATAAAGATGGGCTCTGAATGTTAAGAATATGTATGCCCTAGAGGCCATTATTGTGTGATATAGTGGATGTTTGGACATGATAGTATGTATATGTATATATATATATAGAGAGAGAGAGAGATAGAGAGAGGAATTTCTTGCTCGACATGATAGTATGCTATCTGGTTACATTTTATCTTAACATGTACACTTATATTATTATATTGTCTCTCTGATACATGTTGATAAAGTCCTTAGGATGCTGGCTTGACTACCAGGACTATGATGCAGATAATACTAGTGGGGCTTGTGTAGTCCGCAAGCACATCCTTTAACAGTTCCTAGTCGAGAGAGTATCGAGACAGGGCACCAATATTCCAGAGTAGACCAGTGTGTATGTTTCTTCACTCTGTATGAGGCGATGGTTGATCCCATAACCATTGGTGTTTGACATCAAAAATTATACACAGGTGCTCATTAGAGAATGGGTACACCGAACAGGACTCGCTGAGAACTTCTAGATGGTACCATACCTATCATCAGATAGCAGTTCTCTGGTGACACTTGTATAGGTTAGTCTGTAGACCTGAGATCATCATAGTGTATTATGTGGTTCCCACTGTGCTATGATTTCCTCCCTACCACGGCTCAAAGGAGTCGTGCAAACAGGTGGATTTTGGGTACAGTCCCGAGTCACATGGAGGCAGTGAGCGATAGGAGGGGTTTCGCCTCTCCCGATATAGGGAGTTGATGTTGCGCTATGCTCGATTAGCTATAATAGCAAGTCCCTGGCCAGGGCTGATGAGATTTATTGGTAAGTGTTATCAGTAGTTTCTCTAAAGGTTATAGGCCACACACTGGCATGATTTATCAAGTTACCGGGGTCTAATGATTCCACCCCTAGACTCGATATGCGACATATCAGACGAAGAGACCGGACTGTATGGTAAGTGTTTCTTATAGGCTTCACGAGAGTTTGGAAAAGCTTGCTTGTTGATCTTCTATTCGTTCAATACCTGGTTAGCCGTTATGTCCAGCTAGTACCGCTGGCGGCTTGTAGGTATCTGATGTGATCATTACCTACTGCCGGCGTATTGACGAGTCTTTAGAGCCCCACACAGAGGTTTCCTAGCTCAAGCGAAATGAAGGAGGGCACATATGGTGATATGTGCGGGAGCTTGATTAAATACGAGTATGTGATACCGTATTCTAATCTCGCGATATATTTGATATCGGTTAGGTTATATATGATATAACCGGATTATTGAATCAAGTGTTGATTCAATGATTTGTATATATGTATATATATTTAATATTGGCCGGTTATATATGATATGACCGGATTATTGAATCAAGTGTTGATTTGATATTGTGTATTGAATATTAGTCGCTTATATGTGATATAACCGGATTATTGAATCGAGTGTTGATTTGATAATATGATATACATATAAATGATATTAGTCGGTTATATATGATATAACTGGATTATTGAATTAAGTTTTGGTTTAATAATTTGATATATATTAATTTATTTGATATATAAATATATATTAACTAATATTGCTCAC
Organism: Agapanthus africanus; assembly: GCA_030015575.1. Taxonomy (NCBI): domain Eukaryota; kingdom Viridiplantae; phylum Streptophyta; class Magnoliopsida; order Asparagales; family Amaryllidaceae; genus Agapanthus; species Agapanthus africanus. The sequence goes on along the minus strand of JASDDO010000012.1, from coordinate 450,886,305 downwards.
TAATGATTTTCTTCTCTACAAATACATTTAAATATATATGAGATATATTTTAATATATGTATTTTCTTTTTGTATCATGGTTGATGATACATAGAACATGGGTGTATGAGACTCACACCTAAGGCTAAAGATTTTTGTGATGATTTATTTTAAAAAGGAAAATTAAAATTAGTGGAATATGAGTCATGGCTTGGATGCTTGAAGAAGCTTTAATAAGCCATGACTCATCTTCACTTTTTGTTTTACTCTAGATATTTTTCATCACTATCTTATCTTTAGCCCATGGTTCACTCTCTCATTATTCATTCACTTATTCACTCACTCACCCAAGTTCATCTTCTTCCTCATGAAAGCTCACTAGGGTTTTCCTTGAGTTGAAAATAGAGAGAGGAAAATATTTATAAAGTGAGCAAAATTCCTACTTCATCAAGCTATACTAATCTAGCCCATTAGTTTAGGTTGTTAGCTTCACTGATCCTTTGATTAGTGAAGTATAAGCTTAAGTTAGAGAGACTTCAAGGTGGATCATCTTTGGCTTGGAAGATCATATAGCAATCTCGATCCTTTCTTCATGTGGAGCCAAGAAGAGTTCTAGGGACTACTACTTGAAGCTATAGAAGTGAAGGACTTGGTCTACAAAGTTTGTAATCCTCTTCTCTTAGTTATAGAACTAGTTAGCTTGCATAAAACCCTAATTCTCTAGTTCGATTCTAGGTTAGTGTATCTTAGACCTGTAGATTTTTTAAAATTGCATACTAGATGCATGTGGAAACCTAGTAGAGGTGCTAAGTCACACTTTCATGATATCAGAGCTAAGCTAGAGCATTAGGCGAAGTCTAAACGACGTTAAAGTATTCGATCGAAGTTCAAAACCCGATTTTTATCAAGTTTCTGTCAATTTTTTCAAAGTTGAAATTTTCCAGATTAAAAATATTCAGAAAATCATGCAGGTAATTGTATGGAGCCCCAAGAAATACGAGGGCCCAACTTAAATGGCCACGGAACTGCGACATAACCTAGGGTTTAGCCGCGGTTTCGCCACTACTTTGGTGAGTTTGGGGCTCATGTTTCTTGTGCTGCTCCATTGTGATATTTTGGATTTTCTGGGTATTTTTAGTGATGCTCAAGTTGTTGAGTTCTCTATGATTTTCAGGTGTTTGAAATATCGATCGAAATGTTTAATATCGTCTAGATAGTTTAGATATGTGATACACTTTTTGGAATCCACATTAATTAGTTTTGTGAAAACTAGTTTGCAATTTGTGAATCTAGCATTTTAGCCTTGATTGATTGATTTTTGATGTGTTGAATAGTGTTATCACAATCAAAGATTTATAGTCGCAATCAATAACGGTGTTGTTGTAGTTTATTAATGAGAACGGGTCGTCCACTGAGATTCGTGTATTTATTCGTTCTAGCTTTAGTTGAGTCGAAAGAAAATAGTAAAGAAAATTCAAGAAAGTGAATCAAGATTTATTAGATGAAATATTTTCAAGAAAAATCAAGAAAGAATTTAAGATTTAGTAATCAAGAAAGTGTCCAAATTAAATTTTAGTTATCAAGAAAATGTAGAATAGCTTGTAGAATTCGATAGGAATTAGTAGCAATGATGAATACTAATAATGACTTATCTTATCTATTGATGAATTATAGCTAAAACGATGGCGATGAATGAAAATTAAGGATCTTTGGGAGAAACTATGGCTTCTCCTTCACTATTTCTGGTCTTTTCATTGATCATCATTCAAATCTAGCATTTAGCAAAGAAAATCATCACTCATATAATCCCAAATCGCAACGAAATTATCAAGAACGGTGATCTCACTCCAAATTTGGTCGTTGATGATTCTTTTTCCTAAACTTCATAATTCTCATAAGACTTAAGACAAGTTTAGGATTTCATCACCATTTGATCTACCGACTCCTTCGAATCCTTAACAAGCGGAGATTTCACTCACGCATCATGAAAAATAAAAGAATCAAGAATTCGAAATTTCATAATGCAAGAATTTAAAGAAAGCGAGAATTAACAATTGAATCACCTTTATTAATCAACTTCTAATTACACATTTCTTCAATCCGAGGTTACAAGAATTGCTCTCGATCGCTCCCTTGAAGAGGTAACTATTCCTTCGAATTTCGCTTTGCTCGATCTCCGTGAGGGTTTGACCTGTCGAGGATCTCGCGCTCTTGATGATGATCGGCTTCGCGTAAAGGATCTTGAATGTCGTCGCTTGATGTTGTTCTCAATGATTCTTGATTTGGATCTTGATTAGGAATTGAATTGGATTTGGTTTTGGTTTGTGTGCTGGAAATCGATTACCATCAACCACTAATCAACCTCATTAATGTAGGATTAGGTCCCTTTTTATAGTCCTTCACCAATCTTCCACTAGAAGCTAGGCCAATCTTCCCCAAGAAGCTAGGTAGTTGTAGGGAAACTTCTAGAATAAGGTAGTTATCAAGCTTCCTCGAGAAGCTAGGCTGTTGTAGGGAACTTTCCAGAACAAGGTTGTTACAATGGAGAGTCCTCAACAAGCTAAGGAGTTGAGATGAACCTTCGGGAGACTTTTTGACTGTCGACGCCCTTACACGGCCGCGGATCCGCGGCGAATCGGCCTGACTCGGCCGCGGTTCCGCGGCCGATTTGTGAGATCATGGCTTCAATTCTCTTGAGTCTTTTGGTATTGGTCTCTAGGTGTATATGTGATATCTGGAATCTTTTTATATCTTCTGAATATCTGCCAGAATTTAACTCTTTGATTTCCTGTATTTTTATCGGCGAATTTGCGATTCCGATATCCGACCTGAGATAATCTTCTGCACAAAATCTCAATGAAGAATGTTGAGATATAAAATATCATGCGTGAAATAATAAACACACTATTTCCTTCGAAAATGTTGATTATAATGTATAACACGTGGTAATTGATATTTTCCATAAGAACTTGAAATACGTGTTATATTTATAATAAACATTCTTAGATGATTAGAAAAGTGAGAAAATTGTTATGTTAAAGATTGCAATATTTTCGACCAAACAAATTCCCCCAAACTTGACTTTGATCGTCTTGAGCAAACTTCTTTTATTCAAGAGGGAGAAAATAGAAAGAAAGAGAAAAACTAACTAGCACACTTTCGTAAGCAACACGATTGCACTAAGCACGTGCAACAAGCCTTTAAACCTCTAGGTGTCCCTAGTAGGAGGAGTGTTGTCTCCTGAGGGTTTTCAGTGGATTGCACCCACAAAATCCTATAATAAAAAGAAGACCTTGAAAGTTACATATAAAGATAAGAATTATAAAAGAAAGAATTTGAAAATCAGAGTTTCCAACTACACTAGCTTTTCGGTTGTCATGAGCCCTATCTTAATAATCATGACAAGATACTAGAAATCACATCATCCCTCAATAAAACTTCGCCTTTATTCTTCATTCCTACCTTTCTTCCAAACACCGATCATATACCCCTACGTGTGTGTAAAAGACATCCTTACACTCGGAGAATTCAATTCAAGCTATCATACTCTTGTCCATCTACCTCAGTACTTTTTAATCGGTGAATATTTTAGATGGAATTGCTCACACATTCTTCATGTGACCGTTAATACTTCTTGAGGTACTAACCGACCAATTACTAAATGTGCTCACATATTAGGCGTAATTAGCAATTTCCTCGTCTTGCAACACCTAAGGCTTAGCAGCGACTCCCAAACCAGTTGGTCTAAGGCACTAGGTGATGAAGCACCCTTGCTATATTTTTTTATGCTGCCTTGGTGATTACAAAACCAGTGTTCATTTTTCTTCACCATTTTATAATTTTTATTTTTCATTTATTATTTATTAGTACTTTTGATTTTAGACAAGAGCATTTCAAGGTATCCTCTACTATCCCGAGTTTCAAGACGTGTGTAAGTACGCATAGTAGGGTATCAATGTTCAAATGTTTGGCTTCCAGAATATGAACTATTTTTCAGACTTATTTTTATCCTCAGATTAGTGACTTCCTTCATCTTACTAACCCTTGGGACAACGGCTCATAACTACTTATTACTAGTTTCGTTTAAGAAAACTTCTAACTTTCTTGGATTTCTTAAATTCTTCCAATCTTTAAATATAATTTTTCACTTTCTAATCTTTTATTATAAAAGAAATTTTTTGAAAATTTTGTGCTTATGCAAAGTGTAATGCAAGGTGATGTGTAAATAAGCACAAACATTCCCAAACTTGTTTACAGCAGTGTCCTCACTGTTGTCTCTTTTAAATCTCAAAAACCTATAGGCTTGGGAGGAAAAATTATTAACGGGGACAAGAATGAATGAAAGTGAAAATCTTCCCCCAAACATATTTTTTATTTATTTATGTAAAATTTTGCAATTTTTTATTTTTTCATTATTTTTTATGTACAAATGATTCACCTCCATTCTAAAAATGAGACAATATTACAGAGACATGGAGGTGAGGTGGAGGAAAATTAGTCATTATAAAGCGGCTCCTGTAAAAGCAGAAGCTCCTCCGTGGGGTCAGTGGAAAAATACGGTTTTAATCTATGCCCATTCACTTTGAAAATTGTACCGTTTTTTTCTATTTTCAACTTCAACTGCCCCGTGCAGGTAGACATACTGCACCACAAATGGTCCTTTCCAACGAGATCGGAGCTTACCCGCATGAAGATGGAGACGGGAATCATAAAGAAGGACTTGTTGACCTGAGGTAAAAGTTTTTCTCAAAATATTTTTGTCGTGAAATACCTTAGTCCGATTCTTTACTATCACCGCATTATCGTAAGCTTCATCGCGGAGTTCGCTTAGCTCATTTAATTACAGCTTCCGAAAGTTGCAGGCTTGATTCAAATCGAGGTTAAGTTCTTTAATGGCCCACATTGCTTTATGTTCAATCTCGACAGGAAGGTGGCAAGCCTTTTCAAACACTAGGCGGTAAGGAGACATACCAAGATCGGTCATATAAGTGGTACGAAATGCCCAAAGAGCATCCGTCAATTTGGTTGACTAATCTTTCCGGTTTTTAGAAACCGTTTTCTCTAGAATTAGTTTGATCTGCCTATTGGAAATCTCAGCTTGACCGCTCGTTTGGGGATGATAGGGCATGGAAAGTTTGTGGTTGATTGCATATTTTCGTATGAAAGTCTCGAAAGAACAATTACAGAAATGCGTCCCGTTGTCGCTAATGATAGAGCGAGGGTGTCCAAATCGGGAAAAGATATTTTTTCTTTAAGGAACTTAATGACAACCTTGTTGTCATTAGTGCGACATGGAATAACTTCCACCCATTTCGAGACGTAATCATCTGCTAACAAGATGTACAAATTCCCAAAAGAGTTGGGAAAAGGACCCATAAAATCAATACCCTAAACGTCGAAAATTTTAACAACCAAGATCGGTTGAAATGGCATCTCACTTCTTTTAGAAATCCGACCTGTGTGTTGACACTGTGTACAAGTTTTGCAATAATCAAATGCATCTTTAAATAATGTGGGCCAGTAAAAACCGCATTGCAAAACCTTCTCCGCCGTCTTTCGTGGACCAAAGTGATCTCCACATGCCTGATCATGACAGAAAGACAAAACACTCTTGAATTCATTATTGGGGACACATTTGCGAATGATTTGGTCATGACAATACTTAAACAAATACGGTTCGTCCCAGTAAAAATGCTTTACTCGGGATAGAAATCGATAATTATCCTGTTTAGACCATTCGCTAGGAATAAGTCCCGTTGCTAGATATTTCACAATATCCACGAACCAAGGTTCACCGGATACAGTCAAGAGTTGTTCGTCCCGGAAAGAGTCGTTTATTGGCAAGGTCACAGGTGAAGAAGAGATGCGTGAAATATGGTCGGCTACTACGTTTTCACATCATTTCTTATCTCGTATGACAAGATCAAATTCTTATAATAATAGGATCCAACGTATTAACTTACCTTTAGCATCCTTCTATGATAAAAGATGTTTTAAGGCGGAGTGATCAGTATAAACCACAATCGGTAAGCCAATCAAGTAAGGCCTGAATTTTTCTAATGCAAATACAACTGCCAAGAGTTCATTCTCGGTAGTTGTATAATTAATTTGGGTATCATTCAAGGTCTTACTTGCATAATAAATCACATGTGGCATCTTATCAATGTGTTGTCCTAAGACTGCACCAACAGCAAAATCTGATGCATTACACATAAGCTCGAACGGGTGGTTCCAATCGGGAGATGATAGAACATGAGCTGTAGTGAGATATCTCTTAAGTGATTCAAATGCAACCACACAGTTTGAGTCAAAGTGAAATGTGGTATCCTTGGCCAAGAGAAGAGTTAAGGGTCTAGCAATTTTTCTAAAATCCTTAATGAATCTCCTATAAAATCCTGCATGACCAAGGAAAGATCGTATATCTTTGACGCATTTGGGATGAGAAAGGTTATGAATGACATCAATTTTAGCTCTGTCTACCTTAATGACTTTCCGTGAAATGATATGTCCAGGCACAATACCCTCTTGGACCATGAAATGACATTTTTCCCAATTCAAAATTAAGTTCTTATCTTTACAATGAGTAAGAACCGCGTCAAGATGAGATAGGCAATCATCAAAAGAGTCCCCGAATATCGAGAAATCGTCCATGAAAATCTCCAGAAAATTCTCGACCATGTCCGAGAATATCCCCATCATACACCGCTGAAATGTAGCGGGAGCATTGCATAACTCAAAGGGCATGCGTCTATAAGCAAAAGTACCGAAAGGACAAGTAAATGCGGTTTTATCTTGATCCTTTTCGGCAATAGGGACCTGGTTATAGCCAGAGTATCCGTCCATGAAACAATAATATTCATGTCCAGCTAATCGTTCCAACATCTGGTCAATAAAAGGTAGAGGGAAGTGGTCTTTGCTCGTTGCGGCATTTAGTTTTCTGTAATCAATACATACACGCAACCCAGTTTGAGTGCGTGTTTGGATTAACTCATTATCCTCATTAGATATGACCGTGATGCCAGACTTTTTAGGGACTACATGAATAGGACTCACCCATTGGCTATCAGAGATTGGGTAAATGATACCACTGTCAAGGCATTTGACGATTTCTTTCTTTACCGCCTCCTTCATGACTGGATTTAACCGTCTTTGTGGTTCTCGGGTTTGCTTGGCTTCATCCATCAAATGTATATGATGTTCAACAATCAAGAGACTAATCCCTTTGATGTCAGCCACTGTCCAACCGAATGCTTGCCTATTAGATCTCAAGACCATCAAAAGAGCGTTCTCTTGCTCTAAGGCTAGAGAAGCGGATATGATCACAGGCAAAAACTCATTATCACCTATATATGCATATTTAAGGTGAGAAGTGTAAGTCGACGTTAGATACCCCACATGATGCGGGGAGGCGGAATAGGTAAAACAATCATTTTGTTTAAACTAACATTGACAAACTTTACGGATCTTTGCTAAACCCTAACTAACAACTATATAGAAGTGATTAGGTACTATGATAGATGATTATACCTAATGAATCAAGTCCTTCTTGTTCTCGTTGATCACCTCCTCGTCGGCCTCCTCGATGTGATAGAAGATCCACCCGAGAGTTGCTTCTCCAAGATTTAACCTCTCACTTGAGGTAACTAGGTGACTATGAGTGCTAATCAAAGCAACCTAGATGATATAGAAGAGGATTAGGGATCTATTAGTCTTGCTAACCCTAGGATCTCAACACATGAGAGGATTATGGTTAGGGTTGAAGAGAGAGAACTTGAGGAGAGAGAATGTGTAAGTGAGAATGAATAAATATCTTAAGCCATTTGGATAAATAATGAAGCATGAAAATATCTAAATGTTAATATCTCAAAATATCAACCATGCTTCATTAATTACTTTGAGGTGAATCACCTCATGACTCATGATGTAATTAATGCAAATTACACATCATCTCCTCCACCTCATTAAGATTAATTCATAAATGAATTAAAGCATGATGAGTCACCTTTCTTCTAGAAGCTTCTCGAGTAATTACGAGAACGCCCCTCCTATCCGTGAAAACACGGAAATACTGAGACTGTATAAATCCAATAATCCAATACTAGAATCTGGCTTAAACTAAAGCCTGCTAGTAAAAACTGTCCGAACATCGTACGTGCATAAATACACGTATGTGTCCGAACCCTGTCGTAAAACTATACGACCTCTATATCGTTTCGCCTGAACTAGATAAACTCTCTGTGTGGGACTCTAAAGACTCGACACTACGCTGGCAGTAGGTTTAACCATAGGCCGCAAGTGGTATTAGCTGTATGTAACGGTCTCCAGGTAGATGTCGATAAGAAGGCCGATGAGGAAACCCATCCGAACTCCTACTGAGCCTGCTGTGACAATCTCCGTATAGTCCGGTATGTTCGTCTAGGACTATCGTATATCGGGCCTAGGGGGGCGGCAAGCGTCAGTCCCCTAAATGTGGTATAAGTCGTGTCGGAGTGAAGCCCATTACACCTTGAGAAGCTACTGGAAATCCTACCAGTAAATCTCGTTTGCCCTGGCCAGGGACTTTGCGTAATGGCTCTGCAAACACAGCGCGATATCAACTCCCAATACCGGGAGAGACGAATCCTATCTAACCGCCACTGCATCCAAGTGCTTCGGGACTGCACCCAACTGCTACCTATTTGCGCGACTCCTTTGAGCCGTGGTAGGGTAGCAATCTAAGAACAGTGGGAACACACTCGAGACGAAGCAGCAGTGTCAAGTCTGCGGACTATGCTGTACTCATGTCACCTGGGAACTGTTAACTGACGACGGGTATAATACCAACCAACAGTTCCCTGCGAGTCCTGTCTGGTGTACCCGTAACCCAACGAGAACCTGTATACTATCTCCAGCACAACGTACTGATGGCTGTGGGACAGACCATCTCCCCAACTGGGATGAGAAGCGTACACACTATTCTACTCCGGAGTATCGATACCCTGTCTCGATAATCCTACGACTAGGGACCTGAAAATGGATGTGTTTGTACACTACCCAGCCCCTACTAGTGTGACTGCCATCACAACGCTAGTAGTCAAGCAAGATCCTAAGGGCTCTATCAATATGTATTCGCGATATGCTAACATATACACATATTAAGATATATATAAACCAAGTAGCATACTACCATGTTTAGCAAGACTGTTAATATAACTGTGAATATCCCAAGCTTCCATTAAGTAATATACAAGCTAGTATGATACAATAATGGCCCCTAGGGTATATACACTAACAATCTCCCACTTGCACTAGGGCCATGTACTGGCGTATCGAAGACCTATCATCTCGAGTAGCCTCTTGAACTGAATCTGAGGTAAGGCCTTTGTGAATGGATCTGCAGTGTTCTCCTCTGTAGCAACTCTCCCGACCTCGATCTCCCGGCGATCTATGATCTCCTTGACCAGGTGATACCGCCTTAAGATGTGTCAGGACTTCTGATGGGACCTGTGTTCCTTTGCTAAAGCTATATCCCCATTGTTGTCACAATACAGAGGTATTGGATCAACAATGGATGGAACCACCTGAAGTTCTGTGAGGAACTTGTTCATCCAGACTGCTTCTTTTGCGGCATTGCAAGCAGCGATATACTCCGCTTCCATCGTCGAGTCAGCAACGGTGTCCTGCTTGGAACTCTTCCAGCACACCGCCCCTCCATTGAGGGTAAAGACATAACCTGACATGGACTTGGAGTCATCCTTGTCACTCTGGAAGCTGGAGTCAGCAAAAGCCTCGATCTTGAGGTTTTTTCCGCCATAAACCAAGAACATATCCGTAGTCCTTCACAGGTACTTTGAATGTTCTTTACTGCTATCCAGTGCTTCTCCCCTGGGTCTGATTGATACCGGCTTACCACGCTCAGTGCATAAGCTACATCTGGTCTGGTGCACAACATCGTATACATTATAGAGCCTACCGCAGAAGCGTAGGGTATAATAGACATGCGATCCCTTTCCAAATCAGTCTTGGGAGACATCTCTTTGGAGAGGGTGATTCCGTGACAAGCCGGTAAACTACCGTGCTTAGAATCTTCCATACTGAATCTTTTCAGTATAGTGTTGATATACCTGGACTGCGAAAGTCCCAAGATCCTCTTGGATCTATCACGACAGATCCGGATCCCTAGAATGTAAGAGGCATCACCCAGGTCTTTCATGGAGAACCTGTGTGACAAGAATCCTTTGACAGATTGTAGCATAGGAATGTCATTTCCTATTAAGAGAATGTCATCCACGTACAATACGAGGAATACGACAGTTCGTACTACAATTTTACTATATATACATGGTTCATCTGGATTTTTGATAAAGTCATATTCTTTGACCGTTTCATCAAAACAGATGTTCCAACTCCGCGATGCCTGCTTTAGTCCATAAATGGACTTAAGCAACTTGCACACTTTTCCGCTGCTCCCACTCTGACTGAAACCTTCTGGCTGATCCATATAGACACACTCTTCTAAATTACAATTTAGAAAAGTCGTCTTTACGTCCATCTGCCAAATCTCATCATCATGGAAGGCAGCAATGGCAAGAAGGATCCGAATGGATTTGAGCATAGCCACTAGAGAAAAAGTTTCGTCATAGTCCAAACCAGGTCTTTGACGAAAAGCCTTTGCAACAAGTCTAGACTTATAGGTTTCCACCTGTCCATCTACACCAATCTTTTTCTTGAAGATCCACTTGCATCCTATAGGTTTTACCCCATATGGAGCAAAGTCCAAAGTCCATACTTTGTTGGTGTACATGGACTCCATCTCCGTCCGCATTGCATCCAGCCATCTTACTGAGTCGCCGCTCTGGATGGCCTGCTGGAAGCTACTAGGTTCATCATTATCAATGATGCAATCTTCTCTATCACCGTCTATGAGAAAACCGTAGTATCTCTCAGGCGGATGAGACGGCCCACTACTCCTGCGGAGGGGTGCGGGAATGTTCTGTTCTTCTTGAACTTCTGGTTCTACCAAACTTTCAGTAGTAGTTTGTGGTTCTGGAATTTCTTCCAGTTCTATTGCGCTCCCACTTGTTTCCTTTTCTAAAAACTGTTGTTCTAGAAAAAGGGCATTACGAGAAACAAAAACCTTTTGTTCCTCTGCGTAATAGAAGAAATACCCCTTGGAGTTCTTTGGATATCCCACAAACTGACACTTGTTCATATCAGATTGTTGCATTTTTATACCACCCAATTTTTATCATATTGATTATCGGTAGGTACTCTTGAGCCGTGTTTGCTAGTCAATTGCAGGATACAGGTTCTCGGATCTTAACGGTGAAATTCATGGAAAAACACGAAAAAATCCGGGTTCCTGCCAACCACAGATAAAACACGGGTCTCCGCTCTTTACCCGTCTGTTGCCACACACCAGTTTAAGAGACAAAATGGCAAATCAATGTCATTTTCATACACAAGGCTCAATGGCAACACAAGATCCAAGAAATCTACGCAGAGCTCGAGGAAATCATGACTAAAAGATCCACATCAAATCATCTATTTCTCAACAGAAATTCTGGAAAAATCGTGAAGCAAATCTGAGAAAAATCATATGCCAGAATAAAGGACATGAAAGACCAGGGAAGCACAAAAAAGTAGAGGGCCTAACTCACCAATACGGCCGCAGAACCGCGGCCAATAGGGGGTCTAAGCCGCGGTTCCGCGGCCGTTTAGGCTTGTCGGCTGAAGATTTTTTATGGGTATTTCAGTCTTTTCAATGTGGTTCAGTATGTTGCCCTAATTTTCCAGTTACCTGCCTATAAATAGTCCAGAACTTGCCAAAGCCAAGGGTGCTCAATCTTGTATTTTTCTAGGTTTTAGAATACTTGTTCTTCTTCCTCTTCTCATCTCTTCTCCATTGAAAAACTTGTAGTGAGCTTTTGTGAGTGAAGAATGATGAATAAAGAAGTTCCTTTTGTTATTATATCTTGTCTTGTTCTTTAGTTAAATTATTATTGCTTGTAATTTTCATTTGTTAACTTAGTTGTTGTTATTTCTTGTTGTTTCTTTCTTTTCTCTTTTCCTTTATCCTTAAACAACCATGACGCTTACGCTTGATCCTTGCCAAGGTGAGGTCGCAAATAGCTAGTTGTTATCTTCTAATCTCCTTCTTTCTATCTTCCTCTTTTTTTTTGTTTTCTTTTCATTATGATGTGTGAGTAGTTTCCATACTTGTTAGGGTAGGATAAGGGAAGTTTGAGAGAAGGAAATCTCTCTCACTCTTTCCTTGCCCAACATCTTAAATCGACTCCCGTTAATTGAACCACAATCCGCTCCCTTCGGCACCCTATCCTACATGATAGCGGTGATTCCGTAGTGAGACCGGTTGTGGTTGAATTAACCGGAGGTTATGGCAAAGAGCCAAGAACGGACGGACAAGCACCAAAAGGAAGAACTTAAGCGTTGGAAAGCCTAGCTTATACTCGCAAGTTCCTTCCTAGTCGTGCTAATCCCCGTTGTTGCCGATTACCGTAACACCGATATTAAGAGTGGCAACGAAAGAAGTGAGCGACTCCTAACTCAAACTAACCTAATCCTAACCCTAACAAGATCTCTTTACATATCATTTTAACACTTAGTTAATCACAAACAAATCTGGAAAATTGGACTTAACTCGTTAAAGCACATAGAAAAAGATTCCCATCTCCCTGCGGACGACCCGTACTCAACCGGCTAGCTACAAGCGAAACCGTTTTGATTGCGGTAATTAACTAAACTTGAACACGCAGAATCTCTAATAATTAAATGGCGTCGTTGCCGGGGAGACGGTAGTTTATTTCTTTGTGTAATTTCGGGTTAACTAGTGAATATAAATCTAACCGAAAAACAAAAAAAAAAAATATACATTGTAAAAAAATCATCTTGTTATTTTTGATTAGTTTTTGTGCAAGTGTGAAGGATAATACGAAGTTCGAGTTCTGTGCCAAAGACGTGGGAAGATAGACCCATATTTCGCGGCTACACCGCGACGGTTCAAAACGAAGCAAACGGTCTACTGTAAAAATCTGGAGCAAATACAGTGAGCAAATCAAGATTCAGGGAATCCAGAATAGAGGAGGACACCCAACCCAGCCCACACCAGCAAACTGGAGCTCCAATTCCTCAACATAGCCGCGGAACCGCGGCATTAGAGCCCTGGTACCGCGGAACCGCGGCCATTAGTGCCTTTCATTTCCCAAAACTCCCTGTAAGTGTTCCTTATCTCCTCCCCACTCCTCCGAACTTCACTAAATTATGTTTTCTGCAGCATTCTTTGCGCAAACCTTCCCCCTTCCAATAAACTGTTTTTGTGCAGGATTCTTTGCGCCGCGCTAAAATAAAAATTGTTTGCAGTTGATTTGTTACTGCTTTGCATTTATTAATACGGACTTAAGGGGCTTGAAACCAATTCAGATTGGGTGGGGATTTCATCACCCTTCCCAGGACCCCAGAAATCACAAAAAGCATATGCATTGACCATTGTTAAATTAAAAAATACTAGACTCAGCCCTAAGGACTTCGCGCTCAATAGGACAGATGACTAGTTACAGGCATCGGCCGTTTATCCTATCTGACTTTTGCGGTGTCAAGGCAAGTGTGTCGAAGGCAAGTGGTTATTTAATTAAGGAATTTCGCGAAAGCGTTGGATAACCTCCCACTTACGTGGCACTTATCTGGCCGCAATTGACGGAGAAGAGGCGGTTTGAGGTCCTATTTCTAGCCCTCTGGAACAGTTAGGAGCTGTCTAGCTGACCTAGGTGACCCTAGATCTAGGTGAGATTGTGCATATCTTATTTGTGATTGCTTAAAGCCGTAAGTCCGTACATATTCCTGTAAAGCTCTTTCTAAAAAAAAATCAAAAACTTTTATAAAAACTTGCCCTTTGTCGCCAAACCCATTTTTCACCCACCACCCATCGTATTTCTCCATTGACGTTTTCTTACCCTCACCTTCTCCGTTTCGACTATACTAAACTCGTTTAGTGTATGTCCGCTTGGACTCGGGACACTAGCGCCCGCCTAGTCCGCGTTACGTTAGTCGCTACCGACTACGCGATCGACTCAGACGTCGAAACTCCGTCCACTCCTCTTTCACCCTTACCTTTGCCGGCCAACTCCGACGTTGACCGAAATTCTGTTCATACATCTTCACCTTCACCATCACCAACCTCTTCTTCCGCGATGTCAGGATTTAATCCGAACATCTCTTTGACTACCCCTGGATTGGCTCCACCTCCTACGGAGACCAATAACCCACCACCACCGCCTGTTGTAGCGCCGCAGCGAATCGCGCTCCAGGATCGTTTCTATCCCACCCGTTCTGCACTTCCCACCTGCCTTTCTCTTCCACCGGCCAATGGGGATAATTTTGAAATTAAGCCCCACTTCATCGACATGCTTCCGCGATTTCATGGGCTTGAATCTGAAGATGCCTATATCTTCATCAATAAATTTCAAAACGTTTGTGCCATAATGAAAACCACCCAGCTGTCGGACGATGCTATACGTCTACGGGTCAGTCCGTTCACTTTATGTGATCTTGTTGAAAAATGGCTGTATAGCACCGCTTCCCACTCCATAACCAGTTGGGACGAGTTTGTTAAAGCATTTCTCAAAAAATTCTATCTGAATCATAAAACCGCAAGGATCCGCAATAAAATCAACCAATTCTCTCAGCTTCCTTCTGAACCCTTCTGGAAGTGCTTTGACCGGTACAAAGACCTTCTTGTTCAGTGTCCTCACCACGGTATAGAGAAATTGCAACTTTGCCAAACCTTATACGAGGGCCTGAACCCAGCAACCAAGCAGTTGTTGGAAACCATCTGTCAGGTCCACTTCCTATCGAAATCTGACGAGGAAGCGTGGCAATTCTTTGACGACCTTGCGGAGCAAACGCTACAATGGGAGAGCACAAGACCGACTTCTTCTTCTTCTACCTCCACTTCTACCGGTCAGTTTAGGATAGGAATTCACCAACTTGATGTCTCTATTGCGATGAAAGCTGAAATGGCTGCAATAACGAGAAAGCTTGAAGCAATGGAGAGCAAATTTTCTTCTCCTGCTCCTGCCCCTGTTCTTCCCCTTCGTACAATTTGCGCTTGTTGTTCCGATCCTTCTCACTTAACCGAAGAGTGTCCTTACAATCCACCATCGCAAGGACAGGATCAGGTTAATGCTGCATTCCAGTAAAGACCGAGGAATGATCCATACTCTTCCACCTACAATCCCGGTTGGAGGAACCATCCCATTTTCGCCTGGAATCAGAATCAGAATCAATTCCAAGGCAACAATTTCCAAAGGCCCTCTCCGCCGCAACAACAAGCGCAACAACAAACTCAACATCAATTTCAGCAGCCCTTCCAACCCCAACCCTTCCAAAATCAGACAAACAACTTTGCACCCAACAATTCTTTTCCACCAAACAACTTTGTTCCGTCAAACAACGATAAGGTTTCCTTGCTCGAACGAAGTCTGGAGGCGTTCGTTAAACAATCGACACAATCCACCGCAAACATCCAGTCTTCCATTCAGTCCTTAGTACAACACACTGCCGCTCACGGGCAAAGCATCAAGACCATCGAGGCCCAGATTGCACAGCTGAATGCGGCCTTAAGCGAGCGAGAGAAGGGGAAGCTCCCGTCCCAACCACTCCCAAATCCCGGTCACCCACATAATGTACATGTTGCTCTCGAACAACAGAACCATAATGTGAGTGCCGTGACCATATTGAGATCGGGAAGG
The DNA here is from genome assembly GCA_030015575.1 of Agapanthus africanus. NCBI lineage: Eukaryota > Viridiplantae > Streptophyta > Magnoliopsida > Asparagales > Amaryllidaceae > Agapanthus > Agapanthus africanus. The sequence continues at coordinate 450,870,580 of JASDDO010000012.1, read as the reverse complement.
ATGCTGCAAAACAACATTGGCACACGGATCAACGATGACACCCCGACCACTTCTTCTTCTCCTTCTTCTTCTTCTTCTTCTTCTTCTTCTTCTTCTGCTTCTTCGTCTTCTGAGCCTATTCTCCATTCTTCAACAGGCACTCCTTCTTCTTCTTCTGCTCTGAACGGACCCACTTCTCACTCCATGAAAACACCTGTTCTGGGATCCGTTCCAACTCCACAATCTCCTCCTCCAGCATTGGACTCAACCAATTTTAAAAACGTTCCATTTCCAAACCGGTTGAAGTCCACCAAACAAAATCCACAAATGGAGAAGATTATGGAGTTATTTAAGCAGGTTAACATTAACATTTCTCTTTTGGATGCTGTCCAACAAGTCCCATCCTACGCGAAAATCTTAAAGGACTTGTGCACGAAAAGAGGAAGTCTCAGGTACCCAAGAAAGTTTTCTTGGCTAGTGCTGTGAGTGATGCCCTTACCCAATCTTTACCACAAAAACGGTAGGACCCTGGCTGTCCTACGATTTCTATTACCATTGGGGATAAGAACATCAACCGCGCACTATTAGATCTTGGTGCCAGTGTTAACCTGCTTCCGTACTCAGTCTACGAGCAATTAGGCGTAGGAGAGCTGAAACCCACGCACTGCACTCTCCAAATGGCCGACCGATCGATCACCCATCCCAGGGGTGAGCTAGAGGATGTGTTAATCAAAGTCGGGGACTTCATATTCCCCGTTGACTTCATTGTATTAGACACACAGCCTGTAGCTAACCCCCGGAATCAAGTTCCGGTGATACTCGGTCGCCCATTCCTTGCAACCTCAAATGCTGTGATCAATTGTCGCAATGGTTCGATGAACCTATCTTTTGGAAATATGACGATTGAACTCAACATTTTTAGGTTGGGGAATCAGCCCTCCGAACCTAATGCTCATATACTGGACGTCTGCTCGATCCAGGAGATCACCCCAGAAGAATGTGAATTCGAGGAGTTTCTGTTTGATCACGATAATCTTGACGCCACTAGTGCGCTCCTCTTCGAACCTGCTGCTGTTTCTGTGCCCGACAATGACTACGAGTGTTTCACGTTCTCGAACGATCTTAGCCGCTCACAACCCGAGTTTCAATCCTTCGAATTTCCGGATGAGTTACCTGAACCATCCAACTCGGTCGCTTACACTCGTTTTGAACCTTTGCTGGAGTCCTTTGAGTTCGAGACCTCTGCACCAATCTTGCCTTCAATCGTTTCACCTCCATCGCTCGAACTCAAGCCTTTGCCGTCTCACCTTAAGTATGCTTACTTAGGTGAAAACGAGACCCTCCCTGTCATCATTTCGGCTTCTCTAGCTCCAGAGCAAGAGAAAGCCCTTCTTGCGGTCTTGCACAGCAACAGGCAAGCTTTTGGCTGGTCCATGGCGGACATCAAGGGGATTAGTCCCCTGATCGTTGAACATCACATTCATCTGATGGATGATGCCAAACCAGCCCGGGATCCACAAAGACGTCTCAATCCAGTCATGAAAAAGGCTGTGAAGAAGGAGATCGTAAAATGTCTCGATAGTGGTATCATTTACTGTAACGTCTTCAAAATAATAAAATATGATTTTTGGGAAATTTTATAATTTAATATTATTTTAATGAATATTTTAATATTCTGGTATAATTAAATACAGATAAATGGGGAAAAATTATGGAAAATTCTAAAATAAGGTATTTTAAGGAATTGCCTCGTTTTCTGTGCATGCCCCCATTTCCTCTAGTTTTGACCCTGAGTATGTCTAGTTTTGACTGATTCCATCTAGGGTGAAATCTGGGTTGATTTTCCTATGTTGGTGTATAATTTGGGACTTGTTTTAGCATGGATTTTGGTATTTGGTGATTCATTCCTGTCGGGTGGCGTTTGGACGTCAACGACAAGTGGATTTTGATTGTGTTTACATGCGAGTCGATAGGTTTTTACCTATGCGGGTAGCGTGTGCTATTTTAGTTTCCGATGTGATTTTCATGTGCTTTAGCATTGTGATATACTTGTAGGTACCCTACGTGATGTTGAGGCAAAGGAGGTGAAGATAGCGACATCGGCTTTGGCACACGAGAAGCAATGTGAGTATATTTATATCTACGGGGAGAAGTCGGGTGGATGGCGTATAGCACCCCAGCAGTCCGTGGTGATGTATACGAATACGTATACACACGAATATTTAATATGTGTTGTTTAGGGTTATTGATGGTAATAATGATATTTTGATGATAAGAATATATTGGTTTAGTATAGTGCGAATCCTAGAGTAGTGGTTGCACTCACACATACATTTACACACATACTTGCATTCATTCTTTCATTTATTAGAGTGCATATGATGGTGCGTATATCTACACATGGGTATGGGACTATGTGTTTATATACGGGATTTGAGGATGATACGTGGTTTGAGATGATACTTGATGTGAGGCCGTGAGATCGGCGATGTGACATAGCTTGTCTTCGAGGTGCGATATGATAGTTTTAGCGGGCCTTTGGACATGTGCTTTACCCGCATTCATATTTTTATAGATGGTATCGATTTGTACTAGACTTAGAGTAGTACCCCAGATTATGCGATCTGATGATATTGATACCTGAAATGTGATGAGGTACTGTGATATTGACCCCTACCCAGCTATTGGGATGCCGTACGACGATCTACCGTACGAGCCGATATTGATGATAGATCCGCACTCATGACTCGAGGATATCTTACGATATGTTATTGAGGCGGGATCACCGACTATCATATCTATATATATTGACTCAGATTAGGTGGTTTCTTACCCCTCCTGTCTAGATTACTTAGTAGACATTAGACTGGACCGAGTCATACCTATTTCAAACTAACGAATCGGGGATATTTTAAAGATAGGCAGAAGGGTCATACGGATATTTTTAAATGATGTATCTTTTCTTAAAACACCGTAGCCCTTGTTTTTCCAAAAGCCCTGATTCGTCTTATTTCAAATGGCACCCCTGCATGACTTGTACAGATTGGTGTAGATTCTTTACTTTTGCGTTGATTATTTTATTCCGCATATTCATGCTATTTGCATTGCATCGCTTGTACTGTGGTTATATTTCAGTCATGCTGCTAGGACACCAACACCATTATCGATGATGCATATGTTCCACGTACACTTGTTGCCGGCTCACACACTCATCATCGATAATTGCCATGTCACTACTCTGTAGTACTATTGCATTCAGTATATGATCCTTGCATGACATGATGATATGCATACCTTCCTTTACATGTCGCATACTTCATGCTTTTGATTATACGCATTGAGATATGTTGTTTTTATGATATTTCTGGATTTGGGAACCGAGAGTGTTTCAAAAGAGAATATGTCATTGCTTTAAAAACCCGGTTACCCTTGATATGATATTTCAGTGCGTCCACCATGTGTTTTCTCGGTGCTGAGAGCGACATGTGAAACCCGAATCGAGGAGTGGATAAGCCGATTGCGGGTACATGGTGGACCCGGTATGGTTCCCCTCGGCAAGATGATCGATGAGCTTTGCCGATTGAGCCTGGAGGCGGGCGAGTACCTACCGGTGATTAGTTAGACCTGGCGGTTATCCGGAGGATACTGACCAGAGTCGATGGATAGATTTGGGCGTCCTGCCGGGGCCGAGGGCCGATACCGCAGACAGAGCCCGTGGGCCGATCCGGACTGACGGAGCCCGATTTATGAGGATTTATGTGCCGATGCTGGGCACAGTTTTCATGATGTTTTCGAGTGCCGATGCTGGGCACTCCGGTTCCATGATTTCGACGTGTCGCGAGGGACACGGGTGGGTTATATCCTCATATTTCCATGCACAGGTTTCATGATATTTACTTGCATGATGGTTATTGTCATTGGGTGACGAGTGGACGGGATCCATGTGTGTGCAGATTTGACTACATTGATCATACCTCATATTCATGACATGCTATTACCTGAGGCACTAGCACGAGCACTTGGCATTACACTCATGTAGAGATTACATTGCCAGTTTAGCATGCTTCAGCTTTATTCATATTGAGGTTTATTTATATTTGATCGTATTGACCTAGGATGGGTCATGCATTCGATCTCTGCTTTGTAGATATTTTCTATTCACGAGTTGGCAACTCACCCCCGTTGTGCCCCAGTCCTTGCAGGTTTTTGCCGTACAGATTCCATAGCGGCATTTCTGGCACACTGCTTCCTTATGGGTGACTTGCTTGGATAGGTGGGTTCTTTTGTATCAGAACCCCCATTGTTCATGTATCATTTATTGTATCTAGAATTTCCATCAACCAAAACTTGTATATTGTTTCAGACTTAGAAAACAGTGTTGTTTTATTTCGACCTTAGAGTCGCGCTAGTAGTATTACGGTTTTCTGGCTGTTTTGAGTTTCTTTTTTTTTGGTTTTGATCCTCGCCCTTTGGCGTTGTATATTATTATTGCTTGCGTGGTTGTGACCGTCGATGGACGAAGAGCTAGCTCCCGCTTGGGGATGCCTTTTATCATTTCATATATATTATTCTTGTTGTACCCCGTTCGGGGCCAGTTTTTACAAAGGAAACTCTGCCGAAATTTTCAGGAAAGGTTACACATTTTAAAAAAATGCATATTCGGCTTAGTTATTTAAAAACTTTGATTTCCAAACATGATTTCCTTACTTTTCAAAAACAGTTTTCCTTATTTACTCTTTAAATGGTTTTAGATTGCTGGGCTTTTAGCTTACTTGGATCAGATGGGGTCCTATAGACTTCATATGGTTCAAGGGCCAGTCACATGCTCTTTCGGATCGTGACAAAGTTGGTATCAGAGCGCTAGGTTGACCTTGGTTCGAGTCTAAGTTTGACTATGTGGAGCCTAGGGCGTTATTTATATAAGGAACTTAGGCTTGACCTTACGGAACTTAGACTTGGTCGAGGGGGTATTAGACCCGAACTTTCGTCGTGTAGGATGACCCTTGGTTGATGGAATAGGTGACTAAAGTAGAGTGACGTACCGTGGGTATGTTCCGCGGCATACTTACGACACGCCACTCCGCTTAAGAAACCTTAGGTTGTACATTTCCTTGCATTGTGTCATATTCCTTCCTATGATCTATCTTCATCGATACTGGTTATGGTTTTGCTGCCGCGATTGCACGGGCAGAGTGAGCTACGGCTCGAGTTGTCAGCATGAGCTCGTCGCGGACGAGGACTGACCGGGGCGTGATTCCAGAGACATACGGTTGCATTGAGGCTTCGTATTTTGTGTTTCCGCACTATGGGCGTTTGACAGATCGCTGCTGTGAGATTTCTAGGATGTACCGGACGGTACCAGAGGATTGAGCCACTGATAGAGGCCAGCCAGGATGTGATGACCGTTGATGTATCGCTTATTCATGATGGTTGAGGCGCTGCTTAGCGTACCGATGAATGAGCCAGTTGTTGCTGCGAGTGATGAGATATCGCCCAGATGATTGGAGCTACTGCAGCAAGAGGATATTCTTAGAGATGTGATAGTGAGTCGCTAGTCACCGAGGATTAATGACTAGGACATGTGGTTCGTTCGCTTACCCCGATGCGAGGTCATCAGATAGATTGATTCCAGCTAGAGGCGACTTCACGCAGATTTGTTGAGAGTCGATTGAGACGATCGAAGGTCAGGAACCCATTTTCCAAGTTTAAAGTATACGGAAAGACATGCAGGTGATTCTATGGACCCTCTAGAAGAATGAAACCCTAACTCGACTTAATGACCGTGTGAAAGCCTTTGAACCTTAGGGTTTGCGGCAGTTCCTCGTCGCCATTAGTGAGGCTTGGGTTTGCCCTTCTACGGCTGGACCACCGACGCTGTGGCATGTACTCGATACTATTAAACTGTACCCGAGATGTTGAGCTCTTGGGGGATTGTGAGGTTCTGATGAGTCGATCAGATGATTCGACATCATTCGGATATCATGTGATGGGACACTGCTTGGGAGACTCCAGATACGAGCATAGCCGTCGGAGCACAGTCTGTGTAGCCATGATGAGATGAGTCCGAATCAGTCGATAGTGGAGCAAGGTGGAGTAAAGAGTTTGCACGAGATTTCGACGAGATGACGTTCCACTCCGCTGACATCAGAGATGCGATATGCACGCTGAGGACGTGTTCGGCTAGATATCTTCTACTGAGTGATGAAGATACTGAGTTCGTGATTTCGAGTCCGTGTTAGAGACTTCGGGTGGACTGTAGCCGAGGACATTGCAGTGTGCAGATAAAGACGCGACGTCGAATGGTCGATGATACAGACAAGCGGGACAAGAAGTTCGTGCGAGAGGCAGACGAGCTGTTACTACACCCCGTTAAGATTAAAGGCCGGACATGCATACAGAGGCGCAGAGATGCGACCAGCTTCCGAGGAGATGTTGTACTAAGGACGCAGAGGTCCAGAGAGCGAGAAAAGATTACGCCAGAGTACCAGCCTCCTTACAGTTTGGCTTAGGCAAGATCAGAAGAGACCTTGAGTAGGATTCCTTCCAGTACACTGCTGCAACAAGAGTTGCACCCAGGATTGGATGTGTGATATGCATTCAGAGGACCCGAGGTCGGCGCCAGAGATGTGCTGCTTTACGAGCGGTCGTGAGGATTGACCGAGAGATGACCAGGGAAGTGCAAGAACGTAATCGTTCCTGTCAGCACACCTGAGCGGGCCGATGAGCCGATGGATTGCGAGTTGGTAATCTACAGGAAAGATCAGGAACCAGAGGCAGAGGACGCCAGCCGCGAGCAAGAGGCAAGTAGATATCTTGCGCCGCTAGCATCGGATGTACCGGTACCTTCTCGACCGTGAAGGAGGGTATACCGACGACGGTAATTATGATTTGTGATTTTGTGATTTGCTTATCACGTATCCGTTGCTTTGGATTTCGGTATTTTGGGCGATCTATTTGCATGATTTAGTCTTGATGACTGAGTTTCATGATATTTGATTTTGTGCACCATGGTTGCACCTACTGGGTATTTATACCTTGTACATAGTTATTACTCTTGAGCTGTTGATTGCGATTTCATGCCTATTTTTTTGCTGGTGATTTGATTTACGCTTCCAGCAGAGTTTCATGTAATTTTAGTGTTTTGATTTTGCACTCGGTATAGCTTATATGTGTGCTTGTAGTGCATCGATATGTGTTTTGTGCCCGCAGCTGCACACGTTTATGATTTTCTTCATATCTGGATACACTTGGTGTTGCTGCTTACGTATTCGAGTTATTGCTTGGTATTTGTGCATGGGATGCACCAGTTCTATACTTCGTGCATTTGTCGCACCAGTTTTATGTTTCTTGCGTTTATCGTATCAGATTTATATTTCGTGCCTTTGTTGCACCGGATTTATATTTTGTGCATTACGATTGCACCTGACTTCGATTTGATGCCTTTCGGTATGTCGATTTTGATTGTGATATTGATGTGGATTCTTGCACTCCGTGCTTTTGACTGGACTTACGCATATTCGACGTTGCTATTGGATTTTGTGATTCCGTGCATATTGAGTGCGCAGGGTCTAGATTTTCATTCGTGCATGATGGATGCACCGATTTGGATTTTCGCGCATGTTGGGCGCATGTTTTGAGATACGATTTTGGGGCACACCAGATGCACTAAATCGAGATTCTTCGTGCATATCAGATGCACCTGTTTTGGCTGTCAGGCACACATGTTGCCTATGACAGATGCTTCGTGCACACCCGTTGCACCTAGATGTTGTTTTGTGCACATGTTTAGCGCATATATGGATTTTGATTTCCGTGCGCGTCAGATGCACAGGGTGGTGTTATGTGCATTTTTGGAATTTATTCCTTTTGGAGCAGTACATTTTTATGATGTGGGATATTTGCTTTCATACTGAGCAGGACTAGTCAGTGGACAGTGCCTGGATATATTTTGCATGCATCGATAGTTATCTAAGGGATTTCCGAAAAGCGAGCTATAGTCTCAGTATATACCTACGTGTCCGATATGACACAAAACGTTTTAAAAACAAGGAAACCCTTCTGATTATTTTCAAAATGGTGGAACTTGCTTATTAAACAAAGGATATATATACACATATATAGTTATTTTCTTATGAGAAACGTCCGCCACTGTGCAGTGTTACGCGCATCGCACAGCGACTTAAAAAGATTTGGCATACAGTTGCATCAGCTAATTACATGTATAGATTGGGTGTCTACATGTATAGTCTTGGTCCATATCATATTGATTTTGTATTGGATTTGACATTGTGTCGTTACCATGACTCCGATGATTGCGGATGCTTGATGGAGTGTTGCTTTTGAGTTATCTGCTCAGTACTCGTGCGCATGCATTGCGCTATGATGTTTTATGTATAGATGATTTCGGAGCCCCGATGACTTGGAATTTGTATTGAAATATTTTAGTATTTAGGGGTTTAAATTTAAATTCGGGGACCGAATTTCTTTAAGGGGGGTAGATTGTAACGTCTTCAAAATAATAAAATATGATTTTTGGGAAATTTTATAATTTAATATTATTTTAATGAATATTTTAATATTCTGGTATAATTAAATACAGATAAATGGGGAAAAATTATGGAAAATTCTAAAATAAGGTATTTTAAGGAATTGCCTCGTTTTCTGTGCATGCCCCCATTTCCTCTAGTTTTGACCCTGAGTATGTCTAGTTTTGACTGATTCCATCTAGGGTGAAATCTGGGTTGATTTTCCTATGTTGGTGTATAATTTGGGACTTGTTTTAGCATGGATTTTGGTATTTGGTGATTCATTCCTGTCGGGTGGCGTTTGGACGTCAACGACAAGTGGATTTTGATTGTGTTTACATGCGAGTCGATAGGTTTTTACCTATGCGGGTAGCGTGTGCTATTTTGGTTTCCGATGTGATTTTCATGTGCTTTAGCATTGTGATATACTTGTAGGTACCCCGCGTGATGTTGAGGCAAAGGAGGTGAAGATAGCGACATCGGCTTTGGCACACGAGAAGCAATGTGAGTAGATTTATATCTACGGGGAGAATTCGGGTGGATGGCGTATAGCACCCCCGCAGTCCGTGGTGATGTATACGAATACGTATACACACGAATATTTATTATGTGTTGTTTAGGGTTATTGATGGTAATAATGATATTTTGATGATAAGAATATATTGGTTTAGTATAGTGCGAACCCTAGAGTAGTGGTTGCACTCACACATACATTTACACACATACTTGCATTCATTCTTTCATTTATTAGAGTGCATATGATGGTGCGTATATCTACACATGGGTATGGGACTATGTGTTTATATACGGGATTTGAGGATGATACGTGGTTTGAGATGATACTTGATGTGAGGCCGTGAGATCGGCGATGTGACATAGCTTGTCTTCGAGGTGCGATATGATAGTTTTAGCGGGCCTTTGGACATGTGCTTTACCCGCATTCATATTTTTATAGATGGTATCGATTTGTACTAGACTTAGAGTAGTACCCCAGATTATGCGATCTGATGATAGTGATACCTGAAATGTGATGAGGTACTATGATATTGACCCCTACCCAGCTATTGGGATGCCGTACGACGATCTACCGTACGAGCCGATATTGATGATAGATCCGCACTCATGACTCGATGATATCTTACGATATGTTATTGAGGCGGGATCACCGACTATCATATCTATATATATTGACTCAGATTAGGTGGTTTCTTACCCCTCTTGTCTAGATTACTTAGTAGACATTAGACTGGACCGAGTCATATTTATTTCAAACTAACGAATCGGGGATATTTTAAAGATAGGCAGAAGGGTCATACGGATATTTTTAAATGATGTATCTTTTCTTAAAACACCGTAGCCCTTGTTTTTCCAAAAGCCCTGATTCGTCTTATTTCAAATGGCACCCCTGCATGACTTGTACAGATTGGTGTAGATTCTTTACTTTTGCGTTGATTATTCGATTCCGCATATTCATGCTATTTGCATTGCATCGCTTGTACTGTGGTTATATTTCAGTCATGCTGCTAGGACACCAGCACCATTATCGATGATGCATATGTTCCACGTACACTTGTTGCCGGCTCACACACTCATCATCGATAATTGCCATGTCACTATGCTGTAGTACTATTGCATTCAGTATATGATCCTTGCATGACATGATGATATGCATACCTTCCTTTACATGTCGCATACTTCATGCTTTTGATTATACGCATTGAGATATGTTGTTTCTATGATATTTCTGGATTTGGGAACCGAGAGTGTTTCAAAAGAGAATATGTCATTGCTTTAAAAACCCGGTTACCCTTGATATGATATTTCAGTGCATCCACCATGTGTTTTCTCGGTGCTGAGAGCGACATGTGAAACCCGAATCGAGGAGTGGATGAGCCGATTGCGGGTACATGGTGGACCCGGTATGGTTCCCCTCGGCAAGATGATCGATGAGCTTTGCCGATTGAGCCTGGAGGCGGGCGAGTACCTACCGGTGATTGGTTGGACCTGGCGGTTATCCGGAGGATACTGACCAGAGTCGATGGATAGATTTGGGCGTCCTGCCGGGGCCGAGGGTCGATACCGCAGACAGAGCCCGCGGGCCGATCCGGACTGACGGAGCCCGATATATGAGGATTTATGTGCCGATGCTGGGCACAGTTTTCATGATGTTTTCGAGTGCCGATGCTGGGCACTCCGGTTCCATGATTTCGACGTGTCGCGAGGGACACGGGTGGGTTATATCCTCATATTTCCATGCACAGGTTTCATGATATTTACTTGCATGATGGTTATTGACATTGGGTGACGAGTGGACGGGATCCATGTGTGTGCAGATTTGACTACATTGATCATACCTCATATTCATGACATGCTATTACCTGAGGCACTAGCACGAGCACTTGGCATTACACTCATGTAGAGATTACATTGCCAGTTTAGCATGCTTCAGCTTTATTCATATTGAGGTTTATTTATATTTGATCGTATTGACCTAGGATGGGTCATGCATTCGATCTCTGCTTTGTAGATATTTTCTATTCACGAGTTGGCAACTCACCCCCGTTGTGCCCCAGTCCTTGCAGGTTTTTGCCGTACAGATTCCATAGCGGCATTTCTGGCACACTGCTTCCTTATGGGTGACTTGCTTGGATAGGTGGGTTCTTTTGTATCAGAACCCCCATTGTTCATGTATCATTTATTGTATCTAGAATTTCCATCAACCAAAACTTGTATATTGTTTCAGACTTAGAAAACAGTGTTGTTTTATTTCGACCTTAGAGTCGCGCTAGTAGTATTACGGTTTTCTGGCTGTTTTGAGTTTCTTTTTTTTTGGTTTTGATCCTCGCCCTTTGGCGTTGTATATTATTATTGCTTGCGTGGTTGTGACCGTCGATGGACGAAGAGCTAGCTCCCGCTTGGGGATGCCTTTTATCATTTCATATATATTATTCTTGTTGTACCCCGTTCGGGGCCAGTTTTTACAAAGGAAACTCTGCCGAAATTTTCAGGAAAGGTTACCCATTTTAAAAAAATGCATATTCGGCTTAGTTATTTAAAAACTTTGATTTCCAAACATGATTTGCTTACTTTTCAAAAACAGTTTTCCTTATTTACTCTTTAAATGGTTTTAGATTGCTGGGCTTTTGGCTTACTTGGATCAGATGGGGTCCTATAGACTTCATATGGTTCAAGGGCCAGTCACGTGCTCTTTCGGGTCGTGACATTTACCATATCTCTGATAGCCAGTGGGTTAGCCCCATTCACGTTGTCCCCAAGAAATCAGGTATAACGGTCATCACTAACGAGGCGAACGAGTTAATCCCTACTCGCACCCAAACTGGGTGGCGAGTGTGCATTGATTACAGAAAACTCAACGCCGCAACGCGGAAAGACCACTTTCCGCTACCTTTCATTGACCAAATGCTTGAACGATTGGCCGGACACGAGTACTACTGCTTTCTTGATGGCTACTCCGGCTATAATCAAATTCCCATCGCCGAAAAAGACCAGGACAAGACCACATTCACTTGTCCTTTTGGCACGTTCGCATATCGTCGCATGCTCTTTGGGTTATGCAATGCGCCCGCTACCTTCCAGCGGTGTATGATGGGAATCTTCTCAGACATGGTGGAAAAATTTCTGGAGATTTTCATGGATGATTTCTCCATCTTCGGCGATTCCTTCAACGAGTGTTTGCTGCATCTTGACGCTGTCCTTACCCGATGTAAGGACAAGAATCTCACTTTGAATTGGGAGAAGTGCCACTTCATGGTGCGCGAAGGTATTGTCTTAGGACATATCATCTCGCAAAATGGCATAGAGGTTGACAAAGCAAAGATTGAGGTCATTTCCAATCTCCCTCCTCCCCGACACGTCAGAAATATCCGAACCTTCCTTGGCCATGCCGGTTTCTATAGACGGTTCATCAAGGACTTTAGCAAGATTGATAGGCCCTTAACTCTTTTGCTGGCCAAGGACACGCCATTCGAATTTAACTCGAGCTGTGTGATTGCATTCGAGTCACTAAAACGCTCACTCACTTCTGCTCTCGTTCTTTCTTCACTTGACTGGACGCACCCATTTGAGATTATGTGCGATGCATCCGACTTTTCCATTGGTGCTGTCGTTGGACAACACATCAACAAGATGCCGCACATAATTTATTATGCGAGCCGAACCCTGAACGACGCCCAACTCAATTATACAACGACTGAGAAGGAATTCTTAGCTGTTGTATTTTCTTTAGAAAAGTTCAGGCCCTACCTCATCGGCTCTCCAGTCATTGTCTACACAGACCATTCTGCTCTGCGCCATCTTTTTGCGAAGAAATATGCAAAATCTCGGCTAATACGTTGGATCCTCTTGCTTCAAGAGTTTGACCTTGTCATTAAGGACAAACGAGGATGTGAAAACGTAGTTGCCGACCATCTCTCACGACTTCCTTCTTCGCCTTCGCTTCCAATTCCGATCAACGACGTTTTCCCGGATGAACAGCTCTTGACAGTATCTTGCGAACCCTGGTTCGTAGATATTGTGAACTATTTGGCCACAGGATTACTACCGACTGAATGGTCAAGTCAGGACAGACTTCGCTTCTTATCCCAAGTAAAACACTTTTACTGGGACGAACCCTATCTGTTCAAGTACTGTCCCGACCAGATTATTCGTCGGTGTGTCCCTGACGAGGAATTCAAGAGTGTGCTGTCGTTTTGCCACGATCAAGCATGTGGCGGGCATTTTTGCCCCAGAAAGACAGCTGAGAAGATCTTACAATGTGGTTTCTACTGGCCACAACTCTTCAAAGACGCTCATGACTATTTCAAGACTTGCTCCCGGTGCCAACACTTGGGCCGGATATCCCGGAGGAACGAGATGCCGCTCCAACCAATCTTGGTTGTGGAGATTTTCGATGTTTGGGGGATAGATTTCATGGGGCCGTTTCCCAGCTCTTTTGGGAACATGTACATCCTTCTCGCTGTTGATTACGTCTTTAAGTGGGTCGAGGCTATGCCCAGCCGGACTAACGACAGCAAGGTTGTCGTTAGGTTCCTTAAAGAAAACATTTTCTCCCGGTTTGGGCACCCCCGAGCGATCATTAGCGATAATGGAAGTCATTTCTGCAACAAGACTTTCGAGGCCTTGATACGGAAATATTCCATTAATCATAAGCTATCCATGCCCTACCACCCCCAGACCCGCAGGCAGGCCGAAGTTTCAAATCGGCAAATCAAGCAGATACTGGAGAAGACGGTTTCCAAGAACCGTAAGGATTGGTCACTGAAACTCACTGATGCCCTTAGGGCATTTCGAACCGCTTATAAGACCGACCTTGGCATGTCTCCCTATCGGCTTGTGTACGGAAAAGCTTGCCACCTACCTGTCGAAATAGAGCATCGCGCATTTTGGGCGATAAAGGAGCTGGATCTGTCTCTTGAAGATGCGGGCAGCCATCAGAAGCTGCAGTTGAACGAACTGAGCGAGCTTAGGGATGAGGCTTACGATAACGCGGTTGTCGTTAAGAATCGAACGAAGGTGTTTCACGATAAACACCTTTTGCGCAAAACTTTCGTACCTGGTCAACAGGTACTGCTTTACGACACCCGGCTACACTTCCATCCAGGAAAGCTTAGATCTCGCTGGAAAGGGCCGTATTTTGTGCGGAATGTCTATCCGCATGGCGCTGTGGATTTGGAGAATCCAGAGGATGGTTCATTTTTCAAAGTAAATGGACACCGACTAAAACCGTACCTTAGCGCCGAACCAACAGAGGAGCTCCTGGTCTTACAGGAGCCGGTTTACCCTGCATAATCTTCCTCTGCCTACCACCAAACTTCGGTTATCCAGCCAAGAATAGTGGACACTGTTCCAAATAAGTTTGGGGGTATGTATAAACCATTTTGTATTTGTTTGTGGATATTCTTTTCCATTCTTTTTCTTTTTCTTTTCTTTAAAAACAAAAAAAAGAAAAAAAAAATTGTATCGCTAACCGACAATTTTGACCCTTCAAATGATCTCTTCATGCAATGACAGTGAGGACACTGTCCAGTTCAAGTTTGGGGGTACGCTCGGTACGCATTTCTAACCTTCGCATTCATATGTATATTTTGCATCTGCATACTAAATCCATAAAATCCATAAAAATCAGAAAATTTTCTAAAAACATAAAAACTTTTCTGTCAAGTTAGCTAGTGGGAGAACTCTGATTCAACATTTCAACGGTTTTGGTTGATAAAATAATAATAACTAAGTCTTATGTTTAGATTTTGAAAAACCTGAAAGATAACTCTCCTTTGAAGTTAACTATAGCTGATATACGTCTTTACATCACACTACACGTGTCGTGAGTTTTTGGGAATTAGATGACAAGTCTTTTATGTCGAAAAACTTTTTAATGGATCAATGATTTTCTAAGGATCAAATAGGTTTGTTCTGAAATAAGTAAATATCAAGAATAGTTTATGAAGTGAGTGAATATGAAGGAATGTTATTGATGCCTTAATTAGAACTAAGTCTGAAAAATAACCCATCTGAAACTTGATTGGAATGATTACACACCGAACCCACTAAACACGTCTTTTATCCAAAAAAAATTGAACTGCCGGTTATGTCTCCGTTCGTATTAAATCATCTTGATTTTCACGCCAAACTGTCTTTTGTTTTTGGACCTAGGTAACTTGAGTAATTAAGTCCGCTGGGGTGTTTCTACACCTATTGCCCTAAAGCCAACTGGTTTGGGTGCATTGGCCCAAAGCTCGCTAAGAAGCATAGAAAAGTCCAGATTAAAACAAAGTCAAGCAAGTGTTCTCTCCGAGTTAAAATTCCTAACGGTTCTTTGTGTGAGAATAATCTTGATAAAAGACAGGCTTTTATAAAAAATTTTAGCGGAGACATGAAGGTTTTACTCTATGATAAAGACTATTGTACATTCACAGAGGTGTGTATGAAATGAAAACAAGAAAAAGATGGAGTGAAGAATAAGATCTAGTTTCCTGTTAAGGAAGATAGAAATTCTGAAGTTGAAACCTTACTGGAAAACGAAACTTGAAAAATGCTTAACTCTTTATAAAACTTATGTGATCCTTTCAAAATTCTTATCCGGGCTTTATTATGAGGACTTTATTCGACCTTTCTGGAACACTATTTGCACTGCACGTAAAGACATATAAAATCTGTAGTTAAATAAGAAGCGAGGTGTGAAAAATAAATGTTCGATAGTCTAAACTTAGGATAATAGAATTGTTATTTTCTGAAACAAAACTTTAGGGTTTGAATCTTAGTTATTTTACAAAACCAACTTGACCGGATTTTGTGGGTAGTATCCGCTGAAAACCCTCAGGAGACAACACTCCTCCTACTAGGGACACCTAGAGATTTAACGGCTTGTTGCACATGCTCAGTGCAATCGCGTTCCCTGCGAAAGTGAGGTTAGGAAATTTTTTGTGAATAAATTGGCTTTGCTCGGGACGAGCAAATGATAAGTTTGGGGGTATTTGTTTATATCAGATTGTTGCATTTTTATACCGCCCAATTTTTATCATATTGATTATCGGTAGGTACTCTTGAGCCGTGTTTGCTAGTCAATTGCAGGGTACAGGTTCTCGGCTCTTAACGGTGAAATTCATGGAAAAACACGATAAAATCCGGGTTCCTTCCAACCACAGATAAAACACGGGTCTCCGCTCTTTACCCGTCTGTTGCCACACACCATTTTAAGAGACAAAATGGCAAATCAATGTCGTTTTCATGCACAAGGCTCAATGGCAACAAAAGATCCAAGAAATCTACGCGGAGCTCGAGGAAATCATGACTAAAAGATCCACATCAAATCATCTATTTCTCAACAGAAATTCTAGAAAAATCGTGAAGCAAATCTGAGAAAAATCATATGCCAGAATAACGGACATGAAAGACCAGGGAAGCACAAAAAAGTAGAGGGCCTAACTCACCAATACGGCCGTGGAACCGCGGCCAATAGGGGGTCTAGGCCGCGGTTCCGCAGGCGTTTAGGCTTGTCGGCTGAAGATTTTTTATGGGTATTTCAGTCTTTTCAATGTGGTTCAGTATGTTGCCCTAATTTTCCAGTTACCTGCCTATAAATAGTCCAGAACTTGCCAAAGCCAAGGGTGCTCAATCTTGTATTTTTCTAGGTTTTAGAATACTTGTTCTTCTTCCTCTTCTCATCTCTTCTCCATTGAAAAACTTGTAGTGAGCTTTTGTGAGTGAAGAATGATGAATAAAGAAGTTCCTTTTGTTATTATATCTTGTCTTGTTCTTTAGTTAAATTATTATTGCTTGTAATTTTCATTTGTTAACTTAGTTGTTGTTATTTCTTGTTGTTTCTTTCTTTTCTCTTTTCCTTTATCCTTAAACAACCATGACGCTTACGCTTGATCCTTGCCAAGGTGAGGTCGCAAATAGCTAGTTGTTATCTTCTAATCTCCTTATTTCTATCTTCCTCTTTTGTTTTGTTTTCTTTTCATTATGATGTGTGAGTAGTTTCCATACTTGTTAGGGTTGGATAAGGGAAGTTTGAGAGAAGGAAATCTCTCTCACTCTTTCCTTACCCAACATCTTAAATCGACTCCCATTAATTGAACCACAATTCGCTCCCTTCGGCACCATATCCTACATGATAGCGGTGATTCCGTAGTGAGACCGGTTGTGGATGAATTAACCGGAGGTTATGGCTAAGAGCCAAGAACGGACGGACAAGCACCAAAAGGAAGAACTTAAGCGTTGGAAAGCCTAGCTTATACTCGCAAGTTCCTTCCTAGTCGTGCTAATCCCCGTTGTTGCCGATTACCGTAACACCGATATTAAGAGTGGCAACGAAAGAAGTGAGCGACTCCTAACTCAAACTAACCTAATCCTAACCCTAACAAGCTCTCTTTACATATCATTTTAACACTTAGTTAATCACAAACAAATCTGGAAAATTGGACTTAACTCGTTAAAGCGCATAGAAAAAGATTCCTATCTCCCTGCGGATGACCCGTACTCAACCGGCTAGCTACAAGCGAAACCGTTTTGATTACGGTAATTAACTAAACTTGAACACGCAAAATCTCTAACAATCAACACTGCACTGATCGTGCCTTGAGTTTGTCTGCATGCTGCTTTTTAACAAAAGCTGGACATCCCCATATCTTCAGATACTGAAGATAGGGTTTCTTCCCACTTCACATCTGATATGGCGTGGTAGGCACAGTCTTGGTAGGATCCCTACTCAAAAGATATGCAGCTGATTCTAGCGCATAACCCCAGAAAGATCGCGGTAACTCAGCATTACTCATCATGGAACGTACCATATCCAATAAGGTTCGGTTTCGTCTTTCCGATACACCGTTATGCTGTGGAGTGTATGGAGGAGTAAGCTGAGAGAGAATTCCTTTCTCTTTTAGGTAATCCAGGAACTCGGTGCTTAAGTATTCACCACCTCGATCAGATCTCAGTGTCTTGATACTTTTGCCGGTTTGGTTTTCTACTTCATTCTTATATTCTTGGAATTTCTCAAAGGTCTCAGATTTATGTTTCATCAAGAAAATGAATCCGTACCTAGAGTAATCATCCATAAAAGTAATGAAATATGAAAAACCACCTCTTGCATGTGTAGACATTGGACCACATACATCGCTGTGTATGAGTCCTAAGAGCTCGCTCGCTCTTACTCCATGTCCAGTGAATGGAGTCTTTGTCATCTTTCCTTTGAGACATGATTGACAAGTGGCATAAGATTGATATTCGAACGGATCCAAATATCCTTCTCTATGTAACTTAGTTAACCTTGTCTCATTGATGTGACCTAGTCTACAATGCCATAAGAAAGCCTGATTTATATCTGGAGACTTTCTTTTTAGTGTGTTCTGGACATTGAAAATCTATAATTGGTTTAACACATATATACCGTTATCTAGTGTACCGGACCCAATCAAACCATGATTAAGGTGGATGTTAACAACATCGCTTACAAACGTGAAATCATAACCTTCTTTTGATAACAACGATACTGATATGATATTACACGTTAAAATGGGTACACAAAAACTGTTATGCAAAACCAAAATATGTCCACTCATCAATCCAAGGTGATAATCCCCTACGGACACAGCACCCACGCTATTTCCGTTAGCAACCTGGAGGGTCATATCACCAACCTTCAGCACTCTATGGTTTCTCAGTGCCTGCAATGAATTGCATATATGAGATCCTGATCCGGTATCCAATACCCAGGAAGTAGAGTTGATTGACAGAAAATTTTCAATTACAAACACACCTGAAGTCGAAGCCACAGCTTGCTACGTGTCCTGGTTCTTGGTAATCCAAGCTTTGTAATCCTTTTTCCAGTGGCCTTTCCTACGACAGTGGAAGCACTCGTCCTTTGCCACTACTGGCACCGCAACCTTTCCCTTTCCCTTAGCTCCCACCTTACCAACACTACCTCTTGGTTTGGTAGCGGCCTTCTTCTTCCTTCCTTTGGCCCTAGCCTTGGACCCGGAAGAGGAAGTACCGCGAATAAACATAGTGGGTGTTGCCCTTGCTTTCTGTAAGGTGCCTTTTGCACTCCTCAACATGTTAAGGAGTTCTGGAAGCTCAACTTCCTTACCTTGAATGTTGAAATTCAACATAAATTCGGCGTAGGTGGAAGGAAGGGACTGAAGAACCAAGTCTGTATATAGCTCGTTCTCTAAAGTCGTCCCGAGGTCCGCGAGCTCTTCTATATAGCCTATCATCTTAAGGACATGTTCTCCTACAGATGATCTGACGGCCAGCCTCGACTGAAACAAGTTCTTCGAGGTCTCGTATCTAGCTATACGAGATTTCTCTCCATACAGTTTCTTGGTGTGGAGAAATATGGAATCAAGATCCATATTCTTGTGCCTCCTCTGATGTTCATTATTCATAGAGGCAAGCACGATGCATTTGGCCTTCACCCAGTCTATCTCCCAGGTCTTGCGGATTTCCTTATCCGCGACACTGGATTCTGGACCAGGGACAACAGGTGCCTTAGTAGTAAGGACATACCCCAATTTGTCATAAGTAATTGCCATCTTGACATTCCGGAACCAGTCTTTATAGTTTGGCCCTGTCAAAATATTTTTATCTAATAGTAACTTAAGGCCTGTCATGTTCTGGGTCGCTGCAATTGAGAGAGAAAGGGAACACTTTAGCATGATGCTTTTGCAAGTTTAGAGTGGTTTTTAGTTTATCTAAACTGGATGGCTCCCACTGTTTCTCGAATCCCTCCTCAAACCAAAAAGGAAGAACTAGTCAGGACTATTCTCACCGTATAATACTTGCTTAACCGTTCAGCCAGGCCGGTGTCGGTACTTCGAGGGAGGTTTTACGACGCTTTCGCGAAGTTCCTTAATTAAATAACCTCTTTTATCTGTGGGCGTAGCCCCGCTGACACCTTTCTCGACACCTACTTGGTTTGTAGCATTGATCGTTAAGTGACGAATCTCCTGATGAGTAGCGGATACTCACAGTAGGATCGGGATCCAAATATCATCGTGTGATAAAGCTGAAGGAATCCTACCAAAATTATCACACTCCAAATGGTATGCAACTCTTTGTAAATTTCAGTTTCTTTAGAAATTCCCGATATAAATTTCTGCCCCATGCTCTTATGACCTTGGCATTGGTTAAAATGTCATAAGTCACATGTCAAGTTCTACCCATCATTATCTTGTTAATTTGAACCCACCCGTACATACCCTTGACGTTGGCCAAATGGTAATACGACTGTCCCAAACCAACTCATCTATCTATGCAACAAATGAATACCCAGCAGCTACCAAGCACTATGCCTTGGCGTTGGTCAAAATACATAGCTTGAATACTACTGAATATCCAAATGAAATGACGGAGGGCTACGAATGGTTTTGGCGAAACCATGAACGTAGTGAACTTGATATGATCGAAGGAACCTGATAGCTTTTAAAAGGAGTGGTTAAAGCTCCGTAATTAAAAAATATCTTCTGTTTTAAAATAACCGAGTGGTTTCTTTTAAACTGTTCCAACGATTCAACATTGGTTTATTTTCTTTGCATTAATATAATGCATCCCATCAATTAACCTATCATTGCAGAAAACAACGAAAATACAACGTCCTCTTATGCCATCCGCATTCGCCACTGGGCCCCGTCATTCACCCGTTAGGTTACTTAACTAACGACAGAGCGGGGGCTGGGCTAGCGCGGGTGTAAAACATAAGTGACGTCGAATAGCTATCATTTATAGATATTGTACATTCGTCAGACGCAATAATAAGCATTCCAGATCACAGATGAACATATTAGATTTTCTATGAATCCGCATTCCTTTTGAGCCTGCAAAGAAAGACGGATTACACAGTCGCGATGAATAGCCAAAACCCCACCATAGACCCCTACGGGTACGGCAAACTACCCGCCAAGTACCCAAAGTGATGTGGTCTCCCTCAACAACGTGAGTAGGCCACTAAACACTTCAAAGTACCTGGTAGTTTGTGCACCACACCTTGGGTCTATCCTAAGAGCAGAAAATAGTACATGAAATAATACAACGGTGGCTACAACCTCAACCCGGATGTGCCCCGCAAAAGAATATTACAACAAATTATAAATTACATTTGAATGAAAGAAACACTCGTCTCACATCCCCGGCTATCCATTCACGACAATCCAACAAGTCCACAAACACAAACCAGCAAAAACCATTACAGAAATGTGCAACCCCCTGCTAACCGACATACTAGCAGTTAGGGGAGGTTTATGAACACATTAAACACATCACAGATATAATCAAGTTAGCCAAACATCTTAGAATTTCGATCAAGCAAACACAAATGAATCTACTCCAAATAATTCTCTGTGCACATAAAACCTGAGCAGAAACAAATCATCCCAGAAAACACAACATCAACACAGAAGAATAACTGAGCAAATTTGGGTTGACTCGGAGTCAACTCGGCCGCGGATCCGCGGCGGATCGCTTGAATCGGCGGCGGTTCCGCGGCGCTATGGTCCAGTCACAGTCCCAAATTTCTTCACAATTCTTAAAATTCCCTGCTTGTATTTTTAAGGGTCCCTGAAAAATTTTTAGACCCCGTTTAAAAATCGGCAGAAACATGGTGAAAATGATGTTTTTTCGGGTTCGTTTTGCGATCGAATTTCTAACAACTTTGCTAACAAGTTAGTTATGGTTTAGCGAGGCTCTGATACAACTGTAAGTCGACGTTAGACACCCCAAATGACGCGGGGAGACGGAATAGGTAAAACAATAATTTTGTTTAAACTAACATCGACTAACTTTACGGATCTTTGCTAAACCCTAACTAACAACTATATAGAAGTGATTAGCTACTATGATAGATGATTATACCTAATGAATCAAGTCCTTCTTGTTCTCGTTGATCACCTCCTTGTCGGCCTCCTCGATGTGATAGAAGATCCACCCGAGAGTTGCTTCTCCAAGTTTTAACCTCTCACTTGAGGTAACTAGGTGACTATGAGTGCTAATCAAAGCAACCTAGAGGATATAGAAGAGGATTAGGGATCTATTAGTCTTGCTAACCCTAGGATCTCAACATATGAGAGGATTAAGGTTAGGGTTGAAGAGAGAGAGCTTGAGGAGAGAGAATGTGTAAGTAAGAATGAATAAATATCTTAAGTCATTTGGATAAATAATGAAGCATGAAAATATCTATATGATAATATCTCAAAAAATCAACCATGCTTCATTAATTACTTTGAGGTTAATCACCTCATGACTCATGATGTAATTAATGCAAATTACACATCATCTCCTCCACCTCATTAAGATTAATTCATAAATGAATTAAAGCATGTTGAGTCACCTTTCTTCTAAAAGCTTCTCGAGTAATTACGAGAACGCCCCTCCTATCCGTGAAAACACGGAAATACTGAGACTGTATAAATCCAATAATCCAATACTAGAATCTGGCTTAAACTAAAGCCTGCTAGTAAAAACTGTCCGAACATCGTACGTGCATAAATATACGTATGTGTCCGAACCCTGTCGTAAAACCATACGACCTCTATATCGTTTCGCCTGAAGTAGGGAAACTCTCTGTGTGGGACTCTAAAGACTCGACACTACGCTGGCAGTGGGTTTAACCACAGGCCGCAAGCGGTACTAGCTGTACGTAACGGACCCCAGATAGATGTCGATAAGAAGGCCGATGAGGAAACCCATCCGAACTCCTACTGATCCTGATGTGACAATCTCCATACAGTCCGGTCTGTTCGTCTAGGACTATCGCATATCGGGCCTAGGGGGCAGCAAGCGTCAGTCCCCTAAAAGCGGTATAAGTCGTGTCGGAGTGAAGCCTATTACACCTTGAGAAGCTACTGGAAATCCTACCAGTAAATCTCGTTTGCCCTGGCCAAGGACTTTGCGTAATGGCTCTGCAAACACAGCGCGATATCAACTCCCAATACTGGGAGAGACGAATCCTATCTAACCGCCACTGCCTCCAAGTGCTTCGGGACTGCACCCAACTGCTACCTGTTTGCACGACTCCTTTGAGTCGTGGTAGGGTAGCAATCTAAGAACAGTGAGAACACACTTGAGACGAAGCAGCAGTGTCAAGTCTGCGGTGTTGGAGATAGTGCCCTCAGAGTCAATTATTGGATCACAGGCGCGTGATTGCAATGATTGAGGGAGGACCTATCCCGGTAGGACAGTCTTACTCGAGATGATAGTATGCTATCTGGTTTACCTTTATCATCGTGTACTGTTTTAGGTGACCTGACATGTCGCTATTACACGTTGATAGAGCCCCTAGGATTCTTGCTTGACTGCCGGCAGTATGATGGCGATCATATACGTGGGAGCTGGTAGTCTATAAGCACATCCTTAAAAGGTCCCTAGTCGTAGGAGTTTCGAGACAGGGCATCGATACTCCATTAGTAGACTAGTGTATACAGTCGAGACCCCGACGAGGGGCGGTGGCCGGTCTCACAAGCCACTGGTGTCAGTTGGTTCACCTAAGATGTATACAGGTGCTCATTGGGTTATGAGTACACCGGACAGGACTCGCCGGGAACATGCTAGTTGGTCTTATACCTGACGTCAGATAGCAGTTCCCTGGTGACATGTGTACAGGTTAGTTCATTGACCTGGGGATCGTCATTTGTCTCGTGTGAGTTCCCACTGTACTTTGATTACTACCCTACCACGGCTCAAAGGAGTCGTGCAAACAGGTTTTAGTTGGGTACAGTCCCGAGCCACATGGAGGCAGTGAGCGGATCTTCAGGGGTTCGTCTCTCCCGGTATTGGGGGTGAGGTCGCGCTGTGTCTAGGAGAGCCATTACGCAAAGCCCTCGGCCGAGACAGGAGATTTACTGGTAGGTATTCCAGTAGTATCTCAGGGCGTTCTGGGCTACACTCCGACACGACTTGTACCGCTTTTGGGGGTCTGACTTTTACCAACCCCCTAGGCCCGACATGCGATGCTCATAGACGAACGGACCGGACTGTACGGATATTGTCACTGACAGGCTCAGTTGGGTGTCGGGGTGAGCTTCCTCATCGACGTCCCTTTTGGTCAATAGCTGGTGGCCCGTCACGTATTGGCTTATACCTCTGACATGCTAGTGGTTAAATCCACAGCCATAGTATTGACGAGTCTTTAGAGTCCACCACACTTACAGTTACTCAAGCTTTCGGGCGAAACGCTGTAGAGGCCGTATGGAGATATGGCAGGGTCCGATCAGATATGTGCGGTATTGCACGGATCAGGATCGGACAGTTTTGTACTAGTGGCCGTATGGATATATGGCAGGGTTCGATCAGATACGTGCGGTATTGCACGGATCAGGATCGAACGGATTTTACTAGCCGGCTTTGGCTTAAGCCGGTACTAGTTTAGTACAGTGTAGATTTTGTCTCATTGCATTTGTATCCGGTCGGAATACAGATGCGGGTGTGTATGCACAGTATCGGGGTTTTCCTGTAATTTATTACGGGACCAGTTTTCTGGAGTTGCCAGTTTGCATTCCGTTCCGGCCGGTTTTCCTTTGTTCTTTCCCGGCCGGACTTTTCTGATGGAGGGGGTAATTTGCAGTTTTGCAAATTACATTTGGTGGAGGTTTTATTTGTAAGATGATTTATTATGATAACCTTTTTAGATACCATTCATTTCATGCTTTTTTGTGATAAGAAGTGGATTAGAGTTGATGTGATTTTGTGATGATTATGTCTTGATGTGGTCACCACTTGCTTTACCCTACACTCACCTCCCTTCATGCTTCATATTACCTCCTCCACCATTCTCATTTTAGATGATAAGTTTTTCATTAGAAAAGAGAGAAGAAGAAAAAGAAAAGAGAGAAAGAAAAAGAATGAGAGAGTTCATCTTAGTTTTGGGAGGAATTCTTCATCTCCTTCTTCTTCTTGTTTTGGAAAAATGAAAGCACCATTTTTCCTAATCCCATTCCTCCATCATGGCAACTACAAACCCTAAAAAGAGACAAGCATCTTCTACACTACATTCTACAGCACATCTTGGGCATGTCGAGTTGCCGGCTTCATGCCCGAGTTGCCTCGGTATTGAGGTGGGAGCCCGTAAAAGACACAGGCGTTGTGGTGCCCTTTCCGGCGAGGAGGCGACGATGTGGAGGCTAGACTTTCCGCGGGAGATCGGGACGATGACGAGAAGACCGGAGGACTCGGATCACTCGGTACACTTCTCTTCCCCTCTCTAGTTAGCTAGCTTAGGTTAATGGTAAACGATCCGGGTTTTTTTTTTGTCCGCGGTAGCGCCGGTTTCCGAGTAAGGAAAATTTTTTTATTCCGCATTTTGGCCTCGAGCAAGAGGCCGGGGCGCTGCCGTGGCGCAACATGGTATCAGAGCCACGCCATTAACCTTACCTAGCTTCGTTTGATGTGTTTGCGTTTCCGATCGACCGAAATTTCCAAAAACCGTATTTTTCTAGCACATCAGTTTCTGTCGAAATTTTTTGGAGTCTAAAAATTTTTCAGGTGGTCTCAGAATGATGTGCAGGGAGTTCTAAGAATAATGCAAAAATTTGGTGACATGACTCCTCCGTACGACCGCGGAAGGGCGGCCAAAACCCCCTTTTGGCCGCGCTTCCGCCGCAGGAATGTGGGGTCGTGTGATAAATTTTTTGCAGTGGGCTTGTGGACTTAAATTAGGGGTTTTGGAATGTTAAAATTGGGCCCAGGTTTTCTGTGTGTGCTACAGTTTTGATTGGGGGCCCACTTGTTAATTTTTTGGTCAATCGGAAAATTTTAAACACATTTTTCACAGTATTTACATTATATCTGCGACCGTGAATGTCACTCGATCGGTAAATCCGGTCTAACTGCTATAGCCCGGTTAGACGGATTTGCGAACGTGACTTTCACGTTGATGTTCTATGTTTATGCTGTGATGTTGCGGATCGGTCGTGGGGAATAGCTTGGATGCAATGCTAGTACAATTTTGGTGTATTATGTACATTTGATATTGCGGGGCGAGCGTCCGACTTGTGGACTGCCGTCACTGCCTGTTTGTATTATTCTTTTGGGGCACGACCTGGTTGCGGTCGATGTACCCGGTATATGTATATTTTACTTTCTGTACTAGGATTACCCCGCGGAGGGGTGCACGGATAGCCGGGTTCTAGAGGGCAATGGGCCCGCATCTCATGGCATTGAGACGGAGGGGGCTTCACTCTAGGATTGGCGGGCTATTCGCCGCACTCGTAGGGGGTACAGGTTGACCCAGGAGGGGTGCCCAAGTTACCGGATTCCGTGAAGTGCTGGGTGGTCCATTCACGGTGCTGGAGGGGGCTGCCTCGCTTCAGGTTTTGGCGGGTGACTTGACGCGCCCGTAGGGGTCTAGGATTTCATTGCACAGGCTATCCACACGACCAGGGGAATGTCGGGTTTCAGCAGCGGCTCCGTGAAACCCGGGGTTTCCAGATATCTGTATTGTTCTGTGATGCTGTACATTTCTGTGATGTTGCATTTTATCACGCCTTGAGCGAAATATAATATATTGGTATATATATTAGTAGATGTTGTATATGTTTTACATCCGCGCTAGTCCAGTCCCCGCTCTGCCGTTAGTTAGCTAACCTAACGGGTGATGACGGGACCCAGTGGCGAATGCGGATGGCATATACGTACGTCAGTATATTTTCGTTCTTTGTGGTGTGATTAATTGATGGGACTGCGTTGATTCGGATCAATGCAAGATAAACAAACCTAATCTGATGTTGTTGGAACATTTTTCAAAAAGCTGTTATTGCAAGGACGTTCACTTTTGTTTTGCATCGTGGTATTCATTTGGAATATCCTGCTCCTCAGTCGACGAGGCAAGGGCCGAGATCCCTTCACCGGGAGTGACCCCTTGGACAGAAGTTTGCGTCAGGGCATTAACTTCACTATAGCCGATTACTTTTGCTTTGCATCGTGGTATTCAGTTGGAATATCCTGCACCTCATTCTACGGGGAAAGAGCCGAGATCCCTTCACCGGGAGTGACCTCTTTAGTAAAGGTTTTCGTCACTATATTTTCTAAAAAGTTATCCAGTTCCTTCAACGATATCAAGTTCATTACGGTAAAAGGTTTTTCGCCAAAAACCATCCGTAGCCCTCCGTCATTTCAGATTAGTATTGCTTAGTATTCGTGCTACGTATGTCGTGCATTGCCGAGGCGTAGTGTTCGGTAGCTGTGTAATACTTTTCTGTCGCATGGATAAGTGGATTGGTTAGGACAGTCGTACGGTTATGTTGGCATTGTCAAGGACTCGTACGGGTGGGTTTAATGCAATCAAGATAATGACGGGCTGAACTTGACTAGGACTCTTTGATATGTTGGCATTGTCAAGGTCACTTGGGTCCTAGGGGTAAAATCACATCGGGAGTTTCAAAAGAACTGAAACTTGCCAGGCATGCGCATACCTTCTGGAGTATGGTGACTTGAGTGGATTCCGTCAAGTTATCATGCGATGATAGTTGGATCCCGATTCCCACTGATGAGTTGGTTTACTCCTCGGGTGATCCCGACTAATTCTTCTTTTAGGTTTGGAGGAGAATTTGAGGTACAGTGGGAGGTTTCCTGATTAGACAAAGTGACAACCATTCTGATCTAGGATAGAGTGCACGCTGAGTGTTTCTTTTCTCTCTCTCTTTGGCAGCGACCATTGACCCGACCCTGGACTTTGACTCAGTGACCAAGTTGACCGAACCTTCTTAACACTGGCTTTTGGATTGTCAGAGTTGCAGACCTCATTGCCACTCCTACTTTTACCCTTTTCTCCAGGACACCCCGTATTACTACGAACGTCCACTTCCATTGGACAAAACCATCGTACGGTTAGATACGAACTCGAAGGAATTCGAGGATAGTTTCCGGTTTTGGAGAAAACGGATAGGATTATTCAGTTGTCTTTTCTTTTCACCTTCTCTCATTGCGAGTACTCCTTGGTTTAGGAGATAGTACACCTATTACGCAAATTGGATAGTCTTCTTCCAAACCTTAGGCTGGTGCCGAACGGTGGGGAACGAAGAAAACCAATTAGCATAACGATGGTGTGCAGAAGGTATTAAGTTAAGACAAAGCAAGGGATTAGTAGGAGGGCAAAGTAAATTGCGACTGATATTCACGACCAAACCAAATATTTCTTCGCCAGTCCTAAATCACCTTTGTATTTCTCCAGGACACTCCGTATCACTACGAAGATCCACAGTTTATTGGATACTCCATCGTATGGTTATATACGAACTCGAAAGGAACTTGTTCCAGTTCGGGGATGGATTCTGGTTCAGGAGAAATAGGAATAAAGTACATTCAGGTGTCTTTTATCTTCACCTTCTCTCGCATTGCGAGTGTTCCTAGGATTAGGACAGTACACCTTTTATGCTTATTGGATAGTCTTCTTCCAAACCATAGGCTGGTGCCGAACGGTAGGGAAGGAAGAAAACCATTTGGCCTAAACGGGTGTGCAGACGGTAATGACTAAAGACATATAAAGGGATTTGGAAAGGTGGCAAAGAATTATACGGTTACAGTTGTGAATCTGGATGATGGAAGAGGCATTACTAGGAATACCAGGATACCCCAACGAAACATTTCAATGTTTCAGTTTCATTGTGTACTGTTAATGGAAAACTGATTTCCCGATTAGACACTTACTCCAGGGTATGTATTTACCAGGTATGATTCTCACATCTGTATGATTTTACAGATGATGAGTGGGAGTAAGTTATTGGGAATTAGGTGATCATCCTCATTATTTGAGGAAGTCACCTGGGTTGTTTGCCGGACGGCAATTATTTGGTTTTGAATATCCGTGGTCATGCACCAATTTCAAATTGATATATCTGTACGTCTATTTTCATAGAGTGAGATATACCTTTTGATATTATGTCGATGACATTTACCTATATCAGTGGATGGTTAGGTAAGGAGCATTAAACAGCGGTGTAATTCTTCTTAAACATAAGTACAGTTTTCAACCTACGACGCACAGTGAAAGAGTTGTTAGACTCAGCGGACTTATACAGAGTATTGTATGTTGTCCAGTGTCCATTAGGACAGAGGGGTTGGTCCTCATACTATATTCTGTTTACTTTTAACTTCTCTAGTTCTTAGACATGTGTTTCGTGGAAACACAGGGTCTAAGTTTTGAGGAGTTATAGGTATTTGAATAGAGTAGAGAACCAGGTATAGCAAGTATCGGGATTCTTCAAAGTGATCGAAGATGTAGATACTTGTGTATGGTATTCAGTTGATAGTAATGATAAAGAGAAATTGCTTCTCTTTCAGGTTACTCATAATTGGAAGCATTCCTAAGTTGAGTAACGCTGATCGGCCTCCTTCCATTTAGTTGACATGCACTGGAGATAGCTGCATGATTTGAATCTGGTTCAATTGAATCAGTGCCTCTGGTTCTATATTGGATATAGAACAGTTCATATCTTAACGATGTTAAGGTACGGGGAGTTGTCCGGCTTATGATTGAAACCAGACACTGGACAACTCAAGGCACGTTTCTGTAATGGCTGTTTGTGGGTTAACCCAGGCTATGACGGGGGTTGACTTTCTACCATCTGGATGAACAATAGCAATATTGTTCTAGACTCGCCACAGTTTTTATTAAAAATGGATTTCTTCAGAAAACAGTA
The DNA here is from genome assembly GCA_030015575.1 of Agapanthus africanus. NCBI lineage: Eukaryota > Viridiplantae > Streptophyta > Magnoliopsida > Asparagales > Amaryllidaceae > Agapanthus > Agapanthus africanus. The sequence goes on along the minus strand of JASDDO010000012.1, from coordinate 450,840,936 downwards.
GTGGGAGTATGGTAGAACTGGAAGTAATTCCAGAACCACAAACGATTACTGAAGATTTGATAAGGAACCTAAAGATTCAATCTGATTTGACATTCCATTGGCCACTCCGCAGATACGGTGGGTAACTTCAGGCACCCGAGAGGTACTCCGGTAGCCTCAAGGACGGTGACAGGGAAGTTCTTGTTTACCCACACTTGCCATTGTTGTTGTTCCAGGCTGCGAGACCCGGCAGGAGGATGAGTATAGCGTCGTTCTAAACTAGCTTTAGAAGTGCACGTCTATATGACTCTGCCAGAGGGTTGTCGTAGTCAGTGGGAGCAGCGGAAGCATTGGTGGACATCAGGCTTATGTCTATTTATAGACTAAAGCAGATATAGCGGAGATAGATCATCTATTTCTGATGTGACAGTCATAGGTTTGACGTCATCAGAATAAGGGGTGGATCTGTTGAGAAGGTAGTAGGAAGTGATATTCCTATACTACGATCGGTTATACTTTGGTCGTCACACAGTGTTTTCTCCACATAGGACTTGGATATTATATCAGACACACTGGTTACTAGATCTATGGTTTTAGACCTAGATTTGGGTGGTTTCCCAATCTGGGTACCTTGACAGCATTCTATGAGTATTTAGAATGGACGACTCCTGACACGGTAGTGTACCTGCAGTTGATGGAGTCACCCTCTCTAAAGGTGTCTTATAGACTAAAGGGGAGAGGGATACTCATGATTGGCAGATCACTTGCTTAGGCAATTGAGTCAATCATGAGATGTCAAGTACCACACCAGATGTTGCTCTTGCACAAGATCCAATAAGTTGATATTGATCCAATCCTGGAGAAACAGTCGGAAGCAGTCTTAGAACATAAGTGGATGTTCTAGGGATATGGTAACGACAGCCTCATTTGGGAGACAGTTATCATTCCAGGCTTCCAAGGTGACATGGACGACAAGGAGGTTGTCAGAGTTATAGTTTTCCTTCTGACGAGGGGCAGTATTTTAGACAGGTGGTCCAAGGCAATACTGAGGGTGGCCTGGCGCAGAATACTGATTAAGTTCAGTTGACGATACAGTCTAAGAAGTTTGGATTTGGAGTTCATTTATGAGCTAGGTCCCATCAGACATCCAGACATTCTAAGACAGGTATTGCTCATTTCGGGAGATGGCTTTCTCCGCGAACTTGAGATATAGAGAGACATAGAAAGAAGCATCACAGCGGATCCACTCACTGAGGCTATTCCTCGAACGCAATAGTTTCGCAAACGAGCTTTGTGAGACTGACTAGTAGAGGAGTTGGGTGTTCGGTATCACACGGGCTTTGAGTATGCGGCATCGCAATAATTAGCCTTGAGTGCAAGTGGGAGATTGTTGGAGATAGTGCCCTCAGAGTCAATTATTGGATCACAGGCGCGTGATTGCAATGATTGAGGGATGACCTATCCCGGTAGGACAGTCTTACTCGAGATGATAGTATGCTATCTGGTTTACCTTTATCATCGTGTACTGTTTTAGGTGACCTGACATGTCGCTATTACACGTTGATAGAGCCCCTAGGATTCTTGCTTGACTGCCGGCAGTATGATGGCGATCATATACGTGGGAGCTGGTAGTCTATAAGCACATCCTTAAAAGGTCCCTAGTCGTAGGAGTTTCGAGACAGGGCATCGATACTCCATTAGTAGAATAGTGTATACAGTCGAGACCCCGACGAGGGGCGGTGGCCGGTCTCACAAGCCACTGGTGTCAGTTGGTTCACCTAAGATGTATACAGGTGCTCATTGGGTTATGAGTACACCGGACAGGACTCGCCGGGAACATGCTAGTTGGTCTTATACCTGACGTCAGATAGCAGTTCCCTGGTGACATGTGTACAGGTTAGTTCATTGACCTGGGGATCGTCATTTGTCTCGTGTGAGTTCCCACTGTACTTTGATTACTACCCTACCACGGCTCAAAGGAGTCGTGCAAACAGGTTTTAGTTAGGTACAGTCCCGAGCCACATGGAGGCAGTGAGCGGATCTTCAGGGGTTCGTCTCTCCCGGTATTGGGGGTGAGGTCGCGCTGTGTCTAGGAGAGCCATTACGCAAAGCCCTCGGCCGAGGCAGGAGATTTACTGGTAGGTATTCCAGTAGTATCTCAGGGCGTTCTGGGCTACACTCCGACACGACTTGTACCGCTTTTGGGGGTCTGACTTTTTTTATTCCGCATTTTGGCCTCGAGCAAGAGGCCGGGGCGCTGCCGTGGCGCAATATGCGGACTATGCTGTACTCATGTCACCTGGGAACTGTTAACTGACGACGTGTATAATACCAACCAACAGTTCCCTGCGAGTCCTATCTGGTGTACCCGTAACCCAACGAGCACCTGTATACTATCTCCAGCACAATGTACTAATGGCTGTAGGACAGACCATCTCCCCAACTGGGATGAGAAGCGTACACACCAGTCTACTCCGGAGTATCGATGCCCTGTCTCGATAATCCTACGATTAGGGACCTGAAAAAGGATGTGCTTGTAGACTACCCAGCCCCCACTAGTGTGACTGCCATCACAATGCTGGTAGTCAAGCAAGATCCTAAAGGCTCTATCAATATGTATTCGCGATATGCTAACATATACACATATTAAGATAGATATAAACCAAGTAGCATACTACCATGTTTAGCAAGACTGTTAATATAACTGTGAATATCCCAAGCTTCCATTAAGTAATATACAAGCTAGTATGATACAATAATGGCCCCTAGGGCATATACACTAACAAGAAGGTAACAATTTGAGATCTAATGTCGGCAGAGAGACAATAGAAGGTGGGGTAAGTGAATGACATTCGGATTCTCGAAGAAGTTCATAGCCTGCAATGGATACAGACTCGGAAAGTGTGTCTGACTTTTATGATGAGTCAGAAGGTTCAAACTCAGGGGTTGACTCGTCAAAGGTGTCCTCACTATGATGTGCAAGATCAAACAATGATGTGGTAATGTCATCGAGATCATCAAAGCAAAGTTCATCAACCTTACAGTTTTCAGGAGCTATCTCGGTGACAAAACATACATCAAGAATGTGAGCAGAGGGTTCAGATGGCTGACTTCCAATTTTGTAAATGTTAAGCTCAATTGTCATTTTCCCAAAGGATATGTTCATGGAACCGTTTCGACAATTAATGACAGCATTGGAAGTGGCTAAGAAGGGTCGACCGAGAATCACCGGAATTTGGTTCCGTGTGTTTTCTACAGGCTGTGTATCCAAAACAATAAAGTCCATAGGGAATATAAATTCCCCGACTTTTATCAACACATCCTCAAGTTCACCCCAAGGTTTGGTGATGGATCGGTCTTCCATCTGGAGAGTACAATGAGCGGGTTTCAACTCTCCAATCCCTAACTGCTCGTAGACAGAGTATGGAAGCAGGTTAACACTAGTGCCAAGGTCGAGTAAAGCACGGTTAATGTTTTTACCCCCAATAGAAATAGAGACCGTAGGACATCCAGGGTCCTTACGTTTCTTTGGTAATTGTGGGGTAAAAGCTGTGCTAACATTATTCATCATGAATACCTTTTTGGGCGTTTGAGTTTTCTCTTCCTAGTGCACAAGTCCTTAAGGATTTTCGCATAAGCAGGAACTTGTTGTATAGCATCTAGGAGAGGGATATTTATGTTAACATGTTTAAACATTTCCATAATCTTCTCCATTTGTGGACTCGGTTTATTTCCCCTTAACCGATTCGGATAAGAAGCTTTAGCAATAAGAACTGGGTCAAACATTGGAGAAGGTTGTGTGGGTGGAACATATCCCAGAATTGGAGTGGGGATCGTCTTTGGTTGACTAGAAGAAGTGGGCTGAGGGTTCGAGCCTTGAGGAAAATGGAGAATAGGCTCGGAAGAAGATGAACTAGCGTCAGAAATGGAAGTGGAAGTCGGGGTGTTATTGATAGATTCATCATTATCAATCTGTTCACCGACTTGATTATTCAGCACTCATCCGGATCTCAACGTTGTAATGGCATTCACATTGTAGTGTTGTGAGTGGCCAGGATTCGGTAGGGGTTGAGATGGAAGTTTCCCTTTCTCTCTAGCACTCATTTTGGCATTTAATTGTGCAATTTGCGCTTCTATCGATTTAATACTCTCAATGTGGGAGGCGGGGATCTTCTTTATATCATCGATAGAAGACCTTATATCAGCCGACACTTGGATGGATTGTTTCATGAACAAATCCAAGGTTCGTTCGAGTGAAGAGGAATTATCGGTACCGGACAATTGCAAAGAATTATTGTATGGTGCAGAAGTGTTGGCCGGATTTTGAAAATTTGTGGTTGAAAGGGGTGCTGACTCAGTTGTAGTGGTTGCTGTTGTTGTGGAGGGACCCTTTGAAAGTTATTTTTGCTTGGAACCGTATTTTGAGTTTGGTGTTGGTTCCAAGCAAAATTAGGGTGATTCCTCCAACCCTGATTATAAGTGGAAGAATAAGGATCGTTTCTAGGTCGTTGCTGAAAAGAAGCATTAGTGTGTTCTTGACCTTGAAACAGAGAATTCAAAGGACATTCGTCCGTCAAATGTGATGGATCGGAACAGCATCCACACACAGTTTTAGGGAGTGTGACCTAGTTTAGCGAGGCTAATAAAAATTTGTGTTCCATAGCTTCAAGTTTCTTTTGCATTGCTGCCATTTCAGCTTTGACTGCTATTGAAATATCGAGTTGATGGATACCACCCCTAGACGATGGTTGTGAAGGGTCCCGGCAGTGCCCCGGCCGTCGAAACGCGGCCAAAATGCGGAACGAAAATTTTCTAAACGGGCGCTACCGCGACCCGATTTCCGGATCGACCTTAAACCCTAAACTAGCAAACTAAGAGGAGGTTAGAATTGTTATACCGAGATGATCCGAGTCCTTCGGTCTTCATTCCAAGCTCCTAGCGGTTCCATGATGTGGTTTGGTCGCCGGTCTTCCTCCATCTCCGATGATCCACCCGAGGGAAACGGCGCAGGCTCCAACCTCGTCGAACGAGGTAACCGACGCTCCGACGTCGCTAGCGATGGAGAGTGGGGGTGTATGAATATGTCACTACTATTTTTCTCTCTACCATGTGCTCATGAGAGCAACCTAAGAAGAAGAATGGAGGTGATGAAGACTTGGCATGAGGCAAAAATGGTTAAGTTTTTTTTGTGTATGAGAATGAGAGAGTGGGCTTGCATAATGTATCATATCCTCACAAATGAAATGAACTCCCCCCCATCAAAAAATGGCCGGCCCCCTCTCTCTCTCTCCAATCAACAAAAAACCATTTTCTTTTTCCAACACTTTGCATTAAAACAAATGAGACCATACTTTGCACCATGCCTCAAACCATACCTCCTTTCCACCTCATTTCCAAATGATTTTTAATAAAGAAAATCATTAATGAGGTGGCACCTTCTAGAAGCTATTCCGTATAAAATACGGAATACTTCCCGGTACATGTACCGAAATACATATACGCGTATTCGTACCATAATACGAATAGCCGAGAGAGAAAACGTATAGTGAACAATAATACTAGAATACGTATATCCAAATACATATATAAATTATTAAATCAAAACTTGATTTAATAAACTGGCTTAATCCTAAGCCGCTAGTATTATCAACCATCCGATTAAAGTCTGCGCAGCAAGTGCACATATTTAATCGGACACCCGTATGTATCAACATACAACATGTACACCATATCGCCTGAACCGTGAAAACCCTCTGTGTGGGAATCTAAAGACTCGTCAATACGCTGGCAGTGGGTTTAACCACAAGCACGTCAGCGGCACTAGCTGTACGTAACGGCTACCCAGGTATTGAGCGAAAGGGAGGCCGATGAGCAAACTCATCCTGAACCCCTACTGAGCCTGACAGTGACAATATCCGTACAGTCCGGTCTGTTCGTCTAAGAGTATCGCATATCGAGTCTAGGGGGTGGATAAAGTCAGACCCCCAACAACACGACATTTAGTGCCGGTATGAAACCCATCACCACCTGAGAATCTATCGATCCTGGATCGGTAGTTCTCGTCCACCATGGCCACGGATTTATGGTGATGGCCATCCTTACACAACGCGACATCAACCCCCAAGACCGAGAGAGACGAATCCCCGACGATCCGATCACTGCCTCCATGTGGCTCGGGACTGTACCCAACTAAAACCTGTTTGCACGACTCCTTTGAGCCGTGGTAGGGTAGTAATCAAAGCACAGTGGGAACTCACACGAGACAAATGACAATCTCAGGTCGACAGACTAACCTGTACACATGTCACCTGGGAACTGCTATCTGACAATAGGTATAATACCAACTAGCAGGTTCCCGGCGAGTCCGTCCAGTGTACTCATAACCCAATGAGTTACCTGTATACTATCTTAGGTGAACAAACTAACACCAATGGCTTGTGAGACCTGGTCACCGCCCCTCGTCGGGGTCTCGATCAGTATACACTAGTCTACACTGGAGAATCGATGCCCGGTCTCGATACTCCTACGACTAGGGACATTTAAGGATGTGCTTATAGACCCCAGCTCCCACAAATATGATCGCCATCGTACTGCTGGCAGTCAAGCAAGAATCCTAAGGGCTCTATCAACACATACATGATGATAAAGACAAACCAGATAGCATACTATCATTTTGAGTAAGATTGTTTTATCGGTATAGGTCCTGCCTCAATCATCATAATCATATGTCCGCGACTATGATAATTGCCTTGAGGGCACTATATCCAACAATCTCCCACTTGCACTTAAGGCCAATTATTGCGATGTCGCATACTCACAGCCCGTGTGATACCGAACACCCAACTTCTCTACTAATCAGTTTTGCAAAGCCTGTTTGCGAAAATGATTGCGTTCGAGAAATAGGCTCAGTGAGTGGATCCGCTCCAATGTTTCTGTCTGTATCTCTCTACATCTTAACTTCGCGGAGAAAACTATCTCCCGAAATGAGCAATACTAGTCTTAGAATTTGTCTGGATGTCTGATGGGACCCAGTTCATAAATGAACTCCAAATCCAGCAAACTACTTAGACTGTATCGTCCACTGAATTTAATCAGTATTCTGTGCCATGCCTTTCCTCAGTATCTGCTTGGACCACCTGTCCAACATACTGTCCCTCAAAAAAAGGGAAAACTATAACTCTGACAGTCATTATGTCGTCCTGGTCACCATGGAAGCCTGAAATGATAACCGTCTCCCGAAGGAGGCTGCCGTAATCATTTCCCAAGAACATTCACTTATGTTTAATAACCCAATGTTTCTCCAGGATTGGATTAAGATATCTGCTTATTGCATCTAGTGCAAAAGCAATATCTGGTGTGGTACTCGACATTTCATGATTAACTCAATTGCCTAAGCAAGTGATATGTTAATCATGCAGATCCATCTCCCCTTTAGTCTGTAAGACACCTTTAGAGAGGGTGACTCCATCACCTGCAGATACACCACCATGCCAGGAGTCATCCATTTAATGTCAAAGTACCCAGATTTGGATACTTCCTAAATCTAGATCTAAAACCATAGGTCTAGTGACCAGAAAAACTGATATTATATCCATATCCTATGTGGAGAAACAACTTTGTGACAATCAAATTACAACCGATCGTAGTATAGGAATATCCTTTCCTATCAAGTGCATGTCATCCCAATACCTGGACATCACTCTCTACTACCTATTTGCAGATCCATCTCCTATTCTGATGAAGTCAAAGCCTATGACTGTCTCATCAAAATTAGATGATCTATTTCCGCTATAGCTGCTTTAGTCTATGAATAGACATAAGCTACTTGCCCACTATGCTTCCGCTGCTCCCACTGACTACAACAACCCTCTGGCAGAGTCATATACACGTGCACTTCTAAAGCTAGATTAGAACGATGCTATACTCATCCTCCTGCCGGGTCTTATAGTCCAGAACAACAACAATGGCAAGACTGGGTAAACAAGAACCTCCCTGTCACCATCCCTGAGAAGACCGAAGTACCTCTCGGGTGCCTGAGGTTACCCACCATATCTGCGGAGTGGTTAACGGAACATCAAATCCAATTGAATCTTTAGGTTCTATTAAATTTCCAGTAATCGTTTGTGGTTCTGGAATAACTTCCAGTTCTACCATACTCCCACTTGTGTTTTTCTGAAAAAATCCATTTTACTAAAACTGTGGCGAGTCAAGAACAATATAAATATTGATCTTCCTGATGGTAGAAAGTTAACCCTCGTCGAAGCCCGGGATAACCCACAAACAGCCATTACTGAAACGTGCCTTGAGTTTATCCGGATTCTGGTTTTAAGCATCAGCCGGACAACTCCCTATACCTTAGTATCGTTAAGATATAAATCGATTCTATATATACCTAATATAGAAACAAAGGCACTAATCTAATTTGAACCAGATTCAAAAACATGCAGCTGTCTTCAGTGCATATCAATCAAATGGAAAGAGGACAATCAACATTACTCATCTAGGAGTGCATCCAAATATGAGTAACCCAATAGAGAAGCAAGTTCTCAAAACCATTACTATTAACTGAATACCAAACGCAAGTATCTATATCTTCGACTTCCTCGAAGAATCCTGACACTTACAACAAATGGTCCTCTACTTTACTCTTATACCTATAACTTCTGAATATCTGGACCTTGCATTTCAACGAAATATATGTCCAGAACTGGAGAAGTCATAAGTGAACAGAATATAGTATGAGTACCAACCCCATTGTCATAATCGACACTGGACAACATACAATACTTTGTACAAGTCCCCTGAGTTCAATAACTCAAACCCTGTGCGTCGTAGGTTGAAAAACTGTAGTGTGGTTAAGAAGAATTACACCGCTGTTGAATGCACCTTACCTAATCACCAACTGATATAGGTAAGTGTCATAAACACAATATCAAAAATTTATATCTCACTTTATAAAATAAATGTACAGATATATCAGTTTGAAATTGGTGCATAACAACGGATATTCAAAACCAAATATTTTCCATCCGGCAAAATCCAGATGATTTCCTCAAATATCATTAATTACAACGAATTCCGATATAAAGAGGATTTAATCACCCAATTCCCAATATCTTACTCCCACTCACCATCCGCAATAACATGCAGATGTGAGAAACTTATCTGGTAAATACATACCCTGGAGTTAGATTTCAACTGGGAAAACAGTTATCATTTAACATCGCACAGTGAAAACTGAAACATGAAAATGTTCCAAAGGGGTTAGCTGGTATTCCTAGTAATGCCTCTTCCAATATCCTGATTTACGACAATAACCATATACTTACCTGCCCTCACTCCAATTCCTTTATTATGTTTTAACTTATTACCTTCTGTACACCTTCTTTATGCTAATTGGTTTTCTTCATTCCCTACCCTTCGGCACCAGCCTAAGATTTGGAAGAAGACTATCCAATAAGCATAATAGGTGTACTCTCCTAATCCTAGGAGCCCTCGCAATCTGAGAGAAGGTAATGGGAAAAGACATCTGAATAATCCTATTCAATCTCTCCAGAACCAGAATCCATCCTCGAAAAAGTTCCTTCGAGTTCGTATATAACCATACGATGGATTTATCCAATGGAAGTGGATGTTCGTAATAATACGGAGTGTTCTGGAGAAAAGCAAAGCGGACATAGGAGTGGCAGGGGTATACCCGGTCTTTGTCGTGAATGATGGTGATCGTATTTCCTTTGCCATTATTCTAATCCCTTTATATGTCTTTACTTATTACCTTCTGTACACCACCGTTAAGCTTGTTGGTTTTCTTCCATCCCTACCGTTCGGTACCTGCCTATGGTTTGGAAGAAGACTATCCAATAAGCTCAATAGGTGTACCCTCTCCTAATCCTAGGAGCCCTCACAACCTGAGAGAAGGTAAAGAGAAAAGACAACCGAATAATCCTATTCAATCTCTCCAGAACCGGAATCCATCCTCGAAAAAGTTCCTTCGAGTTCGTATATAACCATACGATGGATTTATCTAATGGAAGTGGATGTTCGTAATAATACGGGGTGTTCTGGAGAAATGAAAAGGTGATATAGAAGTGGCAATGATGTATGCGACACCGTGACATTCCAAAATCCAAAGTGTTTTAAGAAGGTTCGGTCAATTTGGTTTCATGAGTTTTAATCAAAGGTTAGGTCATAGTCGCAGCCAGAGAGAGAAAGAGAAGAAACACTCAGCGTGCACTCTATCCTAGATTAGAATGGTTAATCATTTTATCTAATCTGGATGGCTCCCACTGTTTTCTCAAATTATCCTCCAAACCTAAAAGGAGAATTAGTCGGAATCACCCGACGAGTAATCCTACTCATCAGTGGGAATCGGGATCCAACTATCATCGCATGATAACCTGATGGAAGCCACTCAAGTCACCACACTCCAGAAGGTATGCGCAAGCCTGGCAAATTTCCTATATGTTTGAAACTCCCGATATGATTTTTACCCCTAACGACCTATAACCTTGACGCTTGCCAACAAATTATAGGTCACTAGTCAAGTTCAACCCGTCATTGTCCTGGATTAACTTGAACCCACCTGCACAAGCCCTTGACGCTTGCCAACAAAGCTGTACGACTGTCCCGATCAATCGCATATCCATGCTACAAATAAGTATTATTCAGCTACCGCACACTATGCCTTGACGCTTTCCAACAAACATAGCACGAATACCAAATGGTACTTATAAGAAATGACGGAGGGCTACGGCTGGTTTTTGGCGAAAAACATTTAACGTAATGAACTTGATCTCGTTGAAGGAATCCAAGTGGTTTTTTATAAATATATAGTGGCGAAAACTTTTGCTAAAGAGGTCACTCCCGGTGAAGGGATCTCGGCTCTTTCCCCGTCGAATGGGGTGCAGGATATCCGAAATGAATACCAAAAGGAAATGACTATAGTAAAGTTATTACGTTGACGCAAACTTTTACCCAAGGGGTCACTCCCGATGAAGGGATCTCGGCCCTTGCCTCATCGAATGAGGTGCAGGATATTCCAAATGAATACCATGATGCAAAGCAAAAGAAAACGTCTGTAATGTCAGTTTTTTAAAAAACTTGGTTCCAACAACATCATACAAATAGGTTTATTTTATCCTTGCATTGATAAGAATCTATGCAGTCCCATCAATTAATCACACCAGAAAAGAACGAAAATAAAATGTACGTATATGCCATCCGCATTCGCCACTGGGTCCTGTCATCACCCGTTATGTTACTTAACTAACGACAGAGCGGGGACTGGGCTAGCGCGGGTGCAAAACATATACAACATCTACTAGTATATATAAATATATATATATATATATATATATATATATAATATTCGTCCCAGGCATGATATAAAAAAACATCACAGATACATCACAGAAGCAACACAGAATGGTGGATAAACTGGAGCCCCGGGTTTCACTTGAGCCGCAAGTGAGACCCGACGTTCCCTGTCGTGTGGATAGCCTGTGCAATGAAACCTAGACCCCTACGAGTGCGGCAAGTTACCCGCCAAAACCAGAAGTGAGGCAGCCTCCTTCAGCAACGTGAATGGACCACCCAGCACTTCACGGAATTCGGTAACTTGAGCACCCCTCCTGAGTCAACTATACCCCCTACGAGTGCGGCGAATAGCCCGCCAATTCTAGAGTAAGGTCCCCTCCGTCCCAACGCCATGAGATGCGGACCCGTTGCCCTCCAGAATCCGGCTATTCGTGCACCCCTCCGCGGGGTAATCCTAGTACAGAAAATAAAATAATATACAAGGGTGACATCGACCTCAGCCCGGTCGTGCCCCAAAAGAATAATATACAAACTGGCAGTGACGGCAGTCCACATGTCGGACGCTCGCCCCGCAATATGAAATGTACAAATGAAATAAAACTGTACTAACATTGCACTATCCACCACGACGATCCAACCAACATCACAGCACATCACAGAACATCAACATGAATGTCACGTTCGCAAACCCGTCTAAAAGAACATATAGCAGTTAGACGGGTTTACCGATCAAATGACATTCACGGTCGCAGAATATAATGTATGTACTGTTAAACGCCCACTTAAATTATCGATCGACAAAGTTCCAAATTGGCCCCAATAGCAAAACAACACTTCACTGAAACCTGGGCCAAAACAGAATATGAAATAAATCACAATTCCAAGTCTCTGTGCTACAGAAAAAATTTGAAAGCCCGTCGCCACTAAACGGCCGTGGATCCGCCGCCAAAATGGGGTTAGTGCGGCGGTTCCGCGTCTCTTTAGAGGCTTCAGGGGATCAAATTTTTCCCGTATCCTTAAAATTGCCTGCACGGATTTTTAAGATGTCTGAAATAATTTTTTGACCACATTTAAAAATCGACAGCAAACAGAAATTTGGAATCGTGTTTTCGGAAAAATCCGTCGATCGATCTTTTAAGCACGTCTAAACAAGCTAGTAGGGGGTTTAAAGGGTGGCTTTGATACCATGAAGGGTCCCGGCAGCGCCCCGGCCGTCGAAACGCGGCCAAAATGCGGAACGAAAATTTTCTAAACGGGCGCTACCGCGACCCGATTTCCGGATCGACCTTAAACCCTTAACTAGCAAACTAAGAGGAGGTTAGAATTGTTATACCGAGATGATCCGAGTCCTTCGGTCTTCATTCCAAGCTCCTAGCGGTTCCATGATGTGGTTTGGTCGTCGGTCTTCCTCCATCTCCGATGATCCACCCGAGGGAAACGGCGCAGGCTCCAACCTCGTCGAACGAGGTAACCAACGCTCCGACGTCGCTAGCGATGGAGAGTGGGGGTGTATGAATATGTCACTACTATTTTTCTCTCTACCATGTGCTCATGAGAGCAACCTAAGAAGAAGAATGGAGGTAATGAAGACTTGGCATGAGGCAAAAATGGTTAAGTGTTTTTTGTGTATGAGAATGAGAGAGTGGGCTTGCATAATGTATCATATCCTCACAAATGAAATGAACTCCCTCCCATCGAAAAATGGCCCGCCCCCGCTCTCTCTCTCCAATCAACAAAAAACCATTTTCTTTTTCCTACACTTTGCATTAAAACAAATGAGACCATACTTTGCACCATGCCTCAAACCATACCTCCTTTCCACCTCATTTCCAAATGATTTTTAATAAAGAAAATCATTAATGAGGTGGCACCTTCTAGAAGCTATTCCGTATAAAATACAGAATACTTCCCGGTACATGTACCGAAATACATATACGCGTATTCGTACCATAATACGAATAGCCGAGAGAGAAAACGTATAGTGAACAATAATACTAGAATACGTATATCAAAATACATATATAAATTATTAAATCAAAACCTGATTTAATAAACTGGCTTAATCCTAAGCCGCTAGTATTATCAACCGTCCGATTAAAGTCTGCGCAGCAAGTGCACATATTTAATCGAACACCCGTATGTATCAACATACAACATGTACACCATATCGCCTGAACCGTGAAAACCCTCTGTGTGGGACTCTAAAGACTCATCAATACGCTGGCAGTGGGTTTAACCACAAGCACGTCAGCGGCACTAGCTGTACGTAACGGCTACCCAGGTATTGAGCGAAAGGGAGGCCGACGAGCAAACTCATCCTGAACCCCTACTGAGCCTGACAGTGACAATATCCGTACAGTCCGGTCTCTTCGTCTAAGAGTATCGCATATCGAGTCTAGGGGGGTGGATAAAGTCAAACCCCCAACAACACGACATTTAGTGCCGGTATGAAACCCATCACCACCTGAGAATCTATCGATCCTGGATCGGTAGTTCTCGTCCACCATGGCCACGGATTTATGGTGATGGCCATCCTTACACAACGCGACATCAACCCCCAATACCGGGAGAGACGAATCACCGACGATCCGATCACTGCCTCCATGTGGCTCGGGACTGTACCCAACTAAAACCTGTTTGCACGATTCCTTTGAGCCGTGGTAGGGCAGTAATCAAAGCACAGTGGGAACTCACACGAGACAAATGACAATCTCAGGTCGACAGACTAACCTGTACACATGTCACCTAGGAACTGCTATCTGACAATAGGTAAAATACCAACTAGCAGGTTCCCAGCGAATCCGTCCAGTGTACTCATAACCCAATGAGCACCTGTATACTATCTTAGGTGAACAAACTAACACCAATGGCTTGTGAGACCTGGCCACCGCCCCTCGTCGGGGTTTCGATCAGTATACACTAGTCTACACTGGAGAATCGATGCCCGGTCTCGATACTCCTACGACTAGGGACATTTAAGGATGTGCTTATAGACCCCATCTCCCACAAATATGATCGCCATCATACTGCTGGCAGTCAAGCAAGAATCCTAAGGGCTCTATCAACACATACATGATGATAAAGACAAACCAGATAGCATACTATCATTTTGAGTAAGATTGTTTTATCGGTATAGGTCATGTCTCAATCATCATAATCATCTGTCCGCGACTATGATAATTGCCTTGAGGGCACTATATCCAACAGGTTGACTAACACTCTCCCATTGCAAAGTTTTTTCAGCGAAATCTTCTAAAAATTTCCAAGCTTCTCCATCGTCTTTAGACATGAAATTGCCTTGACACATGGATTCAAGCATCTGCTTTGTTGTTGGATTAATGCCCTCATATATGATTCGACACAGATCCAATCGATGGATTCCGTGATGAGGACGTTGGACTAGCAGATCCTTAAATCGTTCAAAACACTTCCAAAATTGTTCATTGGGAAGCTGGGTAAATTGATTGATTTCGCTCCTAACATGGGCGGTCATATGATTGGGATAAATTTTCTTAAGGAATGCTATGACGAATTCATCCCAGTTTGAAATAGAGTGTGCAGCTGTGTTATAAAGCCATTTTTCGGCTAAATCACACAAAGTGAACGGGAGAAGACGTAAACGCATAGCATCCACAGAAAGTTGTGAAGTGCCCATCATAGCACATACGTTTTCAAATTTGGTAATAAAAACGTATGCATTTTCTGACTCGAGGCCGTGAAATTTGGGTAAAAGATTGATATAGTGAGTTTTGATTTCGAAATTGTCCCCATTGGCTGGTGGAATAGAAAGACAAGTAGAAAGAGGACCACGTATCGGGTAGTATCTCTCTTGGAGAGACATACGCGGTAGATTCTGCGCACCTGCGGGCGGTGGCAAAGTTGTGTTAAAATTTGATGGAGATCCGTCCATCTCGGTAGATGTGGTGTGTGGTGAAGAAAAAGAAGATGTAGAATTACCGACTTCGGAGTCGATAGGAGGAACGCGGACAAGACGGGCACTAGAATCCCGTGTCCAACCGAGCATGCACTAAACGGTTTAGCACAAGTGGCAGCGTTAGTGATAATTAGAGAAAATGGTTTGTTTTTGGTTTGTTTTGAAAAAGACGGATTTTGAAAAATCACAACAAAAATGCACAATCAACCCTAGATCTACGGTCACCTAGGTCAAGTCACTAGACCGCTCCTAGACTTCCAGAAGTCAAATCGCAGGATAAATCCTCTACTACCTCTTTAACCCTCCTGTGGCCAGGTAAGCGCCAGGTAAGTGGGAGGTATCAGCTACGTAAATTGCGAGCCTAATTAAGTAACCACTTGCCTTAGACACACTTTCCTTAGACACCACAAAAGAAATGCGGATAAGCAATAGATTACCCACGACCTTCTTCTGTCCTAATTGAGCGTGACGATCCTTAGAGTCCTGTCTAGATATTTTTTAGTTAATGAGGGGGAATGCGACTGCTAGTTTTGTGATTTTTTTTGGGGCTTGGGAAGGGTAATGAAATCCCCACCTAAACTGAATTTGGTCTTTGCCCCTTAATTTCCGTATTAAAATATACAAAACAACCAATATCAAAACACGCAACAAATTTTTATTTTTGAGCGGCGAATGTTTGCAATGAATCCTGCAGAAAAGTTGTTATTGGACAGATCAGAGAGGAGATAAGAAAGTACAGAATATACCAGAGAAAATTCAAGCAGCAATTCAACAAGACCACCGCGCTTCCGCGGTCAATACACGCTTATGGCCACGATTCCACGGCTAACTTGGATGATCTTTGAACAAAATTTTTTACTGGTGCTCCTTTATGTCCTTTGGCATTCTTGAATGCTCCCGAATATTTATCTCACTGCTCCAATGATTCCAGATTTCCTTGCAAAATTCACACACTAATCGTTAAGCACGCGATGCGAATCTTGATTTAAATTTTGATGGAATAATAATATTTCAACTCAAATAGCAAGAACGAACAAATTACGCACGCATCCCCAGCAACGGCGCCATTTGATTGAACGATTTTTGATGTGTTGAATAGTGTTATCACAATCAATGAATTTATAGCCGCAATTAATAACGGTGTTGTTGTAGTTCGTTAATGAGAACGGGTCGTCCACTGAGATTCGTGTATTTTTTCGTTCTAGCTTTAGTTGAGTCGAAAGAAAATAGTAAAGAAAATTCAAGAAAGTGAATCAAGATTTATTGGATGAAATATACTCAAGAAAAATCAAGAAAGAATTTAAGATTTAGTAATCAAGAAAGTGTCCAAATTCAATTTTAGTTATCAAGAAAATGTAGAATAGCTTGTAGGATTCGATAGGAATTAGTAGCAATGATGAATACTAATAATGACTTATCTTATCTATTGATGAATTATAGCTAAAACAATGGCGATGAATGAAGATTAGGGATCTTTTGGAGAAACTAGGGCTTCTCCTTCACTATCCCTTGTCTTTTCATTGATCATCATTCAAATCTAGCCTTTAGCAAAGAGAATCATCACTCATTTAATCCTAAATTGCAACAAAATTATCAAGAAAGGTGATCTCGCTCCAAATTTGGTCGTTGATGATTCTTTTTTCTAAAGTTCATAATTCTCATAAGACTTAAGACGAGTTTAGGATTTCATCACCATTTGATCTACCGACTCCTTCGAATCCTTAACAAGCGGAGATTTCACTCACGCATCATGAAAATAAAAGAATCAAGAATTAGAAATTTCATAATACAAGAATTTAAAGAAAGCGAGAATTAACAATTGAATCGCCTTTATTAATCAACTTCTAATTACACATTCCTTCAATCCGAGGTAACAAGAATTGCTTTCGATCGCTCCCTTGAAGAAGTAACTATTTCGTCGAATTTTGCTTTGCTCGATCTTCGTGAGACTTTGACCTGTAGAGGATCTCGCGCTCTTGATGACCGGCTTCGCGTAAAGGATCTTGAATGTCGTCGCTTGATGTTCTTCTCAACGATTCTTGATTTGGATCTTGATTAGGAATTGAATTGTATTTGGTTTTGGTTTGTGTGCTAGAAATCGATTACCATAAACTACTAATCAACCTCATTAATGTAGGCTTAGGTCCCTTTTTATAGTCCTTCACCAATCTTCCACTAGAAGCTAGGACAATCTTCCCTAAGAAGCTAGGTAGTTGTAGGGAAACTTCTAGAATAAGATAGTTATCAAGCTTCCTCAAGAAGTTAGGCTGTTGTAGGGAAGTTTCCAGAACAAGGTTGTTACAGTGGAGCGTCTTCAACAAGCTAGGGAGTTGAGATGAAGCTTGGGGAAACTTTTTGACCGTCGACGCCCTAACTCGGCAGCGGATCCGCGGCGAATCGGCCTGACTCGGCCGCGGTTCCGCGGCCGATTTGTTAGATCACGGCTTCAATTATCTTGAGTCTTTTGGTGTTGGTCTCCATATGTGATATCTGGAATCTTTTTATCTCTTCTGAATATCTGCCAGAATTTAACTCTTTGATTTCCTGTATTTTTATCGGCGAATTTGCGATTCCGATATCCGACCTGAGATAATTTTCTGTACAAAATCTCAATGAAGAATGTTGAGATATACAATATCATGCGTGAAATAATAAACACACAATTTCCTTCCAAAATATTGATTATAATGTATAACACGTGGTAATTGATATTTTCCAGACGAACTTGTAATACGTTTTATATTTATAACAAATATCCTTAGATGATTAGAAAAGTGAGGAAATTGTTATGTTAAAGATTGCAATATTTTTGACTGAACAAGTCTCATTTGATCGATTGTCACGGGGTTTCGATTCGGATCAAAACTCCGTCGCAATCTCGTATCGTACGCGAACTCTCACCGGGAAACACTACTAGATAGCCACGCCCCATAACCCCGACCAAGTGACTATAGGAGAACCCCATAGCCAAATGAATCCACTTGGGTGCTCGCGGCTGCGGTGTTTCTCCCAAGTGCACTTCGTTGAACGCATCAGGGTGCGGCCAACTACTAATGTTCCCGACGAGCATTCGATCAAGTTATCGGGAATCTTGTTGAATTACCCGACTCATTTATTGAAAAGTTTTTTCAATTCGAGACTTAAATACAAGATTTATTGTGTTAGGCATGAAATCCAAAATATGAGATATTCCGGGTTTATGATGTCTAAGGATGGTGCAGATTCTAATTATTGTAGTTTTTATTTCTTTTCTGCGACCGTAAGTGTAATATGTGGTGTATCCCCGATCTCGTTGCTATACGTCAACGACATCAGGTATACACATTTAGTTACGTTGATGACATGTGATGTTATTGTGTTGCTGTGATATGTTATACTGGATTGTCGTGAATGAATAGCCGGTTTTTTTTTATGTGAGATTAGATTTTTTCAATTTTCATTCATGTAAATATATATGTAATATTCTTTTATTGGGACACTTCCGGGTTGAGGTTGTTGTCTCCGTTGACCTAAGGCGGGCATCACAAGTAACCGGGTTCTAGAGTCCAGTGGGAGGCCATCTCGAGGAGTCAAGACCGGGTCGCCTAACTCTAGAATTGTCAGGGTTGTTTTCCGCTCTCGTAAGGGTCTAGGGATGTGGGTTTGGTTATTCATCACGACCGTGGAATCCGTGTTTTTCATTACTGGCTTAATTTAAAACACGGAACTCCTAGTATATCCTATATTTCATATGTTTGCTTCTGCTGATTCTGATATGATGTGATCATATAAACTTCCTGAGACGAATGCTACATATATATATATATATATATATATATATGATATATTAGTAGACACTATATATGTTTTTCATCCGCGCTAGTCCCGACCCTGCCCTGCCGTAAGTTAAGTAACCTTACGGTGAAGACCCGGGTCCCTGTGGCGAATGCGGATGACATATATGTGTGTTTTATTTTCGTTTCTTCCATGATGTTTAGGAAACATAAATGATGGGACGTCATTAATGAGATTAATGAAAAGAAAAAAACCTAAAGATGTTGTAGAATTAAATTTTTCAAAAAGGTAGCTCTAGTTATTGCTTTGCATAGTGGTATTCTATTATGAATATCCAGCACCTCATTTGATGAGGAAAGAGCCTAGATCCCTTCACCGGGAATGACCTCTTTAGAGAAGCTAGTATATGATACAACCCACTCGGTTTGTTTTGAAAACTACTCGATTTTAAAAGCGGAGCTTAAACCACTCCTTTTTTTAAATCACTAGATTCTACAACAATACCAAGTTCATTACGTTAAAGGTTTTCTTCAAAACCATACGTAGCCCTCCGTCATTTCAGATAAGGACTATTTAGTATTCGTGCTGCGTTTGTTGGCCTCCGTCAAGGCGTAGTGTGCGGTAGCTGATTTGTGCTTATCTGCAGCATATGATGCGATTGGATTAGGTTAGTCGTACGACCTTGTTGGCCTCCGTCAAGGGTCGTGCGGATGAGTTTAATTCAATCATGAAATGACGGATTGAACTTGACTAGCAACCTATGGTTTGTTGGCCTCCGTCAAAGTCATAGGTCGTTAGGGGTAAAAATAGATATTGGGAATTTCAAGTGTTGAAATTTGCAATGAGATTTCATATCTTCTATGTGATAGTTGGATCCCGATACCCACTGCGAGTAAATGTTACTTCTGGGAGAGTTTTCCACTTTACAATTAGCTAATCCAACAGGTGTCTAAGAAGGGTGTTAACGAGGTTATGCCCATGCGGAACGAGGTTATTTAATTAGTTCCATGCGAAAAAATTGGAAGACTCCCTCGGAGTACCAATACCTACCTGGCTGACCGAATGGCGAACTTGTAAGGTGTAATTAATCCTGGCTTATCTTACCTTTTTGGGTTTGAAGGATGATTTGATAAAAACAGTGTGAGCCATCCTGATTAGATAAGATAATAACCAATCTAATCTTGCAAGAGCGCATGTTAAAGTGTTTTCTTCTCTCTCTCCAGGTAGTGACCATGACACACTTTAATCAAGATAATAATATAGATGTATTGACCGAACCCGCTTATTATACTGAGCTGGGGAATGTTGGTTCCGCTCTATCTTATAACGGTCATAAGTCTGAGCAGGGAATAGGGGAATACCAGGATTCCACGCAACCCAAACGAAGAAAGAGCATGCTGATGTATCTTCATCGGGTGTGTTCATTATTGAGAACTGTTTCTCAGTTTACTCTGTAAGTCCATGTCGTGCACCCCTCGAGTCCATGGGGAGGCGGAATAGATAAAAAACGATTTTTCAAAAGATTACGGCACGGACTTGAACTCCATGATCGGTGCTAAACCCTAACCAGTAACTTGAAGTGAGGTAAACTAAATGTACAGAAGTTTATACCTCACGAATACGGTCCTTCGGGTCTTCATTCCACGCTGTCCTTCTTCTTGTTGTCGACTCCATGGATCGTATCGGATCGCCGCTCCCTCGTCGGACTTCTCAAATCCAAGATGATCCACCCGAGGAGATGTGCATCGAACTCCTACCTCAACCGAGGCAACTAGGGCATCAAGGTCGCTACCCATGATGTTGTAGACGATGTAGAGATGTGTGGATGGATTGTAATATCTTTGCTTACTCTAGATCACTCAACTCATGAGTTCACTAGGGTTTTGAGGAAGAAGATGGCTATGGAAAGAAACTCTTGAGGAAAGAGAATGAAGAAATGGAGTTAGCTCTCTACATCTTTCTCAATTGAACCATATTGATATTTCACTTGATAAATCAAAATGAATTATCACATATATGGTTCAAGTAACAAAAAATGACTCATGGGCAAAAATGCCACCATGTGTCATGAGAAACTTTATCCAATTTCATGCAATTTCCACATCATTCTTCCTACCAAATCATTTTCATTTAAACCGAAATTAAAAATAACAATATGACATGTCACCTTCTAGAAGCATCTTTGACCAATTTACAAAAATACCCCTCGTTCGTACATACGTACCCGTATCCGTATTCCGAAAAATACGAATACAAAAGGCGAAAACAATCCATCAGTACAATACTAGGATCCGGCTTAAATCGAAGCCCACTAGTATCGTCCGTCCGAATCATCATGCGCGCATAATTACATGCACGTGACCAAACCCTGTCGTAAAACCTTATGACCTCTACATCTTTTGTCCGATGTAAGGAAACCCGCTGTGTGGGACTCTAAAGACTCGACATTACGCTGTCAGTGGGTTTAACCATAGGCCACAAGCGGCACTAGCTGTACGTAACGGCCCCCAGGTATATATCGATGAGAAGGCCGATGAGAATAACTCATCCGAACTCCAACTGAGCCTATCTGTGACAATCTCCGTACAGCCCGGTCTGTTGGCCTAAGAGTATCGCATATCGGGCCTCGGGGGGGTGGTGTAAACGCCAGACCCCTAATAGCGGTATAAGTCGTGTCGGAGTGTAGCCCAGAACACCTTGAGAAACTACTGGAATACCTACCGGTAAATCTCACTTGCCCTGGCCAGGGACTTTGTGTAATGGCTCTCCAAACACAGCACGATATCAACCCCCAATACCGGGAGAGACGAATCCTATCTGGCCGCCACTGCCTCCAAGTGCTTCGGGACTACACCCAACTATTACCTGTTTGCACAACTCCTTTGAGCGTGGTAGGGTAATAATCAAAGTACAGCGGGAATACACTCGAGGCGAAGCAGCAGTGTCAAGTTGACGGACTAAGCTCTACTCATGTCATATGGGAACTGCTATCTGACGATAGGTTTATTACCAACCAGTAGTTCCCAATGAGTCTTGTCCGGTGTACTCATAACCTAATGAACACCTGCATACTATCTCCAGTACGACGTACTGATGGCTGTGGGACAGACCATCTCCCCTGCTGGGATGAGAAGCATATACACTAGTCTACTCTGGAGTATCGATGCCCTGTCTCGATAATCCTACGACAAGGGACCTGTATAAGGATGTGCTTACAGACTACCCAGCCCCATTAGTGTGACTGCCATCACAACGCTGGTAATCAAGCAAAAAGATCCTAAGGGCTCTACTAATATGTATAAGAGATATGCTAAAAGAACCACATGCACATATTGAAGTAGAAACAAACCAGGTAGCATACTACCATTTTGAGCAAGATAGTTAATACAACTGTGAATATCCCAAGCTTCCATTAAGTAATATACAAATTAGTATCATACAATAATGGCCTCTAAGGCATATACACTAACAATCTCCCACTTGCACTAAGGCCATGTATTGGCATATCGCAGACCTATCATCTCGATTAGCCTCTCGAACTGTGTCTGAGGGATGGCCTTCGTGAGTGGATCTGCAGTGTTGTTCTCCGTATCTACTCTCCGCACCTAGATCTCCTGGCGATCAACGATCTCCCTAATCAGGTGGTAGCGCCTCAAAATATATCTGGACTTCTGATGGGACCTGGGTTCCTTCACCAAAGCTATAGCACCGTTGTTGTCGCAATACAGAGGTATTGGATTTACAATGGACGGAACCACTTGAAGTTCTATTAGGAACTTCTTCACCCAGACAGCTTCTTTTGCGGCGTCACAAGTAGCGATATACTCCGCTTACATTGTCGAATCTGCAACGGTGTCCTGCTTGGAGATCTTCTAACAGACCGCCCCTCCATTGAGGGTAAAGACATAACCTGACATGGACATAGAGTCATCCTTGTCACTCTGGAAGCTGGAGTCAGCAAAAGCCTCGATCTGGAGGTCTTTTCCGCCATACACCAAGAACATCTCCTTAGTCCTTCTTAGGTACTTGAGAATGTTCTTTATCGCTATCCAGTACTTCTCCCATGGGTTTGACTGATACCGGCTTACCACGCTTAGTGCGTAAGCAACATCTGGTCTGGTACACAACATCGCATACATTATAGAGCCTACCGCAGAAGCGTAGGGTATAGATGTCATGCGAGCCCTTTCTAAATCAGTCTTGGGAGACATCTCTTTGGAGAGGGTGATATCGTGACAAGCCGGTAGATTACCGTGCTTAGAATCTTCCATACTAAATCGTTTTAGTATGGTGTCGATGTACCTGGACTGTGAAAGTCCCAACATCCTCTTGGATCTATCACGATAAAGCCGGATCCCCAGAATGTAGGAGGCATCACCCAGGTCTTTCATGGAGAACTCTTGTGACAAGAATCCTTTGACTGATTGTAGCATACGAATGTCATTTCCTATCAATAGAATGTCATCCACGTACAAGACGAGGAATACCACAGTTCTCTCTACAATCTTACTATATATACATGGTTTATCTGGATTTTTGATAAAGTCAAATTCTTTGACTGTCTCATCAAAACAGATGTCCCAACTCCGTGATGCCTGCTTTAGTCCATAAATTGACTTAAGAAACTTGCACACTTTCCCGCTGCTCCTACTCTGAATGAAACCCTCTGGCTGATCCATATAGACGCACTCTTCCAAATATCCATTTAGGAAAGCCGTCTTTACGTCCATCTGTCAGATCTCATAATCGTGGAAGGCAGCAATGGCAAAGGATCTGAATGGATTTGAGCATAGCCACTGGAGAAAAAGTTTCATCATAGTCCAAACCAGGTCTTTGACGTAAACCTTTTGCAACAAGTCTAGTCTTATAGGTTTCAACCTGTCCATCTACAACAATTTTCTTTTTGAAGATCCAATTGCAGCCTACGGGTTTTACCCCTTCTGGAGCAAAGTCCAAAGTCCATACTTTGTTGGTGTACATGGACTCTATCTCGGCCCGCATTGCATCTAGCTATTTTACCGAGTCGCCGCTCTGAAGAGCTTGCTGGAAGCTAGTTGGCTCATCATTGTCAATAATGAAATCCTCTCTATCCCCGTCTATGAGAAAACCATAGTATCTCTCGGGCGGATGAGACAGCCTACTACTTCTGCGGAGTGGCGCTGGGATGTCCGATTCTTCTGAAATTTCTGGTTCTACCATGTTTTCAGTAATAGCTTGTGTTTCTGAAATTTCTTCCAGTTCTATTGCACTCCCACTTATCTGATTTTCTAAAAATTCAGTTTCCAAGAAGTGGGGATGCTGAGAAACAAAAACCTTTTGTTCCTCCGCGTAATAGAAAAAATACCCCCTGGAATTCTTTAGGTATCCCACAAACTTACACAGTACTGAGCGTGCCTCGAGCTTATCTGTATGCTGCTTTTTTTTACAAAAGCAGGACATCCCCATGTCTTATGATACTTAAGACAGGGTTTCTTCCCACTCCACATCTCATATGGTGTAGTAGGCACCGACTTAGTAGGAACCTTATTCAAAATATATGCAGCTGATTCTAGTGCATAACCCCAGAAGGATCGTGGTAACTCAGCCTTACTCATCATGGAACGAACCATATACAATAGGGTTCGGTTCCGCCTTTCCGATACACCGTTGTGTTGAGTTGTGTATCGAGGAGTAAACTGAGAGAGAATAACATTCTCTTTTAGGTAATACAGGAACTCGGCACTCAAGTATTCACCACCTCGATCAGATCTCAGTGTCTTGATATTTTTTCCTGTTTGCTTTTCCTACTTCATTCTTATATTCCCGGAACTTCTCAAAGGCCTCGGATTTATGCTTCATCAAGAAGACACGTCCATACCTAGAGAAATCATCCGTAAAAGTAATGAAATAAGAATAACCACTTCTAGCATGAGTAGACATTGGACCACACACGTCGCTGTGTATGATTCCTAAGAGCTAGCTCTCTTACTCCGTGTCTAGTGAACGGAGTTTTTATCATCTTTCCCATGAGACATGATTGACAAGTAGCATAAGATTGATATTCGAACGGATCCAAATATCCCTCTCTATGTAACTTCGTCAACCTTATTTCATTGATGTGACCCAGTCTACAATACCATAAGAAAGCCTTATTAAATTCTGGAGACTTTCTTTTAAGTGTGTGCTAGATGTTGAAAAACTGAGCTTGATTTAATACGTATATACCGTTATCTAGTGTACCTGGCCCAATCAAACTTTGATTTAGGTGGATGTAGACCACATCGCTTACAAATGTAAAATCATATCCTTTCTTAGAAAGTAAGGATACAGATATGATATTACAAGCCATACTAGGTATACATAAACAGTTACGTAAAATCAATATCTGCCCACTTGTCAATCCTAGGTGATACTCCCCTATGGATACAGCGTCCACGCTCATTCCGTTAGCTACCCTGTGAGTCATATCACCTGCCCTGATAACTCTACGGTTTCTCAAAGCCTGTAATGAATTACAGACATGAGATCCTAATCCGGTATCTTGTACCCAGGAAGTAGATTTAATTGACATGCAGTTTTCAATCAGAAACACACCCGAAGTCGAAGCCACAATGTGCTTCGGATCCTGGATTCTGGCTTTCCAAGCCCTGCATCCCTTCTGCCAATGCCCTTTCCTGTGACAATAGGAACAACCCTCCTTTGCTACTGTTAGCCCTGAAACTTTTGCCCTTCCTTTTCTTTCTACTTTACTAACACCGCCTATCAGCTTTTCGGAGGTTTTCTTCTTCTCACCCTTGGCTATAGCCTCGGATCCAGAAGAAGAAGATCCTCCAATAAGCAGAACGGGTGTTTCCCTATTTTCCTTCAGGGTACCCTTTTCTGGAAGTATAACTTTCTTCCCTTGGGTGTAAGTAGAAGGTTGGGACTGTAGAATCAATTCATCACTCGACTTGTTCTCCAATGTGGTCTTCAGGTCTGTGAGCCGTTTAATACAGCTAATCATTGTAGGGATGCGGTCCCCTACAGATGATTCGATGGCCAACCTCGCTATAATTCCTTCGAGGTCTTATATCTTGCGATATGAGATTGCTCTCCATATAAAATTTTGTTATGGAGGAAGATAGAAGCAAAGTCTATCTTTTTGTGTTCCCTCTGGTTTTCACCGTCTACTGAGGCCAACATGAAGCACTTGGCATTCACACAGTCTTTTCCCTTTGTCTTACGGATATCATCCGCAACGGTGGAAACAGGACCGGGGACGGTAAGGGCGTGAGTAGTAATGAGGTGGTCCAGCTTGTCATAGGCAATGGACATCTGGACAAACCTTTGCCATTAATATAGTCAGGTTCAGTCAAATTATTATCTAGTTGTAACCTATGTCCGGTCACCTGGTCGTTGCAATTAGGAGAGAGAGAGAAGAAACACTTTAGCATCATGCTCTTGCAAGTTTAGATTGGTTTTTAGTTTATCTAAACAGGATGACTCCCATTGGTTCTCGAATCCTTCTTCAAACCATAAAGGAAGAATTAGTCAGGATTAATCTCACCCTACAATACTTTCTTAAACGTTTAGCCAGGCTGGTGTTGGTACTTCGAGAGAGGTTTTCCAACGCTTTCACGAAGTTTCTTAATTACAGAACCTCTTTTCCCTGGAGGCGTAGCCCCGCTAACACCGTTCTTGACACCTACTTGGTTTATAGCATTGATTGTGTTAGTGAAAAAGATCTCCCGAGGAGTAGCATATACTCACAGTAGGATCGGGATCCAAATATCATTGTGTGATAAAGCTGAAGGAATCCTACCAAAATAATCACACTCTAAATGGTATGCAACACTAGCAAGTTTCAGTTTCTTTAGAAACTCCCGATTTGGATTTCTGCCCCATGCTCTTATGACCTTGACGAAGGTCAAGAAATCATAAGTCACATGTCAAGTTCTACCCATCATTGTCCAGGTTAATTTGAACCCACCCGTACATACCCTTGACGAAGGTCAACAAGGTAATACGACTGTCCCAAACCAACACATTTATCTATGCTACATATGAACACCCAGCAGCTACCAATCACTATGCCTTGACGAAGGTCAACAAACATAGCTTGAATACTACTGAATATTCATATGAAATGACGGAGGGCTACGAATGGTTTGGGCAAAACCGTGAACGTAGTGAACTTGATATAATCGAAGGAACATGATAGCTTTTAAAAGGAGTGGTTTAAGCTCCGCATTTAAAAGTCTGCTGTTTTTAAAATAATCGCGTGGTTTTGAAAATTTGTTCCAACGATTCAGTTTTGGTTTGTTTTCTTTGCATTAATATAATACGTCCCATCAATTACACCTATCATCACAGAAAAAGACAAAAATACAACGTCTACTTATGCCATCCGCATTCGCCACTGGGCCCCGTCTAACACCGTTAGGTTACTTAACTAACGCCAGAGCGGGGGCTGGACTAGCGCGAATACAAAACATAAGTAGCGTCTATTATATATCATATATAATAATAGCATTCTTCTGGCGCAATAATAGGCATTCCAGATCACAGATGAACATATTGGATATACTAGGAATTTCGCGTTTCGTTTAAGCCTGTAGCGAAAGACGGATTCCACGGTCGTGATGAATAGCCAAACCCCACCCTAGACCCTTACGGGTGTGGCAAACTACCCGCCAAATTCCATAAGTGAAGCAACCTTCCTCAACAAAGTGAGTAGGCCACTCGGCACTTCAAAGAACCCGGTAATTTGTGCACCCCACCTTGGGTATATCCTAGGAGCAGAAAATAGTAAAAAGAAATAATACAATGGTGGCTACAACCTCAACCCGGATGTGAGTCGCAAAATAATATTACATCAAATTACAATTTACATCGAATGAAAGATAAAACAAACGCTCATCTTACATCCTCGGCTATTCATCATTGATGATCCAATAAAATTCATATACACAAACCAACAGATATGTGCTACTTCAAACTAACCGACATATAGCAATTAGATGAAATTTAAAACAGATATAAACATTACAGAAGAACCAGTTAGCCAAGTACAATTAGAATTTCGATCAAAATACATTTTCCGTAACCACCCCAAATGTAAACCAGCATTCAAAACATACTGGGTAGAAACCAAATATTCCAAAGAACTAAACACCCAAAGAAAGAAATAACAGAAGAAGAATGGCCTGAATCGGCCTCGACTCCGCGGTGGATCGGTCCGATCCGCCGCGGTTCCGCGATCGTCTTGGCGATTCAGGGGACCATCTTTCTTCCGCCATCTTAGAAAACCGTGCACATAATTTTAGTAAACCTGAAATAATTTTTCTAGCACTTTTAAAAATCGACGGAATGTAAGGTTTTCGATGTTTTTTTTTCCGGTATTTCCGACGATCGATGTTCTAAAACTTGCTAACGAACTAGTTTAGCTTTAGTAGGCTCTGATACCACTATAAGTCCATGTCGCGCACCCCGCGAGTCCGCGGGGAGGCGGAATAGGAAAAAAACAATTTTTCAAAAGATCGCGGCACGGACTTGAACTCCAGGATCGGTGCTAAACCCTAACTAGTAACTTGAAGTGAGGTAAACTAAATGTACAGAAGTTTATACCTCACGAATTCGGTCCTTCGGGTCTTCATTCCTCGCTGTCCTTCTTCTTGTTGTCGACTCCATGGATCGTATCGGATCGCCACTCCCTCGTCGGACTTATCAAATCCAAGATGATCCACCCGAGGAGATGTGGATCGAACTCCTATATCAACCGAGGCAAATAGGGCATCAAGGTCGCTACCCATGATGTCGTAGACGATGTAGAGATGTGTGGATGGATTGTAATATCTTTGCTTACTCTAGATCACTCAACTCATGAGTTCACTAGGGTTTTGAGGAAGAAGATGGCTATGGAAAGAAACTCTTGAGGAAAGAGAATGAAGAAAGGGATTTAGCTCTCTACATCTTTCTCAACTGAACCATATTGATATTTCACTTGATAAATCAAAACGAATTATCACATATATGGTTCAAGTAACAAAAAATGACTCATGGGCCAAAATGCCACCATGTGTCATGAGAAGCTTTATCCAATTTCATGTAATTTCCACCTCATTCTTCCTATGTCATAAATCATTTTCATTTCAACCAAAATGAAAAATAACAATATGACATGTCACCTTCTAGAAGCATCTTTGACCAAGTTACAAAAATGACTCTCGTCCGTACATACGTACCCGTATCTGTATTCCGAGAAATACGAATACAAAAGATGAAAACAATCCATCAGTACAATACTAGGTTCCGGCGTAAACCAAAGCCCACTAGTATCGTCCGTCCGAATCAACATGCGCGCACAATTACACGCACTTGACCAAACCTTGTCTTAAAACCATACGACCTCTACATCTTTTGTCCGATGCAGGGAAACCCTCAGTGTGGGACTCTAAATACTCGACACTACGCTGGCAGTGGGTTTAACCACAGGCCGCATGCGGCACTAGCTGTACGTAACGGCCTCCAGGTATATGTCGATGAGAAGGCCGATGAGAATAACACATCCGAACTTCAACTGAGCTTATCTGTGACAATCTCCGTACAGTCCGGTCTGTTCGCCTAAGAGTATCGCATATTGGGCCTAGGGGCGATAAACGTCAGACCCCTAATAGCGGTATAAGTCATGTCGGAGTGTAGCCCAGAACACCTTGTGAAACTACTGGAATACCTACCGGTAAATCTCAATTGCCCTGGCCAGGGACTTTGTGTAATGGCTCTCCAAGCACAGCGCGATTTCAACCCCCAATACCGGGAGAGACGAATCCTATCTAACTGCCACTACCTCCAAGTGCTTCAGGATTGCACCCAACTATTACCTGTTTGCGCAACTCCTTTGAGCATGGTAGGGTAATAATCAAAGTACAGTGGGAACACACTCAAGGCGAAGCAGCAATGTCAAGTCGACGGACTAAGCTGTACTCATGTCACTTGGGAACTGCTATCTAACGATAGGTATATTACCAACCAGCAGTTCCCAACGAGTCATGTCCGGTGTATTCATAACCTAATGAGAACCTGCATACTATCTCCAATACGACGTACTGATGGCTGTGGGATAGACCATCTCCCCTGCTGGGATGAGAAGCATATACACTAGTCTACTCTGGAGTATAGATGTCCTGTCTCGATAATCGTACGACTAGGGACCTGTATAAGGATGTGCTTACAGAGTACCCAACCCCCACTATTGTGACTGCATCACAATGTTGTTAATCAAGCAAAAAGATCCTAAGGGCTCTACTAATATGTATAAGCGATATGCTAAAAGAAACACATCTACATATTGAAGTAGAAACAAACCAGGTAGCATACTACCATTTTGAGCAAGACAGTTAATACAACTGTGAATATCTTAAGCTTCCATTAAGTAATATACAAACTAGTATGATACAATAATGGACTCTAGGGCATATACATTAACATGCTCTACGTCCTGAGTATTAGA
This sequence comes from Agapanthus africanus, assembly GCA_030015575.1. NCBI lineage: Eukaryota > Viridiplantae > Streptophyta > Magnoliopsida > Asparagales > Amaryllidaceae > Agapanthus > Agapanthus africanus. Next base: position 450,810,466 of record JASDDO010000012.1, on the reverse strand, counting down.
TATTAGATCAGGATCCCACATTTGTAATATGTTATAAGGGTTAAGAAGAAGTAGAGAACTGGGAAAGGGTGATATGTCCCTCAGAGTAAGGAACGGAGCAATTGTTGCTGCCGAAGTTGTCGGCGAATATCACCTTGTATTGTCAAATGATAATACATTGATTTTGAACGAATGTTATTTCGTACCATCGATGATGTGCAATATAACATCCGTCTCTTTATTAGATAAAGAAGGATATAACTTTGCACTAGAGAAAAATGTTATGAACATTTTTCTAAATCAAGTGTTGATTTGGTTTGGTACGTTGTGTAACGGTATATACGTTCAAAATCAAAAAAACAACTCTAAATATACAGAACACACACAAGAGGAAATGTTCAGAAATTAACGAAGCATTCTTGTGGCATTATAGACTTGGTCATATCAATGCGACAAGACTAGCGAAGTTGCATAAAGATAGATATTTGAATCCGTTCGAATTTACATCTTATGAAACTTGCGAGTCATGTCTCAAAGGCAAGATGACCAAAACACCGTTTATAGGACACGGAGAAAGAGCTACTGAACTCTTGGGACTGATACATTGTGATGTACGCGGTCCTATGTCTACACATGCTAGGATTGGTTCCTCATACTTTATTACATTCACTGATGATCTCTCAAGATTCGGACATGTGTTCCTGTTGAAACACAAATCTGAAACTTTTGAGAAATTCAAGGAATATAAGTACGAAGTAGAGAACCTGACAGGTAAAAGTATTAAACACTAGTAAAATAAGGGGTTGCCCCTACGGATATTGACATCCGTTGGGGCAATTTAAGTTTGGCCCTACGGATTAATCCGTAGGGCTAAAAGGTTGCCCCTACGGGCATAGACGTCCAAGAATAAAAATAGTAATTCTTAATTTGGTGTTTGCCCCTACGGAGCCGCAAACAAAGGACCTACGGGTATATCCGTAGGGGCAAGTAAATATCGATTTAACAAAATCCCAGATCGATCGCCTACGCTCGCTCACTTTCTCTCTCTCTCTCGATCGCGCGCGAAATCTCTCTCGATCGCGCGCGAAAAAATTCCCCAATTCGCCACGCCGTCGTCGCCAACGTCGTTCTCCTTGTCGCCACCGCCGGTTTCGTCGCCACCTCAGCTCTCGTCGCCACCGCGGTTCAGGTCGTCGCCCCAGCCCCAGCGCAGCAGCGGTTCAGGTGAGTAAATCTTTGGATTACTTCGGGATTAGGGTTCAGGTGAGGTAAATTAAAGATTTTTGGGATTATTTTGGGCTTAGGGTTCATGGCGCGCGAGTTGGGGTTGGGCAGGGGTCGCGGTCGCAGTCGGGGTCGGGGTCGGGGTCGGGGTAGGGTTAGGGTTGGTGTTCGGCTGCTGTGGGGTGGGGCTGGGGTTAGGGTTTGCCTTAGGGTTGGTGTTGGGGTTTAGCTGGCCGCACTGGGTTTAGGGTTAGGGTGGGGCTGGGCTGGGGTGGGGCTGGGGCTGGGGGCGGGGGCTGGGGCTGGGTTGGGGTTAAGTGGTGGGGAGTTGGAAAATTATTCTAGTATGTATCCTTACACTCTAGTTATTATAGCAAGATGCCCAGATGTGTTCTTGTGTACTGCTGTGTAAACCATTCTCTCACCAACTAATTCGTAGCAAAACTGGCTTTGGTGTTGTCAATTGATGTAGCCTTGAAAATTGGCTTTGGTGCTGGCTTTGGTGTTGTCAATTGATGTAGCCTCGAAAACATTGTTATATCATCCGATCACATTTATTTCTTGTAGATGTTGTTTGGATATTGGATGCATTGTTCATATTTGATATGTAAAAATAAAAAAATAAAAAATTGTTGTCAGATTCATATTGAAAATGGATGTTAAGTGTTCTTTGGGCTCATATCGAATATGTTGGATGATTAGTGTCCTTGGGCACATGGATTCTCAAAGTCTTAAGGTTGATTCATGAATTTATGTGTCTTTTTTGTTTGTTTTGTACCAAATGAAAATGAAAGATGATGGTTTACGAGTTTCTTATTCTTTTGTTTGGTTGTGCCCAAATTGTGGACATGGATTTTTTTGCAAATCCTTACTTTTTTCGACGGAATGGAAAGGGCTCCAAATATCCTAGTTGCATCAATCAATCCTAAAATCAAGTTTGCAAACCAAATACGAAACTGGCAAGTTTTTATGGATTTGATATACCAAAAATCCAACTCCAATCCAAATCCACTGAGGGGTTGTTTGTTTCATGGAATTAGAGCGTAAGTATGGAGGGGACAATTACTGTAGTAACACCAATGTCATGTTTTTAGTTTGGACGAGTATTGTTGCCGAAGGCTAGTGATTTGGTACTAAATGCTGTTGAATTGCTTGAATTATTAAGCAACTTGGGGTTAGGGTTAGGTGGATTGATGACAACAAAATACCATAATTTATAACTATATTACTCATATAATGTGTATGTCATGTGAAAGCTAGATGAAGGTCGAGGCAAGCACAACAAATTTGTTGGATGGGACAATATCAATAGGAGCTCAATGCTATTTGGAAAAATAATAATTCAAAAACATAGTGGAGTTTCCGATTGGTGGCATGGACTAGTTTGATGTATGTTGTTGGTTTGATTTATGAAAAAATAGGGAGACAACATGCATGTATGCATATAGGTAACATCTGCCAATATACCATATCCAGACCGCAATCTATTTTTGCCTATTGGCTAATATGAAAATATCGGCCCGCGTATATGACATAATCAAAGTTGTTAAATCTTGATACGGTTTGTGTTTCGTTTTTTTATTTATCAGTTCTATCAATGTTGCGTATAACGCTTTATGATATCAGTATCCTACATTTGTAGTTTTAATTGTTGATTGTTATAGATGAATACCATTGCAATAATAGTTTTTGGTTGATGAATGCTATTGCAATGTAGGATGATCAGTTCTATCAATCTTGATCTCAATGGTTTAAAATCATGTTACACATTCAACACGAATGCACAACAAACGCATAATTAGAGAGCGACTCGAGATATTCAGGTTAAAACCAATATATGATACTCGATGATAATATGAAACCTTCATATTCCCATCGATACTCATATATGAAACTAAAAGCGCCACTTTGTCCCTACGGTGCCCGACATTTTAATTTAAAAATATTAAATCTTAATTTGTTGTTTGGCCCTAGGGAGCCGCAAACCAATAACCTACGGTTATGTCCGTAGGGGCATCTAGATGGGAATTTAATTAAAAAAGGCACAGAAATGCCTTACGCCTCGATATCTTTCCCTCTCGTTCCCAAAATTTTCTCTCGTTCCCGCGTCTCCAATTTTCTCTTCGTCGCCACCGCGCGCCCTCCGTTCTCAGCCCGCCACCGCCTTCCGTTCTTGGCCCACCACCGCCCTCGTTCTTCCTCGTCGAGTTCCTCGTCGCCGATATTTGTGCCTACATTGATGCCTCAAGCAACGAATCAAATGATGTGGATCATAAACTAATTAAATAAATTTTGAATACCAATATGGACTGGGATTTGAATACCAATCCTAGTTTGCTATATTTTTTTATATATAGTAGATGGTGATACTTCTTTAAGTAAAAACAACCCTACACTTAAGCGAAATCATAAATCGAAACACACATATATAGAATACAACTCATACATGGGTATCCTCAAATCTAACTTTCATTGAATTTGCACGCGCACTTAAAATAACAACCTTTATACTAAAAAATTATGTATGCCATTACTTAGTAGTTTATGGTTTTTAAACGCAAAAGCCATTTGAGAAATACTTTTCCAACCCACTATTAATCCATATTCTCAATATAGTCATTGAATTTGCACGCGCACATAATAAGAAGGAGAAGACAATAATGTGGCAGAAGAAGAAGGAGAAGACAGTAATGTGGCAGAAAAAGAAAAAAATGACATTCCTCGTTCTCTGTTTCAGCATCAATCTTCTGATATGAACTAATGATGGCTTTCACATAGGCTTTTCCCTTTAGAGACTTCTTAGTGTCCAATGGAAAGCATACATCAGATTTGTGCAGGTCGGGTTCTTCTATGACTTTCAAGAGTCTCAACTGATTCTGTAAATTACACTCTAGTTGGGTGGTAGTTTTACCACTTCTCACTGCAGGTGCGCTCTCTAATATCCATTTTGAATGTAATATTATCGATATTCAAAATGGATATTAGAGAGCGCACCTGCAGTGAGAAGTGGTAAAAGTATCACCCAACTAGGGTGTAATTTACAGAATCAGTTGAGACTCTTAAAAGTCATAGAAGAACCCGACCTGCACAAATCTGAAGTATGCTTTCCATTGGACACTAAGAAGTCTCTAAAGGGAAAAGCCTATGTGAAAGCCATCATTAGTTCATATCAGAAGATTGATGCTGAAACAGAGAACGAGGAATGTCATTTTTTTCTTCTTCCGTCACATTACTGTCTTCTCCTTCTGCCACATTACTGTCTTCTCCTTCTTATTATGTGCGCGTGCAAATTCAATGACTATATTGAGAATATGGATTAATAGTGGGTAGGAAAAGTATTTCTCAAATGGCTTTTGCGTCTTAAAACCATAAACTACTAAGTAATGGCATACATAATTTTTTTAGTATAAAGGTTGTTATTTTAAGTTTTCCCTTATAGAGATATGATCTAACTGCATCTATAAACTATAAGTGTGCAGAAAATTATGATAAGAAACCATAAGAAAGGGTCGTAGCCATGCATAACCTTGAATCTACATACCAAATCATGCAAAAGCATGCACTTATTGTCATCTTGCCTTGGAATATAAAATATCTTGGAAGACTATAAGCGAGCATTTAAATCTTGATAGTTTTTGACTTCAACATATATTTTTCTCAAGTACCATGAAATATACTAGCTCCGTATAAACCGTTTTCAGGAAGATGGATTAATAATGACAAATTATCCATTGTGGCTCACTAGGTTAGCATTTTCTCTTTTATTGACCATCTTACTAATCTGCATGGTAAATTTATTCGGAACCGGCTGCGAATAATTAAAAGACATGTATAAGAAAGAAAGCTAAAATACAGATATATAGCATACCGATACATCGAAACTTCATAGTTGCGATGGCAATCCAGAGATATTTATTTCTACACACGTGGTGGGCGTGCGAATGCGTCAGGCATCATGGACAAATATTTCAGAACATGGAAAGTATTATTCGTATAAAGTAATTAAAACTTTTAAACACCTTGGGTAGATATTTTCTTGGTTGATGCAATCATATCATGAGGACTAAATTTAAGCTATTATACATATGCATATGTATTTTTCTAACCTAATATATCACACACACACAGAGAGAGAGAGAGAGAGAGAACACCAGGTAGATAGAGAAATCAGGTAGCAGGATCCTGAAGAAATGGAGTCCATAGCATTGCTCATCATCATCATCCGTGATCCCTTTGAAAAAATATTATCAAAGGGATCATGGATGATGATGATGAGCAATGCTTTGGACTCCATTTCTTCAGGATCCTGCTACCTGATTTCTCTACCTACCAGGTGTTCTCTTTCTCTCTCTCTGTGCGTGTGTGTGTGTGATATATTAGGTTAGAAAAATACATATGCATATGTATAATAGCTTAAATTTAGTCCTCATGATATGATTGCATCAACTAAGAAAATATCTACCCAAGGTGTTTAAAAGTTTTAATTACTTTATACGAATAATACTTTCCATGTTCTGAAATATTTGTCCATGATGCCTGACGCATTCGCACGCGCACCACGTGTGTAGAAATAAATATCTCTGGATTGACATCGCATCTATGAAGTTTCGATGTATCGGTATGCTATATATCTGTATTTTAGCCTTCTTTCTTATGCATATCTTTTAATGATTCGCAGCCGGTTCCGAATAAATTTACCAAGCAGATTAGTAAGATGGTCAATAGAAGAGAAAATGCTAACCTAGTGAGCCACAATGGATAATTTGTCATTATTAATCCATCTTCCTGAAAACGGTTTATACGGAGCAAGTATATTTCATGGTACTTGAGAAAAATATATGTTGAAGTCAAAAGCAATCAAGATTTAAATGCTCGCTTATAGTCTTCCAAGATATTTTATATTCCAAGGCAAGATGACAATAAGTGCATGCTTTTGCATGATTTGGTATGTAGATTCAAGGTTATGCATGGCTACGACCCTTTCTTATGGTTTCTTATCATAATTTTCTGCACACTTATAGTTTATAGATGCAGTTAGATCATATCTCTATAAGGGAAAACTTAAAATAACAACCTTTATACTAAAAAAATTATGTATGCCATTACTTAGTAGTTTATGGTTTTAAGACGCAAAAGCCATTTGAGAAATACTTTTCCTACCCACTATTAATCCATATTCTCAATATAGTCATTGAATTTGCACGCGCACATAATAAGAAGGAGAAGACAGTAATGTGGCAGAAGGAGAAGACAGTAATGTGACGGAAGAAGAAAAAAATGACATTCCTCGTTCTCTGTTTCAGCATCAATCTTCTGATATGAACTAATGATGGCTTTCACATAGGCTTTTCCCTTTAGAGACTTCTTAGTGTCCAATGGAAAGCATACATCAGATTTGTGCAGGTCGGGTTCTTCTATGACTTTTAAGAGTCTCAACTGATTCTGTAAATTACACCCTAGTTGGGTGATACTTTTACCACTTCTCACTGCAGGTGCGCTCTCTAATATCCATTTTGAATTTAATATTATAGATATCCATGCCTGTTTATGTCAAAATTACTTATATTGTCAATGTTTGATTGTCTAGTTGTTGGTGATGCGTCCATATCAGGGACAGAGGCCACTCCCGTTCCTCCAGGTATGTTTATATATTATATAGGGCATGTATATTGATTTAGAATGCTATATCATAAATATACACACATTCCTTTTACTCTTAGTCGTCCAACTCATTATCATGGGCTGCTTGATGAGATTAGATTTGCGCCTGATGATCTACAAGAGCTTGTTCACTCCCTGTCATATGTGTAAGCAGCGCTATATGCGAGTTTACCTTGTTAGTATGTATGTACTGAAATTAATTAATATTATTCAAATTTTGATACTTGCAGATACCAGAGGAGCACATCTTCTATCTCTGTAGGTAAGGCTTTGAATTTGTTGATTTTGGTGTTTCTTGTCAATTTTATAGACCAGTATGTGCTAAATATAATGTTTTGACAGTTGCTAGGGGGAAGGCAACATTCGAGGCTGCTGACCCCAGTCCTGGACGCCGCACACGGACGGCACCACGGAGGTTGGGAGAGAGGCCGAGGACTGGGCTCTGGCAGGGCCCATATGAGGTTGGACTCCACCCCGGTGGTTACTTCCTCCGTCTCCAGTGAGCGACGTATCCATCATGAACTGGATAGCTTGAGGGCCAGCGTTCAGGAGTTGAAGGAGATGCTGGTATGTATACTACTTTATAGTAAAATATCATTTCATATTATATACATATCAACATATCCATAATTAGTACGTAGCTTGAGCTTATTTGGTTTTAGACTTAAGTTTGATTAATCATACATACATATGTAATTGAAATAAACAACGCTTTTCCAAACTAGATATCCAAACAGGGTTTCGAAATAACTTAATAATGATACGAATTCGAATAATAAACAGTTCTTACACGCTTCTTACACACGTTATATCCAGACGCGACAGGGTAGATCGGCCGAGCCTCCATACGCAACTCCTTCGGCTGCGGCTCCGCAAGCCACTACATCGGCTGCGGTTCCGCAGACAGCTCCTGTAGCTCCACCGCCCACTCAGACTGCCGCAGCCGCGGCTCCGCAAGCGACTACCTCGACGGCGGCTGCGCAGACCACATCGCCGGCTCCACATGCCGCTCAGACTCCCGCTCGCGACAAATTGCATAGTTTATTGACCGAGGAGCAGGCGCGCGTTATTCTATTGTTATTCAGAGTTGGAGCTGGACCGAGCTAGGGTAGATTTTTGGTTCTTTTTTTTTGAAACATGTATTTATTTATATCATACACATTGTACTACATTTTGAAACGATATTGATATTGGTTTGTATTTATATCATATTCAGTTTTTGTGTTTCTTTTGTATATTATATATATGCGTGAGATGTGATTATGAATACTGCAATATATGATTTAATTGATGTATATATTATTGTGCACAGGGCGGGAAAAAATCAAACAGCCCATTTTTTAAAAAAAAATTCAGACAATATGTACCTACGGATTAATCCGTAGGCAAACATGTTACCCCTACGGATATGTCCGTAGGGGCAAAATATCAGCAGTAACTGATATTTCCCCCAGATCTCAGTACCAGGGGGTTGGGAAAGCCCCTACGGATATCTCCGTAGGGGCCACTGACTCTCCCCTACGGCGTTATCCGTAGGGGCAAAATATCAGGAATCCTGAATTTATGCCCCTACGGAAACGTACCTACGCATATATCCGTAGGGGGTAGTACATGCCCCTACGGGTATATCCGTAGGGCCAAGTAATTTATTAAAATAAACCGTAAATAATATAAAATCTTATACCCTACGGCTTAATCCGTAGGGGCAACAGGACCTACACAGATATCCGTAGGGGCAAGAATTTGCCCGTAGGGGCAAGTTCACGGCCTCAACTTGCACCTGCGGCCTTTGCACCTACGGGGTATTTTTTCGCCCCTACGTATATATCCGTAGGGGTAGTGGGTTGCCCCTACGGATAAATCCGTAGGGGCAACCCCTATTTGTAGTAGTGAAAGTCCTTCGATCTGATCGAGGAGGAGAATACTTGAGAACGGAATTCCAAGACTATTTAAAAAAGAATGGGATTCTCTCCCAGCTTACTCTTCCATATACACCACAGCACAATGGAGTATCGGAGCGGAGGAATCGCACCCTATTAGACATGGTGCGCTCTATGATGAGTATTGCTGAGTTATCTATTTCCTTTTGGGGTTATGCACTTGACACAGCTGCATACCTATTGAATAGGGTTCCAACCAAATCAGTGCCAACCACTCCATATGAGATATGGGAGGGGAAGAGACCATGTTTTAATTTCATTAAAATATGGGGTTGTCCGGCATATGTTAAAAAGCAAAATCCGGACAAGCTCGAGACAAGGTCTGTTCTATGTAAGTTTGTTGGATATCCCAAACATTTGCAAGGGTATATCTTCTACCACATCGAGAAACAAAAGGTGTTTGTTTCTCGGAATGCCATCTTTTTAGAAAAGGAATTTCTTGTGAAAGAAATTAGTGGTAATGAGGGTCCAGATACACAAACTACAACTGATGATTTGGTAGAACCGGAGGATTCAATAGTCCCCGATGAACCTCAGCCACTCCGCAGATCTAGAAGGGTTCTTTATCCACCTGAGAGATACTACGGTTTTCTCATTAACGGTGGAAGTGAGGATTGCATCATGGAAGATGATGACCCTACTAGTTTCGAGCTGGCCATCACAAGTGGGGACTCTGTGAAATGGCTGGATGCTATGCGATCTGAGATGGAATCCATATACACCAACAAAGAATGGACTTTGGAAGTTGCTCCTGAAGGGGTAAAACCCATCGGGAGCAAGTGGATCTTTAAGAATAAAATTGGCGTAGATGGAAAGGTTGAGGCCTTCAAAGCTAGACTTGTAGCAAATGGTTTTCATCAACGACCAGGTGTCGATTATGATGAAACCTTTTCTTCTATTGCTATACTTAAGTCCATTTGGATCCTACTTGCCATTGCTGTATACCATGACTACGAAATTTGGTTGATGGATGTCAAGACCGCTTTTGTAAATGGTGATTTAGAAGAAAGCGTGTACATGACACAGCCAGAGGGCTTCGTAGACAGTGGGAGCAGCAGAAAGGTATGCAAGCTGCTTAAATCAATCTACGGATTAAAGCAAGCATTGCAGAGTTGGAACATTTGTTTTGATATGGAAGTTAAAGAGTTTGACTTCATCAAAAACATAGATGAACCTTGTATATACAAAAAGGTTGTAGAGAGTAAGGTTTTCTTCCTCGTATTGTACGTGGATGACATACTCCTAATAGGAAATGATGTTCCTATGCTATACTCGGTCAAACTCTTCCTGTCACAAAAGTTTTCCATGAAAGATCTAGGTGATGCCTCCTACATCCTGGGGATAAATGGTCAATAGAGATAGATCTACGATGATGTTGGGATTTTCCCAATCCAGGTACATTAGCACCATACTAAAGAGGTTTAGTATGGAAGATTCTAAGCGTGGTAATATACCCTCTTGTTCAGGAATCACTCTTTCCAAAGAGATATCTCCCAAGCCTGATTTGGAGAGGGCTCGCATGACCATGATACCCTATGCTTCTGCAGCTGGGTCTATCCTGTACGCGATATTATGTACCAGACCTGATGTAGCTTACACACTAAGTGTTGTAAGTAGGTATCAATCAGACCCAGGGGAGAAGCACTGGACAGCTGTGAAGAACATTCTTAAGTACTTGAGAAGGACTAAAGAAATGTTCTTGGTGTATGGTAACGGGGAACTCCAGGTGGGGTCCTTCACCAATTCGAGCTTCCGGAGTGATAAGGACAATAGTAAGTCGGTCTCGGGTTTTGTCTTTACCCTCAATGGAGGGGTGGTATGTTGGAAGAGTTCCAAGTAAGATACCGTGGGAGACTTATCGATGGAGGCTGAATACATCGCTGCCAACGATGCTGCCAAAGAGGCTATCTGGATGAAAAAGTTCATTGCTGAACTTGGTGTGCTTCCATCCATTGAGCATCCAATACCCATGTATTAATATTTTCTTATATGTATTAATATATATATATATATATATATATATATATATATATATATATATATATATATATATGTAGCATGGCATGATTTCTATTTGTGAGAAAAATGGAAAATAAGGTGGAAAATGGAAGACTTTGGGAGCATGGTTGCAAGCATGGGCTTTATTCATTGTTTAATCATCTTGACTCACTATTCAAGCATGGTTGCAATTTAATATTGCAAGACTTCCATGCTTGAATTAGTGAAGGGTCAAGAGTTGCTATTCTCACTTGCTCAACACTTAGCCATTTTCTTGAGTTGCTCCCATTTTGCTCTCATGCTTTCTAACTTCTTCTTCTTCCTTAATGTCATGGTTCAAGCTTCAACCCTCACATGTGATGTGTACCATGAAGCATGAACACAAACTTGTAAGCTTTAACATCCCCTACTTCACCATCCTACACTTGACTAGCGATTGAGTGTAGCGTGTTTGCTACACCAAAGAGTTTAGTGTAGATGTAGCTTGAGTTGGAGGGACTTCGCGTGGATCATCTTCGGCACGAAGGTCTTCGGAGGAAACTCGTCCAAACCCTCAAGTGGAGCCTAGTGGAGTCGCGGGACTACTACACGGAGCATATGAAGTGAAGGACTCGATCTACAAGGGTATAGCCATCTTTCACTTCTTATAGTTTTTCTTGATATCAAACTAAAACCCTAATCAACTAGCTAAAGATCTTGTTTAGTCTAGCTTAGCACCTATAAAAATTTGAATTTGGCATGCTTGATGTCACTTGGACCTCATGGTGGTGCTAGGGTAGACTTTCACAACTATCTCATAGATGGTATGCAATCTCATCGCAAATTTCCAATATATGTTTTTACCCCAAGCGGTTTATGACCTTGACAAGGTCAACAAACCATAAACCGCAAGTCAATTTCAACCCGTTCATTTTGTGATTGAATTAAACCCACCCGCACGACCCTTGATAAGGTCAACAATGCCGCACGACTACCCTAATCTAATCGCATCTTATGCGGAAGATAAGTACTAATCAGCTACCGCACACTATGCCTTGACAAGGTCAACAAACGCAGCACGAATACTGAATATTACTTATCTGAAATGATGGAGGGTTACGACTGGTTTTGAATAAAACCTTTAGCGTAATGAACCTGATATCGTTGTAGAATCGAGTGATTTGAAAAGGAGTGGTTTAAGCTCCGCTTTTAAAATCGAGTAATTTTCAAAACAAACCGAGTGGGTTGTAGCATTTGCTAGTTTTGCTAAAGTGGTCACTCCCGGCGAAGGGATCTAGGCTCTTTCCTCATCGAATGAGGTGCTGGATATTCATAAAGAATACCATTATGCAAAGCAAAAACTAGAGCTACCTTTTTGAAAAATTTGATTCTACAACATATTTAGGTTTCTTTTCTTTCATGAATCTCATTAATGACGTTCCATCATTTATGTTTCCTAAACATCACAAAAGAAACGAAAATAGAATGTACGATTATGCCATCCGCATTCGCCACGGGGCCCCGTCATGCACCGTTAGGTTACTTAACTAACGGTAGAGCGGGGGAAGGACTAGCGCGGGTATATCATATATATATATATATATATATATATATATAGCATTCGTCTCACGCAGTTATATGATCACATTACAGAACTCAGGCGGCAGAAGTAAACATATGAAATATTGGATACACTAGGAGGTCCGTGTTGTTAAATTAAGCCATTAATGTAAAACACGGATTCCACGGTCGTGATGAATAGAAAACCCACATCCCTAGACCCCTACGAGAGCGGCAAGTGACCCTGCCAATTCTAAAGTTAGGAGACCCGGTCTCTACTCCTCGAGATGGTCTCCTACTGGACTCTAGAACCCGGTTACTTGTGCTCCCTGCCTTGGGTCTATCCTAATGCGGAAAAATAAATAATATATATCAATAGTGACATCATCCTCAACCTAGAAGTGTCCCAATAAAAGAATATTACATACATCTTTTACATGTATGAAAATAGAAAAACTCTCATCTCACGCAAAAACCCCCGGCTATTCAATCACGACGATCCAATATAACATATCACAGCAAGACATAAACATCACATGTCATCAACGTAAGTAAATATGCGTATCCCAAATATCGTTGACATATAGCAACGAGATTGGGGATACACCACCTATTAAATTTACGGCCGCAGAAAATAAAATGAAAACTATAATAATTAGAATCTGCAATATCATTAGACATCATAAACCCGAAATATCACATACTTCGGATTTCATGCTAAACATGATAAACCTTGCCTTTTAGTCTCGAATCGAAAACAATTTTCAATAACCAGTCGGGTAATACAACAGGATTCCCGACTACCTGATCGAATACTCATCGGGAACATTAGTAGATGGCCGCATCCCCGATGCACATTAGTAGATGGCCGCATCCCCGATGCCGTCGACGAAGTGCACTTAGGCGGAACACCGCGGCCGCAAGCACCCGAATGGATGCTTTTGGCAATGGAGTTCTCTTATAGTCACTTGGCCGGGGCTATGGGGCATGGCTATCCAGTAGTGTTACTCGGCGAGTGTTCGTGTACTATACGAGATTACGACGGAGTTTTGATCCGAATCGAAACTCCGTGGCATTCTATCAAAAGAGACTAAATTGCTAGATTTAAAAAACACAAACTAGTTTTCACAAAACTAATTATTATGGATTCTAAATATTGTATCACATATCAATATAATCTAGACGATGTTAAACATTTCGATCGAATTATCAAACGCCCACAAATCCCAGAGACGTCAACAGCCGAGCCTCACTAAAAATACCCAGAAAGTGCTAAATATCATTATGGAGCAGCACAAGAAACTCAAGTCCACAACTCACCAATGTTGCCGTGCAACCGCGGCTAAACCCTAGGTTAGGCCACGGTTCCGCGGCTAAGTGGTCGAGGTGGGCCTTCGAATTTCTTGGGGCTCCATTATATTGTTGGATATGTATGCCCTAGAGGCCTTTATTATAAAGGATGCTAGGGATATGTATGTACAGAAATAATCTTTTCTCAATATGATAGTATGCTATTTTGTTTACCTTTATCTTAACATGTGATGTGTTCTACTTAGTATTTCATATATTGTATACATGTTGATAAAGCCCTTAGGATCTTTGCTTGACTACCAGGACTATGATGTAGATCATACTAGTAGGGCTTGGGTAGTCCTCAAGCATATACTTTAATAGTTCCTAGTCGAGAGAATATCTAAACAGGGCATCGATATTTCAGAGTAAACTAGTGTGTACGTTTCTTGACCCTGTATGGGGGTGATGGTTGATCCCACAACCATTGGTGTTTGACAACAAAGAATTTACACAGGTGCTCATTAGAGAATGGGTACACCGAACAGGACTCGCTGAGAACTCCTAGATGGTATCATACCTATCGTCAGATAGCAGTTCTCTGGTGAGACTTGTACATGTTAGTCTGTAGACCCAAGATCGTGATAGTAACTTGTGTGGTTCCCACTGTGCTTTGATTTCTTCCCTACCACGGCTCTTCAATGTCGTGCAAACAGGTGGATTTTGGGTACAGTCCCGAATCACATGGAGGCGGTGAGCGATAGGAGGGGTTTCGTCTCTCCCGGTATAGGGAGTTGATGTTGCGCTTTACTCGATTGTCTATAACTGCAAATCCCTATCCAGGGTTGCTGAGATTTACTGATAAGAGTTATCAGTAGTTTCTCGAACCGTTATGAGCCACACATCAGCATTACTTATCAAGTTACTGGGGTCTGATGTTTACCACCCTTAGACTTCATATATGACATATCAGACGAAGAGAACAGACTGTACGGTAAGTGTTACTTATAGGCTCGTTGGAGTTAGGATAAGTTCGCTCGTCGTCCACCTTCTCGACATATACCTGGGTAGCCGTTATGCACAGCTAGTGTGGCTGACGGGCTTGTGGTTAAACCCACTACCAGCGTACTGTCGAGTCTTTAGAGTTCTACGCTGAGGGTTTTCCTGGTTCAGGCGAAACGATGTAGAGGCCGTAAGGTGTTACGGAAGGGTTTCGATCATGTACGTGTACTGGCTACACGGATGATGTTCGGACGGATAATACCTGTAGGCTTTGGTTTAATCCGGACACCAGTATTATATTATTGGATTATTGGTATCTCATTGTATTCGTATTTTTCGGAATACGAATACGGGTATATTTATACGGTATACGGTGAGGGGCATTCTTGTAATTGTACAAGAAAGGGCTTCTAGAAGGAGACACCTCATATATGGATTTTCTATTTTGGAAAATAAATAAATGAGGTGGAATTTGGAGATTTTTTCAAAGCATGGATGAAAGCATGGCTATGGATTATTATATTCATTTGGATCCTACTATTGAATCATAGTTGATTATTTTTGAGAAAAATAATCTATGCTTCAATAATTCAAACCTTTAGCCATTCTTTTATTTTCACAAGTCTTGAGCTCATTCTTACACACACATTCTCTCTCCAAGTTATCTCCTCCCTCAAAAAGCTCAACCCTAACCCTTCACATGAGTTGTGATACATAGGGTTTTGAGATCAAAATTAACTTCTAGATTAACTCTACATCATCTAAATAGTCTCTCTTAGCAAGCTTGAATTCTTAGTTACCTCTTTAGAGGAGGTTGAAACTTGATCCAAAGCTCTCGGGTGGATCATCTATAATCTAAAGGTGATCGGAGATCGAGATCTTCTCAAACACCCAAGGAACCTAGAGGCGCAGCGGAAAGAAGACCCGAAGGACGAAGGTATAACCCCTATCATAGTAGCTAAAACTCCTAGATAGGGTTACTAGTTATGGTTTAGTATAAGATCCGGGAGTATAAGTCGATGTTGCATGCTTCAAAATTATTGTTTGCTACTTCCGCTTCCCCACAAGTGTTGTGAGGGTGTGCAACATGTACTAACATGGTATCAGAGCCTAACTAAACCGCAACTAGTAGTTTAGACGATGTTTAAAGCTTCGAACACGAAACAACTCCGAATACCGTAAAACTAAAACCTAGTTTCTGGAAATTTTAAAATGTGTTCTAAATTTTTTTAAACATATGCAGAAGACTTGTAATGAGATAATTAGAACACCCTAGAAAAACGAGCTCAAAACCCTAAAATCTCGCCGGCCAGAATGCTACATTTCCCGGCCTTACCGGCCATTTTGATGGGTTTGGGCTTGTGTTTTCTAGGGTGATCTGTATACTTGGTTTTAGGATTTATGGTATTGTTTATTTGTTTCCAGATTGCATGTGATGTAACCTACGTGTTAGGGGAATCCAGAGTATTTCGAAGTCGAATATTTAACATCGTTTTTCCGCTTTTCAGTTTGATATGTGCTGAGAAACGTCCACTAATTGTTATATGACGATTAGCGGGGGTTGCACATATGATGATATATGTATATGAATGTGTTGGATCGTCGTGGATGAATAGCCGGGGGGATGTGAGAAGAGTGTTTTCTTTTCTTTCATTCTTGTAAATATTATTTTGCGGGGCACATCCGGGTTGAGGTTGTAGCCACCGTTGTATTATTTCTTTTTACTGTTTTTGCTCCTAAGATAGACCCAAGGTGAGATGCATAAACTATCGGGTTCTTGCAGTGCCGAGTGGCCTACTCATTTTATTGAGGGAGGTTGTTTCACTTCGGGAATTTGGCGGGTAGTTTGCCGCACCCGTAGGGGTCTAGGGTGGGGATTGGCTATTCATCACGACCGTGGAATCCGTCTTTCGTTCAGGGCTTAAACGAAACACGGAATTCCTAGTATATCCAATATATTCATCTGTGATCTGGAATGCTTATTATTGTGTGAGACGAATGGCTATTTATATATGAGATATATAATAAACATTGCTTATGTTTTGCACCCGCGCTAGTCCAGCTCCCGCTCTGCCGTTAGTTAAGTAACCTAACAGTGTATAACGGGGCCCATGGCGAATGCGGATGGCATAAGCGTACGTTCTATTTTTGTTTCTTTTTCTGCAATGATAAGGTTAAATGATGGGAAAACATTGATGACATTAATGTTAAGAAAAGAAACCAAAAGATGTTGTAGAATCAAAATTTTCAAAAAGGGTAGCTATAATTATTGCTTTGCATAGTGGTATTCCATGATGAATATCCAGCACCTCATTCGATGAAGAAAGAGTCGAGATCCCTTCACCGGGAGTGACCTCTTTAGCAAAAGCTATTCGATTTGTTTTTGAAAAATTACTCGATTTTTAATGCGGAGCTTAAATCACTCCTTTTTCAAATCACTAGATTCTATAACGATATCAAGTTCATTACGTTAAAGGTTTTCATCAAAACCATTCATAACCTTCCGCCATTTTAGGAAGTAGAGTACTTAGTATTCGTGCTACGTTTGTTGACTATAGTTAAGGCGTAGTGCACGGTAGCTAAGTGATGTCTTCCTACAAAACATAAGATGTGATCGATTAGGATATTCGTATGACTTTGTTGACCATATTTAATGGTCATACGGGTGGGTATAAATCAATCATGAAATGACTGGTAAAACTTGACTAGTGCTTATGATTTGTTGACCATAATTAATGTCATAAGATACTAGGGATAAAAACCATATCGGGAATTTCAAGTGTTGGAATTTGCAATGAGATTGCATACTTTCTATTTGATAGTTGGATCTGTAAGTCTACGGTAGCGCCCCGGCCGTCAAACTGACGCCAAATGCGGAACAAAAACTTTTAACGGGCGCTATCGTATACTATAACCCGGATCTGCCATTATTGCTAAACTAACAAACTGTAAAGAGGGTAGAAAGGTTATACCGAACGATCCGAGTCCTTCGTTCTTTAACCATCATCCCACGCTCTTTTGCGGCTGCTCCGATCTCGTCGATCTCCGATCTGCTCGTCCAGGGGGCACCACATCAACGGTTCTTTAAACCGGCTCCCTCCTCTGACTCGAAGCAACTCGGTCGTCAAGTTTGCTAAAAGAGACGACCAAGATTGATGTAGAGAACGAGTAGAATACTTTGTCTCACTTCGTCCAGAGCCATGGACGAACGGTTAATTATATTGCCATTCGAAATGAACTGGAATGAGAAATGAACTATGAAATTTCCATACATCCAAAACTTTATTCTTTTTCCAAATGAAATCAATCTCTCTCTTTCTCACTCACAAAGGGGGGGGCGGCCATAATATAGGAAGAGAGGGTGAGTGTAGGAGGAGGGAGGTGACCACAAAGGAAAGCTTATCATGAAGAAAATATCCTAAGGTTAATAAGAATCATTAATGTTAAAGCATGAGTCATTAAAACCTAGTCATCATATAATAAATGCATACAAAGGTTCGTGAACCTAGTCACCATTCTAAAAGCTTCTAGAAGCACGACTCACCCTCACGACTCACCAGAGTGACGGAAAGATAAATCCGCATTTAACCGAATGTCAAATACGGAAACTGGAAACTGGCAACTTCCAAAAGCGATCCTGAAACGAATTTCAGGACAACCCCGTAACTGTATAAATATACCCGCATTTGTATTACGACCGAATACAAATGCAACTGAGACAAAGATATTATATCTACTCAATATAATACTCGGATCCGGCTTAAACCAAACCCACCAGTATTATCTGCCCGAAATATGACACGTGCGTAAACGCACGTGCATTTTCCGAATCCTGCCATAAAACCATACGGCCTCTACAACGTTTCGCCCGAACTTGGGAAACTGTCTGTGGGGGACTCTAATGACTCGTCAGTACCCTGGCAGTGGGTATAACCACAAGCCGTCAGCGGCACTAGTTGTGCGTAACGGCTGCCCATGGACCGACCTCAAGGGAAGCCGATGAGCGAACTCATCCGGAAACCCTACTGAGCCTAACAGTGACAATGTATATACAGTTCGGTCCATTCGTCTATGAGTATCGCATATCTGCCTAGGGGGCTAGAAACATCAGACCCCCAATAGCAGTATAAGTCGTGTTGGAGTGTAGCCTAAAAACACCATGAGATACTACTGGAGTACCTACCAGTAAATCTCCTGCCACGGCCGTAGACTTTGTGTAATGGCTCTCCTAGACACAGCGCGATCTCACCCCCAATACCGGGAGAGACGACTCCCCTGCCGATCCGCTCACGTGCCTCCATGTGGCTCGGGACTGTACCCAAAAACTACCTGTTTGCACGACTCCTTTGAGCCGTGGTAGGGTAGAAATCAAAGCACAGTGGGAACTCACATGAGACAAATGACGACCTCAGGTCGATGAACTAACCTGTACACATGTCACCAGGGAACTGCTATCTGACGATATGTATAATACCAACTAGCAGGTTCCCGGCGAGTCCTGTCCGGTGTACTCATAACCCAATGAGCACCTGTATACATCTTAGGTGATCCAACTGACACCAGTGGCTTGTGAGACCGGCCACCGCCCCTCGTCGGGGTCTCGACTGTATACACTAGTCTACTCCGGAGTATCGATGCCCTGTCTCGAAACTCCCACGACTAGGGACCATAATTAAGGCTATGCCTATGAACCACCCAACTCTCACGTATATGATCGCCATCATACTGTTGGTAGTAAAGAAAGATCCTAAGGGCTCTATCAAAGTGTAACAGTGATCAGTCACCTGAACCTGTACACGACTGATAAAGACAAACCGGATAGCATACTATCATCTCGAGTAAGACTGTCCTACCGGTATAGGTCCTCCGCAATCATTGCAATCACGTACCTGCGATCCAATAATTGACTCTGAGGGCACTATCTCCAACAATGTCCCACTTGCACTTAAGGCTAATTATTGCGATGTCGCATACTCACAGCCCGTGTGATACCGAACACCCAACTCCTCTACTAATCAGTTTCACAAAGCCCGTTCGTAAAACTCTTGTGTTCGAGAAATAGCCTCAGTGAGTGGATCCGTCCTGATGTTTCTTTCTATATCTCTCTAAATCTCAAGTTCGCGGAGAAAGCCATCTCCCGAATTGAGTAATACCTGTCTTAGAATATGTCTGGATATCTGATTGGACCTAGTTCATAAATGAACTCCAAATCCAAACTTCTCAGACTGTATCGATCACTGAACCTAATCAGTATCCGGCACCATGCCTCCCACAGTATCCTCTTGGACCACCTGTCCATAATACTGTCCCTCGTCAGAGGGAAAACTATAACTCTGACAATCACTATGTCATCCATGTCACCTTTGAAGCCTGGAATGATAAACGTCTCCCGAAGGAGGCTGCCGTCATCAAATCCGTAGAACATGTACTTATGTTCTAAAACTGCTTCCTTATGTTTCTCCAGGTTTGGATTAATACAAACTTATCGCATCTCTTGCAAAAACAACTTTTGGTGTGGTGCTTGACATCTCATGATTGACTCAATTTCCTAAGCAAGTGATCTGCCAATCATGCGCATCCCTCTCCCCTTTAGTCTGTAAGACACCTTTAGAGAGGGTGACTCCATCACCTGCAGGTACACCACCATGCCAGGAGTCATCTATTCTAAAAACCATTAGAATACTTTCAAATTACCCACATTGGGAAACTACCCAAATCCAGATCTAAAACCATAGATCTAGAAACCAGAATGTCTGATATTATATCCATATCCTGTCTGGAGAAACAACTGTGTGACGACTACAGTACAACCGATCGTAGTATAGGAATTTTACTTCCTACTCTGTGTATGTCATCCAAATACCATAGCATCACACCCTACTACCTTCTTAACAGATCCATCCCCTATTCTGATGAAGTC
This sequence comes from Agapanthus africanus, assembly GCA_030015575.1. Classification (NCBI taxonomy): domain Eukaryota; kingdom Viridiplantae; phylum Streptophyta; class Magnoliopsida; order Asparagales; family Amaryllidaceae; genus Agapanthus; species Agapanthus africanus. The sequence continues at coordinate 450,789,913 of JASDDO010000012.1, read as the reverse complement.
AAACCTATGACTGTCACATCAAAATTAGATGATCTATCTCCGCTATAACTGCTCAAGTCTATAAATAGACATAAGCTACTTGCCCACTATGCTTCCGCTGCTCCCACTGACTACGACAACCCTCTGGCAGAATAATATATACGTGCAATTCTAAAGCTAGTTTAGAACGACGCTATACTTAACCTCCTGCCGGGTCTCACAGTCTGGAACAATAGTAGTGTCAAGTCTGGGTAAACAAGAACCTCCCTGTCACCGTCCTTGAGGCTACCGGAGTACCTCTCGGGTGTCTGAAGTTACCCATCATATCTGTGGAGTGGCTAATGGAATGTCAAATCTGATTGAATCTTTAGGTCCTATTAAATTTTCCGTAATCGTTTGTGGTTCTGGAATCACTTCCGGTTCTACCATACTCCCACTACTGTTTTCTGAAAAAATCCATTTTACTAAAACTATGGCGAGTCAAGAACAATATCACTATTGATCTTCCAAATGGTAGAAAATCAACCCTCGTCATAGCCAGGGTCAACCCACAAACAGCCATTACAGAAACGTGCCCTGAGTTATCCAGAGTCTGGTTTTAAGCATAAGCTGGACAACTCCCCGTACCTTAACATCGTTAAGGTATGAACCATTCTATATCCAATATAGAAAATTTGGCACTTATTTAGTTGGAATCAGATTCAAATCATGCAGCTGTCTCCAGTGCATATTAACTTAATGGAAAGAGGCTAATCAGCATTACCCAACTTAGGAATCCATCCAATTATGAGTAACCTGAAAAAGAAACAAGTTTCTCAAAACCATTACTATCATCTGAATACCAATCACAAGAATCTACATCTTCGATCTCTTTGAAGAATCCCGATACTTGTGACACCTGGTTCTCTACTTTATTCTTATACCCACAACTTCTTAAAACTTAGACCTTGTATTTGTACGAAACACTTGTCTAAAAACTAGAGAAGTCATAAGTAAACAGAACATAGTACGAGGACCTACCCCTTTGTCCTGATGGACACTGGACAACATACAATACTCTGTATAAGTCCTCTGAGTTGAATAACTCAAAAACTTGTGCGTCGTAGGTTGAAAACTGTACCCTGGCGATTTCCTCAAATATCACCAATTACAACGAATTCCGATATAATGAGGATAATCACCTAATTTCCAATAACTTACTCCCACTCATCATCTGTAAAACCATACAGATATGAGAATGAAACCTGGTAAATACATACCCTGGAGTAAGTATCTAATCGGGAAAACAGTTTTGCTTCAACAATGCACTGAAACATGAAAATGTTTCGTAGGGGTATCCTGGTATTCATAGTAATGCCTCTTCCATATCCAATTCATGACTATAACCGTATATTTCTTTGCCATCTCTCCAAATCCCTTTATTTGTCTTTAGTCATTACCTTCTGTACACAATCGTTAGGCTAAATGGTTTTCTTCCTTCCCTACCGTTCGGCACCAGCCTATGGTTTGGAAGAAGACTATCCAGTAAGCATAATAGGTGTACCCTCCTAAACCAAGGAGTACTCACATCTTGAGAGAAGGTGATGATAAAAGACAACTGAATAATACCTTATTCTTTTAAAGGTGAAATAGGAGTGGTGATGAAGTACGCAGTTTGGTCGTGAATGATATCAGTCGTAATTTACTTTGCCCTCTTTCTAATCCCTTTATTTTGTCTTTACATATTACCTTTTGTACACCCTACTTAGGCTAATTGGTTTTCTTCATTCCCTACCTTTCGGCACCTGCCAATGGTTTGGAAGAAGACTATCCAATAAGCGTAATAGGTGTACTCTCCTAAACCAAGGAGCCCCCGCAACCTGAGAGAAGGTGATAATAAAAGACAACTGAATAAACCAATTCTTTTTCTCCTGAACCTGGATCCATCCTCGAAGAAGTCCCTTCGAGTTCGTATATAACCATACGATGGATCTATCCAATGGAAGTGGATGTCCGTAGTAATACGGGGTGTTCTGAGAAATGCAAAGGGTAGAAGAAGGAGTGGCAATGACTTATGCAACATAGACAATCCAAAAGCCAGTATTTTAAGAAGGTTCGGTCAACTTGGTCACTGAGTCATAGTCTAGGGTCGGTCAAAGGTCGCTGCCAAAGAGAGAGAGAAAAGAAACACTCTGCGTGCACTCTAACCTAGATCAGAATGGTTATCACTTTATCTAATCAGGAAACCTTCCCACTGTACTGTCAAATTCTCCTCCAAACCTAAAAGAAGAATCAATCGGGATAACCCGACTAATCGGGATCCAACTCTCATCGCATGATAACGTGACGGAATCCACTCACGTTATCACACTCCAGAAGGTATGCGCATACTTGGCAAGTTTCAGTTTCTTTAGAAACTCCCGATAAGATTTTTGCCCCATGCTCTTATGACCTTGGCGTTAGGTCAAAATGTCATAAGTCACATGTCAAGTTCTACCCGTCACTATCTTGTTAATTTGAACCCACCCGCACATGCCCTTGGTGTTAGGTCAAAATGGCAGAACGACTGTCCCAAACCAACTCATCTATCTATGCAACAAATGAATACCCAGCAGCTACCAAACACTATGCCTTGGCGTTAGGTCAAAATACATAGCATGAATACTACTGAATACCCAAAAGAAATGACGGAGGGCTACGGCTGGTTTTTGGCGAAAAACCTTTAACGTAATGAACTTGATCTCGTTGAAGGAACCTGATAGCTTTTTATAAAAATATAGTGGCGAAAACCTTTGCTAAAGAGGTCACTCCCGGTGAAGGGATCTCGGCTCTTTCCTCGTGAAATGAGGTGCAGGATATTCCACTGAATACCGTGATGCAAAGCAATATGTAATCGACTATAGTGAAGTTATTACCCTGACGCAATCTTCTGCCCAAGGGGTCAGTCCCGGTGAAGGGATATCGGCCCTTGCCCCGTCGAATGAGGTGTATGATATTCCAACCGAATACACTATGCAAAACAAAAAGAAACGTCTTTGTAATAACACTTTTAAAATTGTTCCAACAACTGCCAAATAGGTTTGTTTTCCTTTGCATTGATCAGAATCAACGCAGTCCCATCAATTAATCACACCAGAAAAGAACGAAAATAAAATGTACGTATATGCCATCCGCATTTGTCACTGGGTCTCGTCATCACCCGTTAGGTTACTTAACTAACGACAGAGCGGGGACTGGACTAGCGCGGGTGTAAAACATATACAACATCTAATAGTATATATACCAATATACAATAATCGCTCCAGGCGTGATAATATGCAACATTACAGAAAAGTAATAAGCATCACAGAACAATACAGATAATCTGGGATCCCCGAGTTTCACAGAGCCGCTGCTGAAACCCGACGTTCCCCTGGTCGTGTGGATAGCCTGTGAAATGAAACCTAGACCCCTACGGGTGCGGCAAGTTACCCGCCAAAACCTGAAGCGAGGCAGCCCCCTACAGCAAAGTGAATGGACCACCCCGCACTTCAGGGAATCCGGTAGCTTGAGCACCCCTCCTTGGGTCAACCTGTACCCCCTATGAGTGCGGCGAATAGTTTGCCAATTCCAGAGTGAGGCCCCTCTGCCTCTCAAAGCCATGAGATGCGGACCCGTTGCCCTCCAGAACCCAGCTATCCGTGCACTCCGTCGCGGGGTAAAACCTAGTACAGAAATGAAAAATATGTACAACGGGTACATCGACCTCAACCCGGTCGTGCCCCAAAAGAATATTATACAATAGGCAGTGACGACAGTCCACATGTTGGCTCAATCCTCTAGTGTCGATCGGCACATCCGAGTAACCTCATAAAGGCAATCCGCCAAACGCTCGTGGCGCGGAAACACAGTAAAAAGACACATCTCTGCAATCGTGTGTCGCCGGAATTTCTCCCTGGTCAGTCCTCGTTCGTGACGAGCTTGTGCTGATCGCAACTCTAGCTGTAGCTCTCCCTGCCCATAATCGTGGCAGAAAAACCATAACTGGTACTGATGAGGCTGGATCAGGAAGGAATATAATACTGAACAAGGAAATGTACATCCTAAGGCTTCATAAGTTGAGTGGCGTGTCGTAAATATGCCGCGGAACATACCAACGGTACGTCACTCTACTTTAGTCACCTATTCCATCAACCAAGGGTCATCCTACGCTCCGAAGGTAAAACCTAACGCTCTGATACCAACTTTGTCACGTCCCGAAAGTACGGAAAATGACCGGCACTTAAACTACGAAACGTCTCGAGGCGTACGTAATCTAAGTAAGCCGAAAACCCAGAAATCCAAACCAAGAAAAATAGTAGAGTGAAGGAAAACCAATTTAAAATCAAGTAGTTTTAATAGCATAAGCCGAATTATGCGGTTTTTAAAAAAAAACATCAAGTATTTCCTGAAAATTTCGGCAGAGTCTCCTTTGTAATTACTGGCTCCCAAACGGGATACAACATGAATAGTATACGAAATCAAAAAAAAGGCATCCCCAAGCGGGAGCTGGCTCTTCGTCAATCGACGGTCACAACCACATAAGCAAAATAATATACAACGCCAAGGGCGAGGATCAAAACTCAAAAGGAAACTCAAAACCACCAGAAATATAACGAGCGACTCTAAGGTCGAAAGAATAAACAACACTGGTCTCTAACTCAATAAATACATGTTTGGTTGATGGAATTTACTAGATACAACTGAATAATATCATACAAGGTAAATAATGGGGGTATGATACAAGTAAACCCACCTACTAGTAAATCACCCGAATGAAACTATGCCCGCAAAGCCGTAAGGAACCTGTACGGCAACCTGCAAGAACTGGGGCACAACGGGGGTGAGTTGCCAACTCGTGAATAGAAAAACATCTACGCACAGAAATCGCATAAATAACGCAACCTAGGTCAATGATCATAATATATTCTCAAATATAAGTATAACAGGCAGCCTATAACAATGACTAGGGTAATATCTAACCCGAGTAATATTTCATGTGCCCGTGTCAGTGCCTTAGGTAGCAATATATCATATGAATGAGGTATGAATGCATGAAACAGAATACATGTCAATGAAGAAACTGCTTTCATAAATTAGTGAGATTTCCTTCGTATTTTTTAAACTGAGGTATCATAATGAAATCAGTATCAACAGTGTCTAGCATCGACACAAAACATAAATCTCACTGTCTCGAAATATCAATGTCTCAAGCTCAATATCTAGGGCGCCGTCAGTCCGGACCGGCCCCTACCATCCATCTCAAGACCACGACGGTATCCTCCGGATATCCGACGCGTCGGGTAATATCACCGGTAGGTAGTGCTCCCCAGCCAGGCTCAACGTCAACACCACATTCCTCTTGCCCCGGGGTACCATACCGGGCCCACCATGTACCCGTGACGGTTCCTCCACTCCTCGACACGGATCTCCAAAACCACAGCAAACTCATGGTGGACGACACTTTACATCACTAGAAAACCGTAACATTTTATATTTTAAAAGATCATAAGTTGTAAATTTTGTGGCTTTCCCCGAAATCCAAAAATATCATAAATCTCAAAAAATCATCACAAGTGCATATGTCAATGATAATGAACTAGGCATGAACAACTGAATAACCGTATGCATGAAGTGGTAGGTAATAACTACAATGTCTAATATGGCATATAAGGGAAGTACACTAATATCATGTCAAAAATACTAGCTAACAATCTAAGTCAAGCAATTATATTCTCTAAAGTGTACGTGACATGGCAATTACCGATGAAGATGTGTGTGAGCCGGCAAGTAGGTGTACGTGGTACATACGCATCATCGGTAATGGTGCTGGTGTCCTAACAGCATGATATCAATAATGGAACGTGCAGCAAAATAAATATACGAGGCAGAGCGAACAGCAATAATGTGCGGGAGCTGAATACTAGACACAACGATAACTAATCTGCAATAATCTAATATAAGTCCTACGAATGGTGCCTTTTGAAATAACACGAATCATGGGGTTTTGAAAATAGGGGCTACGGTGTTTTTATGAAAAAATACGTCGTTTTTGAAATATCTGTAGATTCCCTTGAGCTGTCTTTAAAAATGCCCACGATTCGTTAGTTTTTGAAATAGGTAAGAAGTCTAATCTAATCTAACAACTACACTAAACTATACGGCTGAACTAACAAGCTGAACTACAGGTAAGGAAACCGCCTATCATCTGAGTCGATACATATACATACCTGTATATGTATAGTCGGTGATCCCGCCACAATAATATCATATCCGATACCATATCTATAATCAGGCATCCCAAGTCAAGAGTGCGGATCAATCATCAATATAGCTCGTACGTAAATCCGTCGTACGGCATCCCAATCTGGGTACGGGTCAATATCACATTCATCATACTATTCACCTGGTATCCTCTTTATCAAATATCATGATCGGGGTACTGATCTACGTCTAGTACCATACTGATACCGCCTACGTGTGCATGGACGTGTGTGAAACACTACGTCAAGGACCCGCTACAACGTCATGTCGTATCTAAGATACGAACCCTGCTATATCACCGATCTCACGGCCTCAAATCAAATCTCATCGACTCAGCTCAATCCCAAGTATCATCCTCAATCCGTATGTGAACACATAGTCCCATACCCATGTGAACACATAACTATAAAGAATCCCATGAGTACATATCAATAGGAATGTATGCAAGTATGTATATGTGTATGTGTAGTACAACACTACCCTAGGGTTCGCAACACTAAAAATAGTCCAACACACCAATATCCATCCTAAGCATCGTTATTAATCCTAAATAACATATAATAATTGTTGGTGTGTATACGCATCTGTATACACCACCACGGACTGCGGGGGTGCTATACGCCATCCACCCGACTTCTCCCCGTAGATATAAATCTACTCACCTGGTCCTCGCTAGCCGGTGCCGACGTTGCCACGCGCTTGCTTGTCGTCTCGAAGTCCACATGGGGGTACCTACATATCATAACGCACCATATCTCATTAAAATCCGACTCATGATCAAAACGACGCACGAATCCCACATAGGTCAAAACCTATGGTTGCTTTCACAAATCAACCCAAAAACCCTCGACGTCGGCGTACAAACGCCAAACCATCGAGAAAAACCCAAATACACTCATTTTCACATTCACAAACACTAATTTTAATATAAACTAGGTTAAAACTCACAAAAACGCCAATTTTACTCAAAAAGTCATTTTTCCGAAAATCTAGCAAGCACAATTCGCCGTTTTTGTACAAAACACGATGTTTAAATGAATGTAGCGGCCAATATATTTATTAAATATCTTAAATAAGTCATAAAAACCATTTCCATAATTTAAACTCATAAATTTGCATAATTTCCAAAATCCTAGTTTGCAAAATATCAAATTTAACACCCTTTAAAGCAAAATTCACAATTCATCAATTAAGCTTCGTTTTGCATGAACCAAAGTCATTAAACCACTCATTATAATAGTTATAATGACATGAACACTTAATTATATTTTAATCTAAGCATTTGATAATTTTTCAAAAACTCTAGTTAGCAAAAACAAAACTTAATTTAGACATTTCCATGCAACAATATGAAATTTAACTACTAAATTACTTTCTACAAATTCTAAGATGGTAAGCTACCCATCACAACCATACACCAATTCACAATAACCTAACTTGCATTCAAACCCTTTTCTTGAATTCCAAAACGTGCAATTAAACTCACATATCCAAATAACACTTAAATAAATTAGCTTAAGAAATTAGTAACAATTTAAGCAACAAAAATGTTTAGAAATATACCCAAAAGCATATGAAGATCCACAAGCATCCATGGCACTCTAAAATGCTCTCTTTTCACAAGGATCCATGCTTGAAATGCTAAGGAATAATGGGTAAGTGTTGGATTTGGAAAAAAGCTTTGAAATTGTATGGATTTTGAAGCTTTTTTATGGATTTTTGAAGCAAAAATGGAGTGAGAACTTGGGGAGGGGGGGCTGCTGCTAAGGGATCAGTTTCGGCCAGATTTTGGGGGGAGTGGGTGAGTGAGGAGAGAGAGTGAGGTGGGGAAAGTTGTTTCAAGTCAAAGTCAACTCAATTTATATCATTTTCTACTCTTTTCTTTTCTTTTCCTTTTCTTTCCTTTGCAAACCAAGTGGGGAAAAAGTGAGGGCTGCTGAATTTGGCTAAGGGGAGGAGTAAGTGGGGGTGTGTGGGTGTGGGTACGGGTGTGGGGTGATGAAAAATGATAAATACAATACCCAAACATCCATTTACGCTAAAAAAAAGCCTTTTTTCTTCAATAATTTCTAAACCGTTTTGGCAAATGATTTCGTTCCAAAAACCACATGATAAATTTTTATTTAATGTTTTATGATGCACAAAATTTGTTTCAACTCATTCCAATTTGTAATTTTCCCTAATTAAATGTATTAGTGACGGCTTAAAATAATAATAAAATAATATTTTTTTCAGAAAATTTGAAATTTCACCAGCGGCTCAATAAACACAAAAAAATAGCAATTACATAGCTAGAATATGTATATTTAATTTTTTATAATAAGATATTTGTATTTTGACTTTTTACAGAAAACCCTCTCATTTTACCGATTTTCCGAAATTTCACCGAAACGATTTTCAAAACGCTACATTTTAGTAGATATCAAACTTAAACCCTAATCACCTAGCTAACGATATTGGTAAGTCTAGCTTAGCGCCATAAAAATTTGAATTTGGCATGCTTGATTCCAGTTGGATCCCATGGTGGTGCTAGGGTAGACTATCAATGGTATTAGAGCCTAAGCTAGAAGATTAAACGATGTAATTAGAATCACGAAACCGAAAGACTCCGAAACACCGAACCCAAAATCAAGTTTCTGTCGATTTTCAAATGATCTGTAAAAATTTTTTAAGCAACCCCAGAATGTTGTATTTGATGCAACTTGAACACTAGAGAAATTTGAGGCCAAAACACCAATTTGGACTCGGCGAGATTTCCAAAAATACAGGTGTGGCCGGTTTTCCTTTAGATTCTGGCCTCGAAATTTTTTTGGTGTTCCAGTGACTTGATTTTGGGGTTTCAGGTATTGTTTGATTAGTCCAGTTTGGATGAGATGTTAACAGTTCTATTGGGGCTAATACAGAGTTTTTCGTAGTCGTAATTGTTACGTCGTTTCGGGTTTATTTTGATATGGATGCAGTAGTGAGGATCCACATTTATTTAGTTTTATGAAAACTAGTTAGTGTTTATAAATCCAGTGTTTTAGTCTCCGTTGATCGATTGCCACGAAGTTTCGATTCGGATCGAAACTCCGTCGCAATGGCGTATCGTACGCGAATACTCGCCAAATAACTTTACTAGATAGCCTCACCCCATTGCCCCAACCAAGTGACTGTAGGAGAACCCTGTTGCCAATAGCACCCACTCGGGTGCTTGCGGCCATGATGTTCAGCCTAAGTGCACTTGGTCGACGGCATCAGGGGTGCGGCCATCTACTATAGTTTTCGACGCGTATTCGATCGGGTACTGGAATCTTGTTGAATTACCCGACTAAAATATTGAAAAGAGTTTTTAATATGAGACTAAAATGCAAGGTTTATAGGTTAGGCATGAAATTCGAAATATGAGATATTCCGTGTTTATGATGTCTAAGGATATGCGGATTCTAATTATTACAGTTTTACATTTCTTTTCTGCGACTGTAAGTATAATACGTGGGGTATCCCAAATCTTGTTGCTATATGTCAACGGAATTTGGGATACGCGTATTTACTTACATTGATGATATGTGATATCATGTGTTGCTGGTGATATGTTTTATTGGATCGTCGTGATTGAATAGCCGAGGGTTTTATGTGAGATGAGAGTTTTTCAATTTTCATTAATGTAAAATTTGTATGTAAAATTCTTTTATTGGGGCACATCCGGGTTGAGGATGTTGTCACCACTGTTGTATATTATTTACTTTTCTGCATTAGTATAGACCCAAGATGGGGAGCAAAAGTAACCGGGTTCTAGGGTCCAGTGTGAGACCATCTCAAGGAGTTGAGACCGGGTTTCCTAACTCTAGAATTGGTAGGGTTACTTGCCGCTCTCGTAGGGGTCTATGGGACGTGGGTTTGGCTATTCATCATGACTGTGGAATCCGTGTTTTACATTACTGGCTAAATTTAAAACAAGGAAATCCTAGTATATCCAATATTTCATATGTTTTCTTCTGCTGCTTGGTTCTGTGATGTTGATCATATATCTACGTAAGATGAATGTTCTATTATATATATGATATATAATGAACGTTGCTTATGTTTTGAACCCGTGCTAGTCCCGCCCCCGCTCTGCCGGTAGTTAAGTAACCCAATGGTGCATGACGGGGCCCAGTGGTGAATGCAGATGGCATAAGCGTACGTTCTATTTTCGTTTCACTTTTCTGTAATGTTTAGGAAACATTAATTGATGGGACTTCATTCATGAGATTAATGAAAAGAAAGAAACCTAAATATGTTGTAGAATCAAATTTTAAAAAGGGTAGCTCTAGTTTTTGCTTTGCATAGTGGTATTCCTTGATGAATATCCAGCACCTCATTTGATGAGGAAAGAGCCGAGATCCCTTCACCGGGAGTGACCTCTTTAGCGAAACTAGCAAATGCTACAACCCACTCGGTTTTGTCTTTTGATTGCTTCTCTAGTTCTTGGTTTGCATAGTGGTATTCCTGAATATCCTGCACCTCATTCGATGAGGAAAGAGCCGAGATCCCTTCACCGGGAGTGACCTCTTTAGCGAAACTAGCAAATGCCTCAAAAACACTCCTTTTCAAAATCACTAGATTCTACAAGGATATCAAGTTCATTACGCTCATGGTTTTCTTAAAAACTTGCGCAGCCCTCTGTCATTTCATATAAGTGCCATTTTAGTATTTGTGCTACGTTTGTTGGCCTGCGTCAAGGCGTAGTGTGCGGTAGCTGAATTAGTGCTTATCTGCAGCATGTGATGCGATTTGATTAAGGTAGTCGTGCGAATTTTTTGGACTGCGTCAAGGGTCGTGCGGGTGGGTTTAATTCAATCAAGAAATGAATGGGTTGAACTTGACTAACGCCCTATGGTTTGTTGGCCTGCGTCAAGGTCATAGGATGTTAGGGGTAAAAACCATTATCAGGAATTTCAAGTGTTGAAATTTGCAATGAGATTGCATACCATCTATATGATAGTTGGATCCCGATACCCACTGCGAGAAAGAGTTACTCCTGGGAGAGTTTTGCACTTTACAATTAGCTAATCCAATAGGTGTATAGAAAGGTGTCAACGGGGTTATGCCCTTAGAGAAACGAGGTTTATTTTAATTAGGTCCGTGCGAAAGCACGGGGAACCTTCCTCTGAGTACCGATACCTGCCTGGTCGAACGATTGGCGAACCTGTAGGGTGTAATTAATCCTGGCTAATCTTACCTTTTAGGGTTTGAAGGAAGATTTGATAAAAACAGTGGGAGCTATCCTGATTAGATAAAATAACCATTCTAATCTTGCAAAGAGCGCACACAAAGTGATTATCCTTCTCTCTCTCCTGGTAGCGACTAATGACATGCCTTAATCAAGATAATAATATGGATGTTTTTACCGAACCTACTTATTATACTAGGCTTGGTTCCGCTCTACCTTATGATTGTTATAAGTCTGAGCAAGAAATATGGGAATATTCAGATTCCCGCGCCACCCAAACGAGGAATAAGCATTTTGATGCATTGTCTTCGGGTGTGTTCGTTACCAAGAACTGTTTCTTAGTTTACTCTACGTCCTGGGTATTGGATACCGGATCAGAATCCCACACATGTAATTTGTTACATGGGCTATAGAAAGGTGGAGAACTGGGAAAGAGTGATATGTCTCTAGTAGTAGAGATGGTACAATTGTTGCAGCCAAAGCAGTTGGCAAATATCACCTAGTGTTACCGACTGGTAATATATTGATTCTTAGCGACTGTTATTCTGTACCAAAATATTGTGAATATTTTCCTAAATCAAGTGTTGATTGGGTAAGGTAGTTGTATAACAGTATACACGTTCTGAATCAAAATACAATTCTAAATGTACAGAACACACACAAGAGGAACAGTTCAGAAATGAACGAAGTCTTCTTGAGGCATTATAGACTAGGTCATGTCGATGAAACAAGACTAGCTAAAGTTCCATATGTATGCATATTTGAATCCGTTCAAATTTACATCTTATGAAACTTGGCAGTCATGTCTCAAAGGCTTGATGACCAAATCTCTGTTTACTGGAAATGGAGAAAGAGCTACTGAACTCTTGGACATATACATGGTGATTTATACGGTCCTATGTCTACATATGCCAGGGATGGTTCCACGTACTTTATTACATTCACCGATGTTCTCTCAAGATACGGACATGCGTTCTTGTTGAAATACAAAACTGAATATTTTGAGAATTTCAAGGAATATAAGTACGAAATTGAGAACCAGTTGGGTAATGGTATTCAAGTACTTCGATGTGATCGAGGAAGAGAATACTTGAGCACGGAATTCCGGGATTATTTAAAAGAGAATGAGATTCTCTCTCAGCTTACTCCTCCGTATAGGCCATATCATAACAGTATATCGGGATGTAGGAATCACACCCTATGAGATATGGTGCGCTCTATGATGAGTACTGCTGAGTTGCCTATTTCCTTTCAGGGACATGCACTTGAGAAGATGCATACTTATTGAATAGAGTTCCGACCAAATCTGGTGCCTACCACTCCATATGAGATATGGAATGGGAAGAGACCATCTTTTAAACGAGATAAGATATGGGTTGTCCGGCCTATGTTGAAAAGAAAAATCTAGACAAGCTTGAGGCAAGGTCAGTTCTGTGCAAGTTTGTAGGATATCCCAAACATTCGCGAGGGTATATCTTCTACCACACTGAGGAACAAAAGGTTTTTTGTTTCTCGACATGCCACATTTTTAGAAAATGAATTTCTTATAGAAGAAATTAGTGGCGATAAGGTAGAACTGGAAGTAGTTCCAGCAAACACAAATTATAACTGACGATTTGTTGGAACCGGAAGATTCAATAGTCCTTGACGAACCAAAGCCACTCCACAGATCTAGTAGGGTTCCTCATCTACCAGAGAGATACTACGGTTTTCTTATAGACGGTGGGAGCGAGGATTGCATCATGGAGATGATGACCCAACTATTTTCAAGCAGGCCATCACAAGTGGAGACTATGGATGCTATGCGATCTGAGATGGAATCTATGTACACCAGCAAAGTGTTGACTTTGCATATTGCTCCTGAAGGGGTAAACCCCATCGGGAACAAGAAGATCTTTGAGAACGATAATTTGTTGTAGATGGAAAATTTGAGACTTTCAAAGCTAGACTTGTCCTAAGCTTAAGTCCGTCAGGATCCTACTTGCCATTGCTGCATACTATGACTATGATATCTGGTAGACTGCACGTCAAAACCGCTTTTCTAAATGGTGATTTAGAAGAAAGCGTGTATATGAAATTGCCAGAGGGCTTCATAGACAGTAGGAGCAGCGGAAGCATGTGCAAGATGCTTAAATCCATCTACGGGTTAAAGCAGGTATCACGGAGATGGAACATCTGTTTTTAATGAAGCTGTCAAAGAGTTTGACTTCATCAAAAAGGTAGATGAACCATGTATAAGGCTGTAGAGAGTATGGTTGTCTTCCTCGTATTGTACGCGGATGACATACTCTTGATAGGAAAGGGTGTTTCTATGCTACACTCGGTCAAGAACCTTTTATCACACAGGTTCCCCATGAAAGATCTAACTGATGCCTCCTACATCCCGGGGATATAGATCTATAGAGATAGATCTAAACGGATTTGGGATTGTCCCAATCCAGGTACATAGACACTATACTAAAGGAGTTTAGTATGGATGATTCTAAGCGTGGTAATGTACCCGCTTGTTCAGGAATCACTCTCTCCAAAGAGATGTCTCTTAAAACTGATTTGGAGAGGGTTCACATACAAGGAATGCCCTATGCTTTGGCAGACGGGTAAATCGTGTATGCGATGTTATGTACCAGACCATATGTAGCTTACTCACTAGGTGTAGTGAGTAAGTATCGAAAAGATCTTTGGGAAAACCACTGGACAGCTGAGGAACAATCTTAAGTGCTTGAGAAGGACTAAAGAGATGTTCTTGGTGTTTGGTAATAGTGAATTCCAGATGGAGACCTTTACCGATTTGAGCTTCCAGAGTGAGAAGGACGACTGAAAGTCAGTCTCGGGTTTTGTCTTCACCCTCAGTGGAGGGACGATATGTTGGAAGGGTTCCAAGCTATATACCGTAGCACGCCCGTTGATAGAGGCTAATTACATCGCTACCAACGATGCTGCCAAAGAGGTTTTCTGGATAAATAGAGTTCATGAGATGAACTAGGTTCCTACCATTGATCATCCAATACCTGTGTATTGGGATGACAATGGAGCAGTGGCTTTGGCCTAGGAACCCCGGTCCCGTCAGCGATCCAGACATATTCTTAGACAATATCACCTGATCAGGGACACAGTTGATCTCCGGGAGATCGAGGTCTGGAGAGTTGACACAGAGGATAACACAGCGGATTCACTCACCGAGGCCATCCCCTAGATGCTATTCGAGAGACTTTTGGGACGTTGGGTATGAGATACTACAACAACTGGCCTTAGTGCAAGTGGGAGATTTTTAGTAATATGTATGCCGTAGAGGCCATTATTGATGATATAGTGGATGCTTGGAAATATATAGAGAGGACTTTCTTGCTCGACATGATAGTATGCTATCAGGTTACCTTTATTTTAACATGTAGACTGGTATTTATATTGTCTGTCTCTTACATGTTAATAAAGCCCTTAGGAAATGTACTTGACTACAAGGATTATGATGAGATCATACTAGTTGGGCCAGGGTGGTCCAAAAGTACATCCTTTAATTAGTTCCTAGTTGAGGGAATATCGAGACTAGGGCATCGATATTCCAGAGTAGACTAGTGTGTACGTTTCTTGTCCCTTAGAGGGCGAAGGTTGATCCCACAACCATTGGTGTGTGACATCAAAAATTGTACACAGTTGCTTATGGAAGAATGGGTACACCGAACAGGACTCGCCGAGGACTCCTATATGGTAGTATACTTATCGTCAGATAACAGTCCTCTGGTGACACTGGTACATGTTAGTCTGTACACCCGAGATCGTCATAGAGTCTTGTGCGGCTCCCACCGTGCTTTGATTTTCTCTCTACCACGCTCAAAGGAGACGTGCAAACAGGTGGATTTTGGGTACAGTCCCGAGTCGCATGGAGGCAATGAGCGATAGGAGGGGTTTCGTCTCTCCCGGTATTGGGGGTTGATGTTGCGCTATGCTCGATTGGCTATAACTGGAAGTCCCTGGCCAGGGCTGCTGCCGAGATTTACTGATAAGTGTTATCAGTAGTTTCTCGAACCATTATAGGCCAGGCATCGGCATGACTTATCACGTTACTGGGGACTGACGTTTACCACCCCTAGATATGATGTGCGACATATCAGACGAAGAGACCGGACTATACGGTAGTGTTACTGATAGGCTTCATAGAGACCATGGACAAGCTTGCTTGTTGATCTTTATATCGCTCAATACCCGGGTAGCCGTTACGTTCAGCTAGTAGCGCTGATGGCTTGTGGGTGACTGATGTGATCATCACCTACTGCTGGCGTATTGATGAGTCTTTAGAGTCCTACACAGAAGTTCCATGGTTCTAGCGAAACAAAGTTGGACACATATGTGATATGTGTGTGGGCCTGATTAAATACGTGTATGTGATACCGTATTGTAATCTGGCAGTTATCTGTTATCGGTTCGGTTATATATGATATAACCAGATTGTCGAATTAAGTGTTGATTTGATAATGTGATATACAAATAAATTATATTAGTCGGTCATATGTGATATAACCGAAATATTAAATCAAGTGTTGATTTAGTAATGTGATATACATTATATGTGATATAATTATATCTTAACTAATATCATTAGCTCACTAATTATTTACTTAATATATATATATATATGATATATATATATATATATATATATATATTAAGCATTACATTAATTCTATTTTGTGAAAATAGAAATGAGGTGGAAAATGAGAGCATGGTTGTAAGCATGGGATTTATATTTGTTTATTCATCTTGACTCCTTATTCAAGCATGGTTGCAATTTTATATTGCAAATTTCCATGCTTGAATGAGTGAGGGGTCAAGAGTTGCCATTCATTCATAGCTCATTCTCAACACTTGGCTATTTTCATGAGTTTCTCCCATGGTTGCTCTCTAGCTTCTTCTTCTTCCTCAAATGTCATGGTTCAAGCTTCAACCCTCACATGTGATGTGAACCATGAAGCTTGAACACAAACTTGTGAGCTTTAAACATCCCCAACTTCACCATCCTACACTTGACTAGCGATCGAGTGTAGCGTGTTTACTACGCTAAAGAGTTTAGTGTAGAGGTAGCTTGAGTTGGAGCGACTTCGCCTGGATCATCTTTGGCACGAAGGTCATCGGAGGAAGCTCTTCTAAAGCCTTAAGTAGAGCCTAGTGGAGTCGCGAGACTACTATACGGAGCATGTGAAGTGAAGGACTCGATCTACGAGGGTATAGCTATCTTTCACTACTATAGTCTTAGTATATATCAAACTTAAACCCTAATCACCTAGCTAACGATCTTGGTAAGTCTAGCTTAGCGCCATGAAAATTTGAATTTGGAATGCTTGATGCCACTTGGACCCCATGGTGGTGCTAGGGTAGACTATCACAAACTTGTCCAAACTCCCATGAAGCCTTTAAGTAACACTTACCGTACAGTCCAGTATTTTTGTCTGATATGTCGCATATCAAGTCTAGGGGTGGAATCGTCAGACCCCAGTAACTTGATAAGTCATCCCGATGTGTGGCTTATAAACATTCAAGAAACTACTGATAACTCTTACCAGTAAATCACATCAGCCCAGGACAGGGACTTGCTGTTATAGCCAATCGAGCATAGCGCAACATCAACTCCTAATACCGGGAGAGACGAAACCCCTCTTATCGCTCACTGCCTCTATGTGACTCGGGACTGTACCCAAAATCCACCTGTTTGCACGACTCCTTTGAGCAGTGGTAGGGAGGAAATCAAAGCACAGTGGGAACCACACAAGACTCCATGACAATCTCGGGTCTACAGACCAACCTGTACCAGTGTTACCAGAGAACTGCTATCCGACGATAGGTATGGTACCATCTAGGAGTTCTCGGCGAGTTTAGTTCAGTGTATCCATTCTCTAATGAGCATATGTGTACAATCTCTGATGTCAAACACCAATGGTTGTGGGATCAACCATCGCCCCCATACAGGGTCAAGAAACGTACACACTAGTCTACACTGGAATATCGATGCCCTGTCTCGATACTCCCTCAACTAGGAACTATTAAAAGATGTGCTTGTAGACTACACAAGCCTCATGAGTATGATCTGCATCATAATTCTGGTAGTCAAGCTAACAACCTAAGGGCTTTATCAACACAGTATAATATAAGTGTACATGTTAAGATAAAGAGCAACCTGATAGTATACTATCATGTGGAGCAAGAATGTCCTCTCTATATATGTCCAAGTATCCACTATAATATACAATAACGGCCTCTAGGGCATACATATGACTAACACATTCAACAGCGGTGTAATTCTTCTTAACCATAGCAAAGTTTTCGACTTATGACGCACATGGTTTGAGTTATTAAACTTAGATGACTTATAAAAAGTATTGTATGTTGTCCAATGTCCGTAAGGATAAAGAGGTTGGTACTCGTACTATATTCCGTTTACTTATGATTTCTCTGGTTTTAGACAAGTATTTCGTTGAAATACAAGGTCCAAATTTTGAGAAGTTATAGGCATAAGAATAAAGTAGAGAACCATATATTGCAAGTATTAGGATTCTTTGAGGTGATCGGAGTTTTAGATACTTGTGCTAGGTATTCTGTCGTAAGAAATATATTTGAGAACTTGTTTCTCTCTCAGGTTACTCATCCATGAGTACGCTCCTTGATGAGTAATACTGCATGGCCTTCTTCCATTTAGTCGATATGCACTGAAAACAGCTGCTTGATTTTTGAATCTGGTTCCAATTAAATTAGTGCCTTTGTTTCTATATTGGATATAGAATGGATTCATATCTTAACGATGTTAAGGTATATGGAGTTGTCCGGCTTATGCTTAAAACCAGAATCTGGATAAACTCAAGGCATGTTTCAGTGATGGCTGTTTGTGGGTTATCCCAGGCTTTGACGAGGGTTAACATTCTACCATTTGAAAGATCAATAGTTATATTGTTCTTGACTCGCCACCTGTTTTAGTAAAATGAATTCTTTTTAAAAAACATTAGTGGGAGTATGGTAGAACTTGAAGTCATTCCAGAACCACAAATGATTACTGAAAATTTAGTATAACCTAAAAATTCAATTGGATTCGACAATCCATTACCCACTCCGCAGATTTGATGGGTAACCCCAGGCACCCGAGTGGTACTTCGGTCTCCTCAAAGACGGTGACAGAGAGGTTTTTGATGACCCAAGTTTGCCACTATTGCTATCCTAGACTATGAGATCTGGCAGGTGGATGAGTATAACGTCGTTCTAAATTTGCTTTAGAAGTGCATGCGTATATGACTCTGCCAGAGGGTCGTTGTAGTCGGTGGGAGCAGCGGAAGCATGGTGGGCAAGTATCTTATGTCTATTTATAGACTTAAGCAAGTATAACGGAGATAGATCATCTATTTTTGATGTGACAGTCATAGAGTTTAACTTCATCAGAATAACAGATGGACCTGAAAAGAAGGTAGTAGGAAGTGATGTCCTGGTATTTGAATGACATGCTCTTGATAGAAAGTGATATTTCTATACTACGATCGGTTATACTCTGGTTGTCACAAGGTGTTTCTCTACATAGGATCTAGATATAATATCAGGGATTCTGGTCACTTGATCAATGGTTTTAGATCTAGATTTGGGAAGTGTCCCAATTTGGGTACTTTGACACTATTCTAAAGTATTTTAGAATGGACGACTCCTGGCGTGGTGGTGTACCCGCAGGTGATGGAGTTGTTGGCTATAGTGCCCTCAAGGCAATTATTGTAATCACAGGCAGGTGATTATGATGATTGAGGAAGGACCCATACAGATAGAACAGTCTTACTCAAAATGATAGTATGCTATCTGGTTTGTCTTTATCATCATATACATGCATTATGTGGTATTACAGATCACTATTACATATTCATAGAGCACATAGGATTCTTGCTTGACTACAAGTATTACGATGGCGATCATATACGTGAGAGCTGAGTGGTCTATAAGCACATCCTTAAATGTCCCTAGCTGAGAGAGTATCGAGACCGGGCATCAATACTCCAGAGTAGACTAGTGTATACTTATCAAGACCCCGACGAGGGGTGGTGGCCGGTCTCACAAGCCATCGGTGTCAGTTTGTCACCTAAGATAGTATACAGGTGCTTATTGGGTTATGAGTACACTGGACGGACTCGCCGGGAACATGCTAGTTGGTATTATACCTATTGTCAGATAGCAGTTCCCAGGTAACATGTGTACAGGTTAGTCTGTCGACCTGAGATCGTCATTTGTCTCATGTGAGTTCCCACTGTACTTTGATTACTACCCTACCACGGCTCAAAGGAGTCATCAAATAGGTCTTAGTTGGGGTGCAGTCCCGAGCCACATGGAGGCAGTGAGCGGATCGTCGGGGATTCGTCTCTTCCAGTATTGGGGGTTGATGTCGCGCGGTGCATGGGTGGCCATCACCAGAAATCCTTGGCTAAGGTAGTCGAGAATTACTAATTTGGATCAGTAGTTTCTCAGTTGGTGATAGGCTTCATACCGACACGAAATATCGCGTTATTAGGGGTCTGACTTTATCCACCCCAAGACTCGATATGCAACAATCTTAGACGAACAGACCGGACTGTATGTAGATTGTCACGGACAGGCTCAGTAGGGGTTCATATGAGTTTGCTCGTCGGCTTTCCTTTCGCTCAATACCTGGGCAGCCGTTACGTACAGCTAGTGCTGCTGACGTGCTTGTGGTGAAACCCACTGCCAGCGTATTGACGAGTCCTTAGAGTCCCATACAGAGGGTTTCCCTGCTTCGGACGAAACGATGTAGAGGCCGTATAGTATTAAGGCTGGGTTCGATCATATATGTGCACTTATGCACGTATCATGATTCAGACGGATAATACTAGTGGGTTTTAGTTTAAGCCGGATCCTAGTATTATATTATTGGATTGTTTTCGTGTCTTTGCATTCGTATTTTTCGGAATACGGATACGGGTATGTATATACGGATTATGGGTATTCTTGTAATTTATTACAAGATTATTCTAGAAGATAACACCTCATTTTAGTTTTAATCATTTGGTTAAATGGTTAAATGAGGTGGAGGGATGATTTCTGTTGTGGCATTAAATGAAGCATGGCTCACTTGGTGACTCATGGGGTGACTCATGGTTTACTATTGTAACATGCTTGATATTTGTGAAGTGCATTATTGGTTTGCTTCAAGAGATAGTTCACAAGACTTAGCCATTTCTTCAAGAAATGCTATGCTCTGCACTCTCATCTCCTCAAGCTTCTCTTCTTCTACCTGTACCCTAAAAGTCTAATGTGTTGAGAAACCTAGGATGTTATGAGACATATTAATCAATCATTAGACTCTATATCCTCTAGGCTATCTAGTTTAGTGAACTAGGTGCCCTAGTTACCACGGTATTGAGGTTAGAGCTCGAACTACAAATCCTCAGGTGGATCATCTTCAATGGAGGGAGACCAGAGGCCAAACTCGATCCATGACTCCTCAAGGAGCTTAGGAAGATGGTAGAAGAATGAAGGACTCAGATCATTCGTCATAACCATTCTAACTCCTCTTTAGTTTGCTAGCTTATAGGTTTATGGTAGATCCGGGTTATCGGGTTGTTCTAGCGCTAGTTTATAAAATTTTTGTTCCGCAAACGGTCATGGTAAATGGCTAGGGCACGGGCATAACCCAACGTGGTATCAGAGCCACGCCATAAACCAATACTAGCTAGTTTACACAAGGTTAAAATATCAATCGACCAATTTTTCCGCATCGTATTTCCATTTGGTCATGCTTGCTGTCGTTTTTTAAACCTGTTCAAAAAATATTTCAGAGCCTTAAAAATACATGCAAGCATTTATAAGGCACCGGAAGAAATTCAAGCACCTAAACCTATAACCTTGCCGCGGAACCGCCGCATACCATGCCCTTTGGCCGCAGTTCCGCGGCCGTTTCGTGGTTCTTTTGTGTGAAATTTCATCTGGCATTCTATTTGATGGAAATATGATTTTTGGGATGCATGGTTTTGGCCCAGATTTGTTTGAGTGCTGGTTTGCATTTGGGGCAAATTTGGAAAAGTTTAGTTGATCGAAATTTAAGTTTGTGTTTATCATTACATGTTTTAGCATCTGCGACCGTGAATATCATTAGAGCGGTATAACCCGTCTAACTTATATATGTTCTATTAGACGGGTTTACGAATATGACATTCATGTTGATGTTCTGTGTTGTGCTGATATTGTGGTTGGATTGTCGTGGTGGATAGGCAGTGGTGCAATGATAGTAGTACAGTTGAGATTCATTTGTACATTTGATATTGTGGGGCGAGCGTTCGACATGTGGACTGCCGTCTCTGCTAGTTTGTATATTATTTGTTTGGGGCACGACCGGGTTGAGGTCGATGTCACCCTTGTACATATATTTTCATTTTTTGTACTAGGATTACCCCGTGATGGAGTGCTCGAGTAGCCGGATTCTAGAGGGCAACGGGACTGCATCTCATGGCGTTGATACGGAGAGGGCCTCATTCTAGAATTGGCAGGGTTTTCGTCGCGCTTGTAGGGGGTACAGGATGACCTATGGAGGGGTGCTCAAGTTACCAGATTTCGTGAAGTGCTGGGTGGCCCATTCACTTTGTTAATTGGGGTTGCCTCACTTCTGGGATTGGCGGGTAACTTGCCGCGCTCGTAGGGGGTCCAGGTTTTCATTGCACTGGCTATCCACACGACAGGGAATGTCGGGTCTCATTTGCAGCTCAAATGAAACCCGAGGCTCCAAGATTATCCACCATTCTGTGTTGCTTGATGAGATTCTGTGATGTTTCTTATATCATGCATGGGAAGAATGTTATATATATTTATATATATACTAGTAGATGTTGTATATGTTTTGCATCCGCGCTAGTCTAGCTCCCACTATGCCGTTAGTTAAGTAACCTAATGGTGCATGATGGGACCCCGTGGCGAATGCGGATGGCATATACGTATATTGTATTTTCGTTCTTTTCTGGTGTGATATGGATTAATTGATGGGACTGCATTAATTCCGATTAATGTAAAGAAAACAAAACTATATGATGTTTTGGAACCAAGTTTTTGAAAAATGACATTACAGATGTTCTCTTTTGCTTTGCACGGCGGTATTTGGTTATGAATATCCAGCACCTCATTCGACGAGGCAAGAGCCGAGATCCCTTCATAGGGAGTGACCTCTACGTCAGTGTAATAACTTCATTATAGTCGATTCTTTTGCTCTGCATCGTAGTATTTAGTTTGGAATGTCCTGCACCTCATTCGATGATGAAAGAGCCGAGATCTCTTCACAGGGAGTGACCTCTTTAGCAAAAATTTGTGCCACTATATATTTGTAAAACCACTCGGTTCCTTCAACGATATCAAGTTCTTTACATTAAAGGTTTTTCGCCAAAAACCAGTTGTAGCCCTCCGTCATTTCTTATAGGTATTACTTAGTATTCATGCTGTGTATGTTAACCTCTGTTAAGGCACAGTGAATGGTAGCTGGGTAATGCTTGTTTGTTGCATAGATATGTGATTGATGATGTTTTTGGAAAAGTGTTTTTGTAAAGTAAAGCTAACCGCAATCAATAACGGTGTCGCGAGTAGCTATCCGAGGTAAGTACGGGTTGTCCTCAGGGAAACGTCGACCCTTTTTCTTGCTTTAGACGGGTTGATTGAAAATAGGGAGAATAGTTTTTAGATCTATGATATACGGATGTAGATTTTATGAAGAAGAGGCTTGTAGGGTTCATAGAATTTGGTAGTAATGGATGATTAATTAAAGATGACTCCTTTTAAGTTTTAATAGATTTAAAACTAGATCGATAGTGGTGAATGCAGATCAGGGTTTTTGGAGAGAATATGGTTCCCACTCTTAACCCTTATCTTTTCATTGACCTCTATTCATGTCTAGCCTTTACCAAAACAATTGTTAATCTAATCTCAAATTGCGGTCAAGACTGTCAATATATTGGTAGCGCGCCCGATTAGGATGTTAACAATTACTTTGCTAAAGTTTTCAAACTTTAAAAGATGTAAAAGAAATTAAGAGATTTTATCATCCATTAATCCACCATAATTCTACGAACCCTATCAAGCGAGGAATTACTCACGCATGGTTGAGATAGAAGAGAAGATGAAGAAGGAGATCATAATGTAAATGCAGAAAGTAATACAGAATGTAAAATGCAAAGAACTAAACTAAAGATCTACCTTTATTAATCAACCTTAACATGCACAACTCCTTTGAAATTTAGAATACGAAGAACTCTCGTGTTGCTCTCGATCTTTATCTCATAGGAATTAGATGTTAAGTCGATGACCACGTCGCTTAATCACGTCGATTCGTGGACCGTCTTGGATCTCTTGATCTTGTCGGTGATTTGCTTGGTGGTAAAAGGTGATATGATTTCCAAGTATAACTCTAGGTCCTTTAAATAGTAGTAGAGGCAGAAACCCTAGTTGCCTAATATGGTTATTTGTTTTTAAGATCACACTTAGAAAATCTTAGATCCTACGTCCATAATAAGGCTGCGGATCCGCTGTATCTAGGGGGTATTGGCCGCGGTTGGGCGGCAGAATAGTGGAATCATGCTTTGAAAATTCCTGTGATGTATGATGTTGACACGTGGAGATTGTTGTGATATCTTTTTTCTTTAAATCTTCTTTGAGTCTCTGCCATTTATAATTTTACGATTTGATTCAAGTTTATCAGCAGATTTTATTCCCGACATCTCGGATATCTCGATCTCTAGACCAGAGCTAAATCTGCACAATATCTCAACTCATAGTATTAGTAATATTTGTTATATTTTAGATATTATCCTAATCATTATATATGTGATACAATATTTTATGAATATTGATTAGGAATATTTGATACGATATGCATATTTAAATTATTAAAATATCATATAAATATTATATGCATATATTTTCCTTCATAATGTTAAATATAGTATATAAACAGATGGTAAAGAGTATTTTGCAAATAAACCCATATATGTTCCATATTTACGATAAACACTTTTAAATACTTAACAAAAGTAAGGAAAATGTTCTATCAAATGTGCAATATTTTCGACTGAACAAATACCCCCAAACTTAACTTTGATCGTCCCAAGCAAACTATTTATTGAAGAGAGGGAGAAAAAGGAAAAGAAAAACCTAGCATACTTTCGTAGGCAACACGATTGCACTTTGCACGTGCAACAAGCCTTTAAACTTCTAGGTGTCCCTAGTAGGAGAAGTGTTGTCTCCTGAGGTTTTTCATAGGATTACACCCACAAAATCCCATAATAAAAGAAAGACGATGAATGTTACATACAAAGATAAAAATTTATAAAAGAAAGAACTTGAAAAGAAGCGTTCCAAACTATACCAGCTTTTCAGTTGCCATGAGCCTTATTTTAATGGTCATGAAAAGATGTCAGCAATCACATCACCCCTCAATAAAATATCGCCTTTAGTCTTCCTCCCTACCTTTCTTCCAAATATCGATCATATACCCCTACGTGTGTGTAAAATACATCTCTACACTTAGAGAATTCAATTCAAGCTATCATACTCTTGTCCATCTTCCTTAGTACTTTTTAGTCGGTGAATAGTTTAGATGGAATTGCTCACACATTCTTCATGTAACCGTTAATACTTCTTGAGGTACCAACCGACCGATTACCAAAGGTGCTCACTTATTTAGGCGTAATTTGTAATTTCCTCGTCTTGCAACACCTAAAGCTTAGCAGTGGCTCCCAAACCAGTTGGTCTAAGGCACTAGGTGATAAAACACCCTCGCTATATTTTTGTTATGCTGCCTTAAGCAATTAAAAAAGCAGTGTTCATTTTTCTTCACCATTTTATATTTTTTATGTTTCACTTTTTTTTATCTTCATAATAAGGCTTTTAGACAAGAGCATTTCAAGGTATCCTCTGCTATCATAAGTTTCAAGATGTGCAAGTGTATATAGTAGGGTATCAACGTTCAAAAGTTTGGACTCAAGAATATGGACTATTTTTCAGACTTAATTCTATCCTCAGATTAGTGATTTCCTTCATCTTACTAACCTTTGGGACAACAACTCATGACTACCTATTACTAGATTCGTTATAAAATATCTAATTTTCTTACTTTTCTTAAACTTTTCCTATCTTTCATATGTAATTTTTCACTTTCTAATCTTTTATTATCAAAGAAAAAAATTTATGCGTTATAATGCAAAAATTGATGCGTGAATAAGCACAAAACTCTCCCAAACCTATTTGCAGCAGTGTCCTCATTGATGTCATCTGTTAAGCTTAAAAAAACCTGTAGACTTGGGAGGAAAAGTTAGTAACGATGGCATGAATAAATGATAGTGAAATCCTCCCCCAAACTTATTTTCGGCTCACAATTTTGCAAAAAAATATTTTCTTTCAAGAGCCAAAATATTTTCTGCCCCCTCAAACTTGAGTAAAATAGTACTAAGCATTTAAAATCATAATGGGGGTAAAGTTATTGGTCTATGCAAAACTTTACGAAGACCAAAAATCAACACCAACCATTCGAATATTTTGTCGATATAACGCACTGGTTGGTGGAAGATCATATCACCTATAGACGTGAAGAAATGGGGAGGAGATAAGAAGTGTAATAGAACGGGTTTATGTCTCGGTTTGTAGAGAAGAAACAATGATGATGGATTACTCCCATTCTCGATCTTGATAAGAAGAAGGGGTAGCGGTTCAACTTCTTTGGGTTGGGCTTGATTCATCATAACTCCCATGTCTTCTTAGAATGCGAGTTCTTCGGCGAAAATGTCTTCAAAGCTTTCATCGATATTCCAAATGATAATCACATTGGAAAGAAAGTTATGATCCTCGGACTCCATAAAAGGTTCATATTTAGCGTTAGATGTTGACCCGGAAAGCTCGACTAACTTATTCAACAAGTCAAAGGGTTCGGACTTGGGTGTAGACTTGTCGATAGAAGGGTCCTCTTGTGTATAATAAAAAGTAGGATCAAACAACAACGCACTAGTCGAGTCGAGATAAGTATCGTGAAGCTCTTCAAGTTCGCTGCTGTCGGAATCTATCGTTTCGGCAGAACATACATGAGCATAGGGTTCGGCGGGTTCACTTTCCAACTTGTAAATGTTAAGCTCAATTGACATCTTCCCGAAGGATAGGGTCATAGAACCGTTTCGACAATTGATTATTGCGTCGGAAGTCGCTAGAAAAGGTCAACCTAGAATCACCGGTATTTAGTTTCGGGGGTTTGCTACAGGATGTGTATCAATAACTATGAAGTCCACAGGGAATATAAATTCCCCGACTTTGATTAACACGTCCTCTAGCTCACCCCTAGGTTGGGTGATAGATCGATCGGCCATCCAAAGAGTGCAGTGCGCTGGTGTTAACTCTCCGATGCCTAATTGCTCATAGACAGAATACGGAAGCAAGTTAACACGAGCACCTAAATCGAGTAGAGCACGATTGATATTTTTACCCCCAATAGCAATAGATATTGTAGGACTCCCGGGATCCTTTCCTTTCTTGGGTATTTGTTGGGTAAAAGCAGTGCTCACATTACTCTCTAGGAAAACATTTTTAGGTGCTTGAATTTTCCTTTTCCTTGTGCACAAGTCCTTTAGAATTTTCGCATAGGATGGAACTTGTTAGATAGCATCTAGGAGGGGAATGTTTATGTTAACTTGCTTAAAATTTCTACAATCTTCTCCATTTGTGGACTTGGTCTGTTGCCCCTTAACCTGTATGGAAAATGAGCTTTATCAATAAGGGTTCGGTCCAACATTTGTGGAAAAGTTTGTGGGGATGGAATGGACCCCAGAATTGGAGTTAGGATTGTTTATGGTTGACTCAAGGATGTGGGCTGAGGGTTTGTGCCTAGTGGAAAACGGAGAATAGGCTCGGAAGATGTTGTTGGATTAGACGACGGAGGAGTAGAAGGAGAAGTCGGGGTATCATCATTATCATCAACATCAACATGTTCATACACTTGGTTATTCAGCACTCTTCCCGATCTCAACGTGGTTACGGTACACACATTATGACTTTGTGAGTGGCCAGGATTTGGTAGAGATTGAGATGGAAGTTTCCCCCTCCCCCTCTCGCTCATCGCGGCATTTAACTATGCAAGTTGTGCTTCTATCGATTTTATGCTTTCACTGTTGGAAGCAGTGTGTTGCACTAATATTTGGATAGAAGACGTTAAATTAGCCGTCGTTTGTGTGGATTGTTTAATGAACGTTTCTAAGTTACGTTCGAGCGCAGAGGTTTTATCGGTACCGGCCGTTGAAATATTATAAGGATCAAAATTGTTGGCCGGGTTTTGAAAAGGTTGCGGTTGAAAGCGGTGCCGATTTTGTTGTGGTGGCTGTTGTTGCTGTGGGGGAGGCCTTTGATAGTTGCTTGGGAACAGGTTTTGATTTTGAGTTTGGTTTTGGTTCCAAGAAAAATTAGGATGATTCCTCCATCCCTGATTGTATGTGGAAGAATAAGGATCGTTTTTATGTCGTTGCTGAAAAGCAGCATTTGTTTGTTCTTGACCTTGAAATGGAGGATTCAAAGGACATTCTTCCGTTAAATGCGATGGGTCGGAACAACAACCACACACGGTTTTGGGGAGCGTAACTTGGTTTAGGGAGGCAGATGAGAATTTGTTTTCGATAGCATCGAGTTTCTTTTGCATCGCGGCCATTTCGGCTTTCACTGCGATGAAAATGTCGAGCTGATGGATACCTCCCCTAGACGATGTTAGTCTAACGCTTTCCCACTGCAAAGTTTGTTCGGCAAGATCTTCTAGAAATTGCCAAGCTTCACCATCGTCTTTAGATATGAAATGGCATTGACAAATGGTTTCAAGTATTTGTTTTGTCGCTGGATTAACACCCTCATATATAATTCGGCAAAGTTGCCATATATCAATTCCGTGATGGGGGCATTGTAGAAGAAGATCCTTGAACCGTTCAAAGTATTTCCAGAATAGTTCATTGGGAATTTGGGTAAACTGGTTAATCTCGCTTAGAACACGGGCAGTTTTATGATTGGGATACAATTTCTTAAGGAATGCTATAACGAATTCGTCCCATTTGGCGATAGAGTGTGCGGCAGTGCTATAAAGTCATTTTTCTGCTAGGTCACACAAGGTAAAAGGGAGAATATGTAATCGCATAGCATCCACAGAAATTTGTGTAGTGTCCATCATTGTGCTTACGTTTTCGAATTTGGTTATAAAAACGTATGCGTCTTCGGATTCAAGCCCGTGAAATTTTGGGCAACAAGTTGATGAAGTGGGGTTTAATTTCGAAATTATCCCCATTGGCCGGTGGAATAGATAGACAAGTAGGAAGGGACCGCGTATCGGCTAGTATCTTTCTTGAAGAAAGATGCGCGGTGGATTCTGCATACCTACGGGTGGTGGCAGGGGTGTGTTGGTAAAATCTGATGGAGAACTGTCCATCTCGGTCGATGTGGTGGGTGGAGGGAAAAAAGAAGTTGAAGAAGTATCGACGTCGGAGTCAATAGAAGAAACGCGGACAAGACGGATACTAGATTCCCGTGTCCAGCCAATCTTGCACTAAGCGGGTTTAGCGCATGTGGCAGCGGGGGTGAGAACGATTTTTAGATGGTTTGTTTTGAAAAAGTGTCGGACGTGAGGCTTGACTCAACAAATCACAAAATGCACAATCAACCCTAGAACTAAGGTCACCTAGGTCCAGCACTAGACCACTCCTAGACTTCCAAAGGACAAGCCGCAGTATCAATCCTCTACCACCTCTTTATCGCGCTTATGGCCAGGTAAGTGAGAGGTATCCGCTATACGAATCACTGAAAATAGGGGCCTAAGTAACCACTTTCCTTAGTCACGCATGCCTAGACACCACAAGAGAGATGCGGATAAGCGATAGATTACCCACGACCTTCCTTTGTCCTAATTGAGAGCGGCGGTCCGTAGAGTCTTGGTCTAGATATTTTTTAATTAATGTAGGGTTATGCAGATGCTCGTTTTGTAATTTGTGGGGCCTAGGAAGGGTGATAAAATTCCCACCTAATCTAAATTTTGGTCTTTCCCCTTAAAGTCCGTTTTAGAAATATGCAAAAACAAACCAATATCAAAACACGCAAAAAGATTTTTGAGCGGCGCTTTTTGCAAAGAATCCTGCAGAAAATTATATTATTGGATTTCTAGAGGAGAAAGGAAGATACGAGGAATATACCAGAAGATTTTGGGGGCACAAATCCACAGAGCCGCTGCCGTTCAGCGGCCAAATGCACACAATTGCCGCGTTTCTGCAGCGCAATGGTGGGTTCTTTTGACAATGTTTCTTCAGTGCACCCCTTTGATCCTCTGGGCTTCGATGAAAATCTCTGAATCTCTATTTTCTCGCTTCTGTGACTCCAGACACCCTTTCAAAATTCGCACAATAATCGTTAAATATGCAAGTGGCTGTTTTGGTTCTCTTTTATAATATGTTTTCTGGATTTTATAAAAATTCAACACGAATAGAAAGAAAAAAAATTACGGCAGTATCCCCGGCAACGGCGCTATTTGATTGATGATGTTTTTTGAAAAGTTTTTTTGTAAAGTAAAGTTAACTGCAATCAATAACGGTGTCGCCGGTAGCTAGCCGAGATGAGGACGGGTCGTCCTCAGGGAAAAGTCGAACCTTTTTCTTGCTTTAGACAAGTTGATTGAAAATAGGGAGGATAGTTTTTAGATCTACGATGTACGGATGTAGATTTTTTGAAGAAGAGTCTTGTAGGGTTCATAGAATTTGGTAGTAATGGATGATTAATTAAAGATGACTCATTTTATCTTTTAATAGATTTAAAACTAGATCGATTGTGGTGAATGCAGATTAGGGTTTTTGAAGAGAATATGGTTCCTACTTTTAACCCTTATCTTTTCATTGACCTCTATTCATGTCTAGCCTTTACCAAAACAATTGTTGATCTAATCTCAAATCGCGGTCCATACTATCAATAAATTGGTAGCGCGCCCAATTAGGATGTTAACAATTACTTTGCTAAAGTTTTTAAATTTTAAAAGATGTAAAAGAAGTTAAGAGATTTTATCATCTATTGATCTACCCTAATTCTACGAACCCTATCAAGTGAGGAATTACTCACGCATGGTTGAGACAGAAGAGAGGATGAAGAAGGAGATCATAATGTAAATGCAGAAAGTAATGCAGAATGTAAAATGCAAAGAACTAAACTAAAAATCTACCTTTTGTTAGTGATATGTATGCCCTAGAGGCCATTACTGTACATACGATGTATATTGTAGTGGATGCTTGGACATATATATGGAGGAATTTCTTCCTCGACATGATAGTATGCTATCTGGTTGCTCTTTATCTTAACATGTACACTTATTGTCTCTATGTTACATGTTGATAAAGCCCTTAGGATGAGTACTTGACTTCCAGGACTATGATGTAGATCACACTAGTGGGGACAGTGTAGTCGCTAAGTACATCCTTCAAATGTTCCTAGTCGTAGGTGTATCGAGACAGGGCATCGATATACCAGAGTAGACTAGCGTATAGCTTCTCGACCCATGTAGATGGGCGATGGATGATCTCATATCCATTAGTGTTTGACATCAGAGATAGTATATGGGTGCTCAGTGGAGACTGGGTACACTGGAAGGACTCGCCGAGAACTCCCAAATGGTATTATACCTCACGTCAGATGTCAGTTCTCTGGTGACACTGGTACAGGTTTGTCTGTAGATCCGAGATCGTCATAGAGTCTTGTGTGATTCCCACTGTACTTTGATTTCCACCTTAATATGTTCAAGAGAACATGCAAAATGGTGGCTTTTGGGTACAGTCCCGAGTCACATGGAGGCAATGAGCGATAGGAGTGGTTTCGTCTCTCCCGGTATAGGGAGTTGATGTTGCACTGTGCTCGATTGGCTATAACAGGAAGTCCTTGGCCAAGGCTGCTTCAGAGATATACTGGTAAGTGTTATCAGTAGTTTCTCGACCCGTTATGAGCCTCATATCGACACAACTTATCGAGTTTCTGGGGTCTGAAGTTTACCACCCCTAGACGAGATATGCGACATATCAAACGAAGAGACCGAACTGTACGGTAGTG
Source organism: Agapanthus africanus (assembly GCA_030015575.1). Taxonomy (NCBI): domain Eukaryota; kingdom Viridiplantae; phylum Streptophyta; class Magnoliopsida; order Asparagales; family Amaryllidaceae; genus Agapanthus; species Agapanthus africanus. The sequence goes on along the minus strand of JASDDO010000012.1, from coordinate 450,758,385 downwards.
TTACTGATTGGATTCGCAGGAGTGTGAGCAGGCTTGCTTGTTGATCTTCTGATCGCTCAATATCCAGGTGGCCGTTACGTTTAGCAGACCGATTGCGGCTTGTGGGTATTTGATATGATCATCACCTACTGCCGGCGTATTGACGAGTCTTTAAAGTCCTACACAGGGGTTTCCTGGCTCAAGCGAAACGGAGTAGGAGCACATATGTGATATGTGCGGGACCGAGATTGATACGATATGAGATACCGCATTCTATTCTCGTGATATGTGATATCGGTCGGTTATATAAGATATAGCCGGGTTATCGGATCAAGTGTTGATTCGATAAGTTGATTCATATGATATTAGTCGGTTATAGATGATATAGCCGGATTATTAAATCAGAAGTTGATTTAATAATTTAATGTATAATTATATATTTGATATATTACATTACATTAACTAATATTAGCTCACTTATGATTCCTTTTCTCACATTGGGTACATTGATGTATATGTGATATATGTTAAATGTATCAAGCTAGGTTACAAATGAAACTAGGGTTAAACCATGCTAGGGTTAATATTAAGGTTTAAATTTATCATTAAGTAATTCAAAATTGAGGAATTAGTCATGGTTGATATTTGTTGAAAGCTTGTAGAAGCTTCAAGGCATCTTTGACTTTGTTCTCTCTCTTTGTCTTGCTTAAGATATTTTTGACCTAACCTTTAACCATAGCACATGGTTAACTCTCTACAAGGTTTAAGCATGACATGCTTAACCCTTGGTTGCATTATTAACCTCACTAATAATTCATTTGATGAGTTACTACTACTTCTTCTTCTTCCTCAAACCTTTCTAGCTTCAATGGAGGTATGAGAAAATGAGTGAGAAAATAATTTCTAATGTGAGAAAACTTCCTACTTCATCATCCTCTACTACTTTCCATTTAGTATAGGGTGTTCTCTTCATAAAGTTTTTGACCTGGTGAAGAAATAGCTTGGGTTAGTGTCTCCCCGACGTAGATCATCTTCGGCCTCGAAGTCTTCGAAGCAAGCATGTTCGTTTCTTCATCGGAGCCTCTCTAAAGTCCGGAGTTCACGATCGCAGCAAAGAGGACTACTACACGGAGCTATTGAAGTAAAGGACCGGTCTACAGAGGTTGTATTCCTTGCTCACTTAGATTGCAAAGTGTTTGCATATGTTATTCCGTATATTTCTAGTTTACGATTCTAGTTAGGGTTAGCTAAAACGGTAATTTTTGAATTTGGCACGGACGATGCCTCCCGAAACCTTGATGCCGTCGTACGTAACCCTTCACCTTTATTAATCAACCTTAACATGTACAACTCCTTTGAAATTTAGAATACAAAGAACTCTCGTGTTGCTCTCGATCTTTATCTCGTAGGAAGTATATATTCAGTCGATGATCACGTCGCTTAATCCCGTCGATTCGTGGACCGTCTTAGATCTCTTGATCTTGTCGGTGATTTGCTTGGTGGTAAAAGGTAAGATGATTTCCAAGTATAACTCTAGGTCCTTTAAATAGTAGTAGAGGTAGAAACCCTAGTTGCCTAATATGGTGATTTGTTGTTAAGATTACACTGAGAAAATCTCAGATCCTATGGCCATAATAAGGCCGCGGATCCGCTGCATCTAGGGGGTATTGGCCACGGTTGGGTAGCAGAATAGTGGAATCATGCTTTGAAAATTCTTGTGTTGTTTGATGTTGACACGTGGAGATTGTTGTGATATCTGGTTTCTTTAATTCTTCTCTGAGTCTCTGCCATTTACGATTTTACGATTTGATTCAACTTTATCGGTAGATTTTATTCCCGACATCTCGAATATCTCGATCTCCAGACCTGAGCTAAATCTGCACAATATCTCAATTCATAGTATTAGTAATATTTGTTATATTTGAGATATTATCCTAATCATTATATATGTGATACAATATTTTAAGAATATTGATTAGGAATATTTGATATGATATGCATATTTAAATTATAAAAATATCATATAAATATTATATGCATATATTTTCCTTCATAATGTTAAGTATAGTGTATAAACATATGGTAAAGAGTATTTTGCAGATAAATCCACATATGTTCCATATTTATGATAAACACCTTTAAGTACTTAACAAAAGTAAGGAAAATGTTCCATCAAATGTACAATATTTTCGACTGAACAATATGTTATTATTTGGGAAGTCGCACGGTCATGTTGACCTCTGTCAAGGGCTTGTGCTGTAAGTCTACGCTAGCGCCCCGGCAGTCTACAGACGCCAAATGCGGAACAAAAACTTTTTAACTGGCGCTATCGTATACTTTAACCCGGATCTTCCATTATTGCTAAACTAACAAACTGTAAAGAGTGTAGAAAGGTTATACCGAACGATCCAAGTCCTTCGTTCTTTAACCATCATCCCACGCTCCGTTGCGGCTTCTCCGATCTCGTCGATCTCCGATATCCTCGTCGAGGTGGCACCACGTCGACGATTCTTTAAACGGGCTCCCGCCTCTGACTTGAGGCAACTCGATCGTCAAGTTTGCTAAAAGAGACGACCAAGAATGATGTAGAGAATGAGTAGATGACTTTGTCTCACTTCGTCCAAATCCGTGGACGATCGGTTAATGAAGTTGCCGAGGGAATTGGGTGATGGAATGAAATGAACTGTAAAATTCCATGCACCCCAAATACTATCATATCTTTTCAAATGAAACAACAAGTGAGTGAGAGAGAGGAGGGGGCCGGCCACTTATAGCAAGAGGGGGGGTGAGTGTAGGAGAGGGGAGAGTAACCTTAAGCAAAATATCATATGTGAACACAAACTAAAATATCTTAAGGAAAACAAAACCTCTTTGAAATCAAAGCATGAGTCATTTAACCTTGTCACCAAATTCTAGAACCTTCTAGAACCTTCTAGAAGCACGACTCACTCTCATCCAAGAAAAGATAAATCCGTCTTTAACCGAATGTTAAAAGACGGCTGAAAGAAAACTGGAAACTGGCAACTTCCAAAAGTGATCCTGAAACGACTTTCAGGATAACCCCGAAACTGTATAAATATACCCGCATTTGTATTACGACCGAATACAAATGCAACTGAGACAAAGATATTATACCTACTCAATATAATACTCGGATCCGGCTTAAACCAAAGCCGACCAGTATCATCTGCCCGAAAAATAACACGTGCGTAAACGCACGTGCATTTTCCGAACCCTGCAATAAAACCATACGGCCTCTACAACGTTTCGCCCGAACTTGGGAAACTGTCTGTGGGGGACTCTAATGACTCGTCAGTACCCTGGCAGTGGGTTTAACCACAAACCGTCAGCGGCACTAGCAATGCGTAACGGCTGCCCATGGACTGACCTCAAGGGATGCCGATGAGCGCACTCATCCGGAAAACCCTACTGAGCCTAACAGTGACAATGTATATACAGTCCGGTCCGTTCGTCTATGAGTATCGCATATCTGCCTAGGGGGCTAGTAACGTCAGACCCCCAATAGCAGTATAAGTCGTGTCGGAGTGAAGCCCAATCACACCCTGAGATACTACTGGAGTACCTACCAGTAAATCTCCTGCCATGGCCATGGACTTTGTGTAATGGCTCTCCTAGACACAGCACGATCTCGCCCCCAATACCAGGAGAGACGAATCCCCTGCCGATCCGCTCACGTGCCTCCATATGGCTCGGGACTGTACCCAAAAACTACCTGTTTGCACGACTCCTTTGAGCCGTGGTAGGGTAGAAATCAAAGCACAGTGGGAACTCACACGAGACAAATGACAACCTCAGGTCGATGAACTAACCTGTACACATGTCACCAGGGAACTGCTATCTGACGATAGATATAGTACTAACTAGCAGATTCCCGGCGAGTCCTGTCCGGTGTACTCATAACCCAATGAGCACCTGTATACATCTTAGGTGATCCAACTGACACCAGTGGCTTGTGAGACCGGCCATCGCCCCTCGTCGGGGTCTCGACTGTACACACTAGTCTACTCTGGAGTATCGATGCCCTGTCTCGAAACTCCCACGACTAGGGACCACAATTAAGGATATGCGTATAAACCACCCAACTCTCACGTATATGATCGCCATCATACTGTTGGTGGTAAAGCAAGATCCTAAGGGCTCTATCAAAGTGTAACATGTAATCAGTCACCTGATCATGTACACGACTGATAAAGGCAAACCAGATAGCATACTATCATCTTGAGTAAGACTGTCCAACCGGTATAAGTCCTCCGCAATCATTGCAATCACGTACCTGTGATCCAATAATTGACTATGAGGGTACTATCTCCAACAATCTCCCACTTGCACTCAAGGCTAATTATTGCGATGTCGACTACTCACAGCCCGTGTGAAACCGAACATCCAACTCCTCTACTAATCAGTATCACAAAGCCCGTTTGTAAAACTATTGTGTTCGAGAAATAGCCTTAGTGAGTGGATCCGCCTAGAAGTTTCTTTCTATATCTCTCTTAATCTCTAGTTCGCGGAGAAAGCCATCTCCCGAAATGAGTAATACCTATCTTAGAATATGTCTGGATATCCGATGGGACCTAGTTCATAAATGAACTCCAAATCCAAACTTCTTAGACTGTATCGATCACTGAACCTAATCAGTATCGGGCACCATGACACCCACAGTATCCTCTTGGACCACCTGTCCATAATACTGTCCCTCTTCGTCAGAGAGAAAAACTATAACTCTGACAATCACTCTGTCAACCATGTCACCTTTGAAGCCTGGAATGATAATCGTCTCCCGAAGGAGGCTGCCGTCATCAAATCCGTAGAACATGTACTTATGTTCTAAAACTGCTTCCTTATGTTTCTCCAGGATTGGATTAATACAAACTTATTGCATCTAGTGCAAAAACAACATCTGGTGCGATACTTGACATCTCACGATTGACTCAATTGCCTAAGCAAGTGATCTGTCAATCATGCACATCCCTCTCCCCTTTAGTCTATACGACACCTTTACAGAGGGTGACTCCATCACCTGCAGGTACACCACCATGCTAGGAGTCATCTATTCTAAAAACCATTAGAATACTGTCAAAGTACCCACATTGGGAAACTACCCAAATCCAGATCTAAAGTCATAGATCCAGAAACCAGAATGTCAAATATTATATCCATATCCTGTCTGGAGAAACAACTGTGTGACGACCACAGTACAACCGATCGTAGTATAGGAATTTTACTTCCTACTCTGTGTATGTCATCCAGATACCATGACATCACACCCTACTACCTTCTTAACAGATCCATCCCCTATTCTGATTGAAGTCAAACCCATGACTGTCACATCAAAATTAGATGATCTATCTCCGCTATTACTGCTCAAGTCTATAAATAGACATAAGCTACTTGCCCACTATGCTTCCGCTGCTCCCACTGACTACGACAACCCTCCTACCGGGTCTCATATTCTGGAACAACAGTAGTGTCAAGTCTTGGTAGATAAGAACCTCCCTATCACCGTCCTTAAGGCTACCGAAGTACCTCTCGGGTGTCTGAGGTTACCTATCATATCTGCGGAGTGGCTATTGGAATGTCAAACCTGATTGAATATATAGGTCCTATTAAATTTTCCGTAATCGTTCGCGGTTCTGGAATAACTTCCAGTTCTACCATACTCCCACTACTGTTTTCTGAAAAAGATCCATTTTACTAAAACTGTGGCGAGTCAAGAACAATATCACTATTGATCTTCCAAATGGTAGAATATCAACCCTCGTCATAACCAGGGTCAACCCACAAACAGCCATTACAGAACCGTGCCCTGAGTTATCCAGAGTCTGGTTTTAAGCATAAGCTTGACAACTCCCCGTACCTTAATATCTTTTAAGGTACGATCTATTCTATATCCAATATAGAAACTTTGGCACTAATTTAATTGGAACCAGATTCAAATCATGCAACTGTCTCCAGTGCATATCAACTTAATGAAAAAGGCTAATCAGCATTACTCAACTTAGGAATCCATCCAATTATGAGTAACCTGAAAGAGAAACACGTTTCTCAAAACCATCACTATCATCTGAATACCAATCACAAGAATCTACATCTTCGATCTCTTTGAAGAATCCCGATACTTGTGATACCTGGTTCTCTACTTTATTCTTATACCCACAACTTCTCAAAACTTAGACCTTGTATTTCTACGAAACACTCGTCTAAATACTAGAGAAGTTATAAGTAAACAGAACATAGTACGAGGACCTACCCCTTTGTCCTGATGGACACTGGACAACATACAATACTCTGTATAAGTCCGCTGAGTTTAACAACTCAAAACCTGTGCGTCGTAGGTTGAAAACTGTACGCTGGCGATTTTCTCAAATATCACCAATTACAACGAATTCCGATATAATGAGGATGATCACCTAATTCCCAATATCTTACTCCCACTCATCATCTGTAAAACCATACAGATATGAGAATGAAACCTGGTAAATACATACCCTTGGAGTAAGTGTCTAATCGGGAAAACAGTTTTTCTTTAACAATGCACTGAAACATGAAAATGTTTCGTAGGGGTATCCTGGTATTCATAGCAATGCCTCTTCCATAATCCAATTCATGACTTCAACCGTATATTTTATTGCCATCTCTCCAAATCCCTTTATTTGTCTTTAGTCGTTACCTTCTGTACACCATCGTTAGGCTAAATGGTTTTCTTCCTTCCCTACCGTTCGGCACCAGCCTATGGTTTGGAAGAAGACTATCCAGTAAGCATAATAGGTGTACCCTCCTAAACCAAGGAGTACTCGTATCTTGAGAGAAGGTGATGATAAAAGACAACTGAATAATACCTTATTCCTTTAAAGGTGAAATAGGAGTGGTGATGAAGTACGCGGTTTTGGTCGTGAATGATATCAGTCACAATTTACTTTGCCCTCTTTCTAATCCCTTTATTTTGTCTTTACATATTACCTTCTGCACACCCTACTTAGGCTAATTGGTTTTCTTCATTCCCTACCTTTCGGCACCAGCCTATGGTTTGGAATAAGACTATCCAATAAGCGTAATAGGTGTACTCTCCTAAACCAAGGAGCTCTCGCAACCTGAGAGAAGGTGATAATAAAAGACAACTGAATAAACCAATTCTATTTCTCCAGAACCTGGATCCATCCTCGAAGAAGTCCCTTCGAGTTCGTATATAACCATACGATGGATCTATCCAATGGAAGTGGATATCCGTAGTAATACGGGTGTTCTGAGAAATTCAAAGGGTAAAAGAAGGAGTGGCAATGCCTTATGCAACTCAGACAATCCAAAAGCCAGTATTTTAAGAAGGTTCGGTCAACCTGGTCACTGAGTCATAGTCTAGGGTCGGTCAAAGGTCGCTGCCAAAGAGAGAGAGAAAAGAAATACTCTGCGTGCACTCTAACCTAGATCAGAATGGTCATCATTTTATCTAATCCGGAAACCTCCCACTGTCCTGTCAAATTCTCCTCCAAACCTAAAGAAGAATTAATCGGGATCACCCGAAGTGTAAACCAACTCATCAGTGGGAATCGGGATCCAACTCTCATCGCATGATAACGTGATGGAATGCATCCACGTTACTCATACTCCAGAAGGTATGCGCATACTTCGCAAGTTTCAGTTTCTTTAGAAACTCCCAATATAGTTTTTGCCCCATGCTCTTATGATCGTGACTAAGGGCCAGCCCATCATAAGTCACATGTCAAGTTCTTCCTATCATTATCTTGTTAATTTGAACCCACCCGTACTCGCCCTTGACTAAGGGCCAACAATGCTGTACGACTGTCCCAAACCAACTCATCTATCTATGCAACATGTGAACACCCCAGCAGCTACCAATCACTCTGTCCTAGCTAAGGGCTAGACCAACATAGCTTGAATACTACTGACCATTCATATGAAATGACGGAGGGCTACGGCTGGTTTTTGGCGAAAAACCTTTAACGTAGTGAACTTGATATCGCTGAAGGAACCTGATAGCTTTTTAAAATATAGTGACGAAAACCTTTTGCTAAAGAGGTCACTCCCGGTAAAGGGATCTCGGCTCTTTCCTTGTGGAATGAGGTGCAGGATATTCCACTGAATACCGCTATGCAAAGCAACTTGTAATCGACTATAGTGAAGTTATTACCCTGACGCAAACTTCTGCCCAAGGGGTCAGTCCCGGTGAAGGGATATCGGCCCTTGCCCCGTCGAATGAGGTGCTGGATATTCCACTGAATACCGCTATGCATAACAAAAGGAAACGTCTTTGCAATAACACTTTTTAAATTGTTCCAACAACTGTATACAGGTTTGTTTTACTTTGCGTTGATCAGAATCAACGCAGTCCCATCAATTAATCACTCCAGAAAAGAACGAAAAATAAAATGTACGTATATGCCATCCGCATTCGTCACTGGGTCCCGTCATCACCCGTTAGGTTACTTAACTAACGACAGAGTGGGGACTGGACTAGCGCGGGTGTAAAACATATACAACATCTAATAGTATATAAACCAATATACAATAATCGCTCCAGGCGTGATAGTATGCAACATTACACAAAAGTAATAAGCATCACAGAACAATACAGATAATCTGGGATCCCCGGGTTTCACAGAGCCGCTGCTGAAACCCGACGTTCCCCTGTCGTGTGGATAGCCTGTGCAATGAAACCTAGACCCCTACGGGTGCGGCAAGTTACCCGCCAAAAACCTGAAGCGAGGCAGCCCCCTACAGCATAGTGAATGGACCACCCAACACTCCACGGGATCCGGTAATCTTGGGCACCCCTCCTTGGGTCAACCTGTACCCCCTACGAGTGCGGCGAATAGTCTGCCAATTCTAGAGTGGGGCCCCTCTGCCTCTTAAAGCCATAATATGCGGACCCGTTGCTTCTCAGAACCCGGCAATCCGTGCACTCCGTCTCGGGGCAAAACCTAGTACAGTAATGAAAAATAGTACAATAGGTACATCGACCGCAACCTGGTCGTGCCCCAAAAGAATATTATACAACAGGCAGTGACGGCAGTCCACATGTTGGACGCTCGCCCCGCAATATCAAATGTACAAATAAACTCAAACTGTACTACCATTGCACACTGCTATCCACCACGACAAATCCGCAACATCACAGCACAAAACAGAACATCAACGCGAATGTCACGTTCGCAAACCCGTCTAAAAGAACTATAGCAATCAAACGCGGTTTACCGATCAAATGACATTCCCGGTCGAAGATATAATGTAAGCACTGTAAACTAACATGTTTAAATTTCGATCGACCAAATATCAAGAAGTGGGCCCCACGACTTACTGGTGAACAGTAACAAAATCTGGGCCAAAACGATATTTACCAAAAACCACAAAATCCAACAGAGAACCCACTGTGAAAATTTGGGGCCACGATCTCACTGTATGGTCGCGGAAGCGCGGTCAAACCATATGTTTGACCGCGTTTCCGCGGCGGTATCATCGAATTACGTGCCCAAATTTTTACGTGGTTCTTAGAAAAGCCTGCACACATTTCTGAGACATGCAGAAAAATTTTAGGAGATCATTTAAAAACAACAGAAACTGTGAAGTTGGAATTTTGTAGTTTTCGATTTCCAGTTCGATCGATGTTTTAAACGCGTTAGCACAAGTTAGCATAGCAAAATGGTTAGGCTCTGATACCACTGTAAGTCTACGCTAGCGCCCCGGCAGTCTACAGATGCCAAATGCGGAACAAAAACTTTTTAACTGGCGCTATCGTATACTTTAACCCGGATCTTCCATTATTGCTAAACTAACAAACTGTAAAGAGTGTAGAAAGGTTATACCGAACGATCCGAGTCCTTCGTTCTTTAACCATCATCCCACGCTCCGTTGCGGCTGCTCCGATCTCGTCGATCTCCGATATCCTCGTCGAGGCGGCACCACGTCGACGATTCTTTAAACGGGCTCCCGCCTCTGACTTGAGGCAACTCGATCGTCAAGTTTGCTAAAAGAGACGACCAAGAATGATGTAGAGAATGAGTAGATGACTTTGTCTCACTTCGTCCAAATCCGTGGACGATCGGTTAATGAAGTTGCCGAGGGAATTGGGTGATGGAATGAAATGAACTGTAAAATTCCATGCACCCCAAATACTATCATATCTTTTCAAGTGAAACAACAAGTGAGTGAGAGAGAGGAGGGGGCCGGCCACTTATAGCAAGAGGGGGGGTGAGTGTAGGAGAGGGGAGAGTAACCTTAAGCAAAATATCATATGTGAACACAAACTAAAATATCTTAAGGAAAACAAAACCTCTTTGAAATCAAAGCATGAGTCATTTAACCTTGTCACCAAATTCTAGAATCTCTAGAAGCACGACTCACTCTCATCCAAGAAAAGATAAATCCATCTTTAACCGAATGTTAAAAGACGGCTGATAGAAAACTGGAAACTGGCAACTTCCAAAAGTGATCCTGAAACGACTTTCAGGATAACCCCGAAACTGTATAAATATACCCGCATTTGTATTACGACCGAATACAAATGCAACTGAGACAAAGATATTATACCTACTCAATATAATACTCGGATCCGGCTTAAACCAAAGCCGACCAGTATCATCTGCCCGAAAAATAACACGTGCGTAAACGCACGTGCATTTTCCGAACCCTGCCATAAAACCATACGGCCTCGACAATGTTTCGCCCGAACTTGGGAAACTGTCTGTGGGGGACTCTAATGACTCGTCAGTACCCTGGCAGTGGGTTTAACCACAAACCGTCAGCGGCACTAGCAATGCGTAACGGCTGCCCATGGACTGACCTCAAGGGATGCCGATGAGCGTACTCATCCGGAAAACCCTACTGAGCCTAACAGTGACAATGTATATACAGTCCGGTCCATTCGTCTATGAGTATCGCATATCTGCCTAGGGGGCTAGTAACGTCAGACCCCTAAAAGCAGTATAAGTCGTGTCGGAGTGAAGCCCAATCACACCCTGAGATACTACTGGAGTACCTACCAGTAAATCTCCTGCCATGGCCATGGACTTTGTGTAATCGCTCTCCTAGACACAGCACGATCTCGCCCCCAATACCGGGAGAGACGAATCCCGTGCCGATCCGCTCACGTGCCTCCATATGGCTCGGGACTGTACCCAAAAACTTCCTGTTTGCACGACTCCTTTGAGCCGTGGTAGGGTAGAAATCAAAGTACAGTGGGAACTCACACGAAACAAATGACGACCTCAGGTCGATGAACTAACCTGTACACATGTCACCAGGGAACTGCTATCTGACGATAGATATAGTACAAACTAGCAGATTCCCGGCGAGTCCTGTCCGGTGTACTCATAACCCAATGAGCACCTGTATACATCTTAGGTGATCCAACTGACACCAGTGGCTTGTGAGACCGGCCACCGCCCCTCGTCGGGGTCTCGACTGTACACACTAGTCTACTCCGGAGTATCGATACCCTGTCTCGAAACTCCCACGACTAGGGACCACAATTAAGGATATGCGTATAAACCACCCAACTCTCACGTATATGATCGCCATCATACTGTTGGTGGTAAAGCAAGATCCTAAGGGCTCTATCAAAGTGTAACATGTAATCAGTCACCTGATCATGTACACGACTGATAAAGGCAAACCAGATAGCATACTATCATCTTGAGTAAGACTGTCCTACCGGTATAGGTCCTCCGCAATCATTGCAATCACGTACCTGTGATCCAATAATTGACTATGAGGGCACTATCTCCAACATGTGTGGGTGGGTCTAAGTTAATCCAGGACATTGACGGGTTGAACTTGACTTGTAACTTATGATATGTTGACCTCTGTCAAGGTCATAAGCCGCTTGGGGTAAAAACCACATCGGGTGTTTCAAACATACAGGAAACTTGATAGGCATGCGTATACCTTCTGGAGTGTGGTGACTTGAGTGGCTTCCATCGAATTATTATGCGATGATAGTTGGATCTCGATTCCCACTGATGAGTAGGTGTTACTCCTCGGGTGGTTTTAGATGATCCCGACTAATTCTCCTTTTAGGGTTTGAAGGAGAATTCGAGGAAGCAGTGGGAGCCATCTTGATTAGATAAAGTGATTAACCAATCTAATCTAGGTTAGAGTGCATACTGATTGTTTCTTTTATCTCTCTCTTTGGCAGCGACCGTGGTCTGACCTTAAAAACTCATGAACCAAGTTAACCGAACCTTCTTAAAATCACTTTGGCTTTTGGATTTTCATTTAGTCGCATATATCATTGCCGCTCCTACATCCCCTTTGCATTTCTCCAGAACACTCTGTATCACTACGAAGATCCATATTTCTTGGATATGCCATCGTATAGTTACATACGAACTCGAAGGAACTTGTTCCAGTTCGAGGATGGTTTCCGGTTCTGGAGAAGTAGAATAAGGATTATTCGGTTGTCTTTTATCTTTACCTTCTTTCAGGTTGCGAGGGCTCCTGGTATTAGGAGAGTACACCTATTGCTCTTATTGGATAGTCTTCTTCCAAACCATAGGCAGGTGCCGAAAGGTAGGGAAGGAAGAAAAACAATTAGCCTAAGTGTGGTGTAAAGAAGGTAATAAATAAAGACATATAAAGGGATTAGATAAAGGGCAAAGGAAATTGCGACTGCTATCATTCACGATGAAACAACATATACCCCTGCCACTCATATATCACCTTTGTATTTCTCCGGAACACTCTGTATCACTATGAAGATCTATATTGCTTGGGTATGCCATCGTATAGTTACATACGAACTCAAAGGAACTTGTTCCAGTTTGAGGATGGTTTTCTGTTCGGGAGAAATTGAATAGGATTATTCGATTTTCTTTTATCTTTACCTTTTCTCAGGTTGCGAGCGCTCCTGGTATCAGGAGAGTACACCTATTACGCTTATTGGACAGTCTTCTTCCAAACCTTAGGCTGGTGCTGAAGGGTAGGGAAGGAATAAAATCAATTAGCCTAAGTGTGGTGTACAGAAGGAAATAAGTAAAGACATATAAAGGGATTGGAATGAGAGCAAGGAAATATACGGTTACAGTCATGAATATGGATAGTGGAAGAGGTCTTATTAGGAATACGTGCTTACCCCTTCAAAACATTTTCATATTTCAGTTTTACTGTGTGGTGTTAATTGAAAACTGTTTTCCTAAATAGATTCTGACTCCAAGGTATGTATTTAACATATTTGATTCTCACATCTGTATGGCGTTACGGATGCTGAGTGGAAGTAGAATATTGGGAATTGGGTGAATATATCATCAATATATCGGAATTCTTTGTAATTGGTGATATTCGAGGAAATCACCTGGGTTTTTCCTGACGGCAAATATTTGGTTTTGAATATCCGTCGTTATGAACAAATTTCAAATTGATATATCTGTACGTTTATTTTATAAAGTGAGATATAAATTTTTGAAATTATGTCTATCGAATTTACCTATATCAGTTGATGGTTAGGTAAGGTGCATTCAACAACGGTGTAATTCTTCTTAACCATAGTACAATTTTCAACCTACGACGCACATGGTTTGAGTTATTAAACTCAGTGGACTTATACAAAGTATTGTATGTTGTCCGATGTCCGTTAGGACAAAGGGGTTGGTACTCGTACTATATTCTGTTTACTCATGACTTCTCTAGTTTGAGACAAGTATTTCGTTGAAATACAAGGTCCGACGATATAGGTATAAGAATAAGGTAGAGAACCATATGTTACAAGTATCAGGATTTTTCTAGGTGATCGAAAATGTAGATACTTATGTTTGGTATTCCTTTGTAAGTAATAGTTTTGAGAACTTGCTTCTCTTTCAGGTTACTCATACGTGGATGTATTCCTGGATGAGTAATGTTGTATGGCCTTCTTCCATTCAGTTGATATGCACTGGAAACAGCTGCATGATTTTTGATTCTGGTTCCAATTAAATTAGTGCCTTTGTTTCTATATTAGATTTATAGAATGGATTCATATCTTAACGATATTAAGGTATATGGATGTAAGTCGATGTCGCGCATCCCGCGGGTTCGCGTGGAGGTGGAATACGCAAAAAACCATTTTTACGGCCTTCACAACAACTTGAACCCAGGATCGACCATAAACCTTAGCTAGCACAACTACTATGTGGTTTAACTATTCGGAAGAAAGTTATACCTCCTAGTATCAAGTCCTTCGGTTTTGTACTCCTCCTTCTATTCTTGAGCCCCTTGAAGAGTGCACAGATCGCGCTTGATCGTCGGACTCCTCGCATCAAAGATGATCCACCCGAGAATGTGTACGTTGAGCTCCAACCTCAATACCGAGATAACTAGAGTACCTAGTTTGCTAAACTAGATAGCCTAGAGGAAGTAGAGAATGATGATAGATTGATTTGTTTCAAAATACCCTAGGTTTCTCAACACATGAGACTTTTAGGGTTTGAGGTAGAAGAAGAGAGCTTGGAAGAGAGAGAGTGTTCAAGATAATAATGAAATGAAGATGGCTAAGTCTTGTGATGAATGAAGCATACAATAATTCACAAATGAAAATATCAAGCATGCTTCAGTAGTCACAAGATGAGTCATCCCATGAGTCACCAAGTAGCCATGCCTCATTAAATGATAATCCACACCCCATACCTCCACCTCATTAACCATTTAATCTAAATGGTTATACAAGAAATGAGGTGTCTTCTTCTAAAAGCACTCTTGAGTAAATTACAAGAATACCCCTCACCGTATATACATACCCGTATCCGTATTCTGAAAAATATGAATACAAAGAGACGAAAATAATCCAAGAATGTAATACTAAGATCTGGCTTATAACAAAGCCCACTAGTATTATCCGCCCGAACATCATCCGTGCATAAGCACACGTATGTGATCGAACCCTGCCGTAAAACCATACGGTTCCTACATATTTTGCCCGAAGTAGGAAAACCCTCTGTATGGGACTCCTTTGAGCCGTAATAGGATAGTAATCTAAGAACTGTGGGAACACACTTGAGACGAAGTAACGATGTCAAGTCAACGGACTAAGTTGTACTCATGTCACCTGGGAACTGCTACCCGATGATAAGTATAATACCAACCGGCAGTTCCCCACGAGTCATGTCCAGTGTACTCATAACCTAATGAGCACCTGCATACTATCTCCAGTACGACATACTAATGGCTGTGGGACAGACCATTTCACCTGCTGGGATGAGAAGCGTATACACTATTCTACTCTGGAGTATCGATGCCCCGTCTCGATAATCCTATGACTAGGGACCTATATAAGGATGTGCTTATAGACTACCCAGCCCCCACTAGTGTGATGCCATCACAACGCTGGTAGTCAAGCAAAGATCCTAAGGGCTCTACCAATATGTATAAGCGATATGCTAAAAGAAACACATGCATATATTGAGGTAGAAACAAACCAAGTAGCATACTACCATTTTGAGCAAGACTGTTATTATATCCGTGTATATCCCAAGCTTCCAAAATGTAATATACAAACCAGTATGATACAATAATGGCCTCTAGGGCATAAATCACTAACAATCTCCCACTTGCACTAAGGCCGTGTATTGTCGTATCGCAGACCTATCATCTAGAATAGCCTCTCGAACTGTATCTGAGGGATGGACTTTGTGAGTGGATCTGCAGTGTTGTTCTCCGTATCTACTCTCCGCACCACAATCTCCCGGCGATCAACAATCTCCTTGATCAGGTGGTACCGCCTCAAGATGTGTCTGGACTTCTGAAGGGACCTGGGTTCCTTCGCTAAAGCTATAACGCCGTTGTTGTCACAATACAGCAGTATTGGATTAACAATGGACGGAACCACCTGGAGTTCTGTTACGAACTTCCTTATCCAGACTGCTTCTTTTGCAGCGTCACATACAGCGATATACTACACTTCCATCATTGAGTCAGCAACGGTGTCCTTCTTGAAGCTCTTCTAACAGACCGCCCTTCCTTTGAGGGTAAATAAATAACCCGACATGGACTTAGAGTCATCCTTGTCACTATGGAAGCTGGAGTCAGCAAATGCCTCGATCAGGAGGTCATTTCCGCCGTACACCAAAAACATCTCCTTAGTCCTTCTAAGGTACTTAAGAACGTTCTTCACTTCTATCCAGTACTTCTCCCCTCGGTTTGACTGATACCTGCTTACAACGCTTAGAACGTAAGCTACATCTGGTCAGGTACACAACATCGCATACATTATAAAGCATATCGCAGAAGCGTAGGGTATAATTGAAATGTGATTCCTTTCTAAATCAGTCTTGGGAGACACTGTTTGGAGAGGGTGATTCCGTGACAAGCCGGTAGATTACCGCGCTTTGAATCTTCCATACTAAATCATTTCAGTATGGTGTTGATGTACCTTAACTGTGAAAGTCCCAACATCCGATTAGATCTATCACGATAGATCTGGATCCCCAGAATGGAGGAGGCATCACCCAGGTCCTTCATGGAGAACCTTTGTGACAAGAATCCTTTGACTGATTGTAGCATAGGAATATCATTTCCTATCCAGAGAATGTCATCCACGTACAAGACGAGGAATACCACAGTTCTCGCTACAATCTTACTATAAATATATAGTTTATCTGGATTTTTGATAAAGTTGAATTCCTTAACCATCTCATCAAAATAGATGTTCCAACTCCGTGATGTGTGCTTTAATCCATAAATGGATTTAAGCAACTTGCACACTCTTCCGTTGCTCTCACTCTCTATGAAACCCTCCGGCTGATCCATATAGACGCACTCTTCCAAATTTCCATTCAGGAAAGTGGTCTTTACGTCCATCTGCCAAATTTCATAATCGTGGAAGGAAGCAACGGCAAGAAGGATCCGAATGGATTTGAGCATAGCCACTGGAGAAAAGGTTTCATCATAGTACAAACCAGGTCTTTGACGAAAACCTTTTGCAACAAGCCTAGCCTTATAAGTTTCAACCTGTCCATCTACACCAATCTTCTTTCTTAAGATCCATTTGCAGCCTAAGTGTTTTACCCCTTCGGGAGCAATGTCCAAAGTCCATACTTTGTTGGTGTACATGGAATCCATTTCGGTCCACATTGCATCCAGCCATATTACCGAGTCTCTGCTCTGAATGGTTTGCTAGAAGCTAGTTGGCTTATCATCATCGATGATGCAATTCTCTCTATCCCCGTTTATGAGAAAACTATAGCCAAAAACACCCTGAGAAACTAATGGAATACCTACCAGTAAATCTCGCTTGCCATGGCTGGGGACTTTGTGTAATGGCTATCCAAACACAGCGCGATATCAAACCCCAATACCGGGAGAAACGGATCCTATCTAACCGCCACCGCCTCCAAGTGCTTCGGGACTGCACTCAACTACTACCTATTTGCACGACTCCTTTGAGCCGTGGTATGGTATTAATCAAAGTACAGTGGGAACACACTCGAGATGATTTAGCAGTATCAAGTTGACGGACTAAGCTGTACTCATGTCACATGGGAACTGCTACTCGACGATAGTTATAATACCCATCAACAGTCTCCGACGGGTCTTGTCTAGTGTACTCATAACTTAATGAGCACCTGCATACTATCTCCAGTACGACGTAATAATGGCTGTGGGACAGACCATCTCCCCTGCTGGGATGAGAAGCGTATAAACTAGTCTACTCTGGAGTATTTATGCCATGTCTCGATAATCCTACGACTAGGGACCTGTAGAAGGATGTGCTTATAGACTACCCAGCCTCCACTAGTGTGACTGCCATCACAACGCTGGTAATCAAGCGAAGATCCTAAGGGCTCTACCAATATGTATAAGAGATATGCTAAAAGAAACACATGCACATATTGAGGTAGAAACAAACCAAGTAGCATATTACCATTTTAACCAAGACTGTCAATACAACTGTGAATATCCCAAGCTTCCATTAAGTAATATACAAACCAGTTTGATACAATAATGGCCTCTAGGGCATATATCACTAACAATCTCCCACTTGCACTGGGGCCATGTATTGGCATATCGCAGACCTATCATCTTGATTAGCCTTTCGAATTGTGTCTGAGGGATGGCCTTCATGAGTAGATCTACAGTTTTATTCTCCGTATCTGTAAGTCGATGTACTACACCCCAGTACTTGTGGGGAGGCGGAATTTTCAAAAACGATCATGTTTAAAGAACGAACATCGACTAACCGCTTAAATCGAAGCTAAACGATAACTAACCAAACATATAGTTGTTCTAAACTACTATGCTTAGGGATTATACCTATCGAAACTAGTCCTTCGTCTTTGCGATCTCCTTGTTCTCCTCGGCCTTCTCTAGGTAGTAGACGATCCACCCGAGAGCAAAACACCAAGATACACCTCTAACTTGAGGTAACTAATCTACTTTGATTGCTAATCAAAGAAGAAAGGATGATATAGAGTGAAGGTAATGGATGTTTAAGTCTAACTAAACCTTTGATCTCAACACATGAGGATTAAGGATTAGTCTCTTGAAGATGAGAGCTTGAGGAGAGAGAATGTGAGATAAGATAATGAGATGAGAGAGAGCGTATCATAATATATTATGAAGCATTCTTATTAAAGAATAATGAATAATAGAAATGAATAAGCATGCTTCATAAATGAAAAGAGGTGATTCATTAACATGAGTCATTAAGCATTTATGGTGCATTAATGATCATGATGAATCACCCTCATGACTCACTAATCTTATCCAAAGCTTATGTCACCTTAACCTCCTTAGTCACATCTTTTAGAAGCTTCTCGTATAATTACGAGAACGCCCCTCCAATCCGCAAAAATACGGTAAAACTTTAGACTGTAAAAATCCAATAACCGGATACCAGTAACTGGCTTAAACCAAAGCCGACTGGTAAAAACTGTCCGAAAGTCGTACGTGCGTAAACGCACGTATGCGTCCGAACCCTTTGTCGCAAAACCATGCAACCTCTATATCGTTTCGCCTGGAATAGGAAACTCTCTGTGTGGGACTCTAGAGACTCGACTACTGCGCTGGCAGTGGGTTTAACCACAGACCGCAAGAGGCACTAGCTGTACGTAACGGTCCCCAGGTAGTTGTCGATAAGAAGGCCGATGAGAAAACCCATCCGAACTCCTACTGAGTCTGATGTGACAATCTCCATACAGTCCGGTCCGTTCGTCCAAGACTATCGCATATCGGGCCTAGGGGGCGGCAAGCGTCAGTCCCCTAATAGCGGTATAAGTCGTGTCGGAGGGAAGCCCATTACACCCTGAGAAACTACTGGAACCTACCAGCAAATCTCGCTTGCCCTGGCCAGGGACTTTGCGTAATGGCTCTCTGACACAGCAAGATATCTACTCCCAATACCGGGAGGGACGAATCCTGTCTAACCGCCACTGCCTCCAAGTGCTCGGGACTGCACCCAACTGCTACCTGTTTGCACGACTCCTTTGAGCCGTGGTAGGGTAGCAATCTAAGAACAGTGGGACACACTCGAGGTGAAGTAGCAGTGTCAAGTCTGTGGACTACGCTGTACTCATGTCACCTGGGAACTGTTCACTGACGACTGGTATCAAACCAACCAACAGTCCCCTGTGAGTCCTGTCCGGTGTACCCGTAACCTAACGAGCACCTGCATACTATCTCCAGTACGACGTACTGACGGCTGTGGGACAGACCATCTCCCCAACTGGGATGAGAAGTGTACACACTAGTCTACTCCGGAGTATCGATGCTCTGTCTCGATAATCCACGACCAGGGACCTGAATAAGGATGTGCTTGTAGACTACCCAGCCCCCACTAGTGTGACTGCCATCACAACGCTGGTAGACAAGCAAGATCCCAAGAGCTCTATCAATACGTACACTCACATATTAAGATAGAAAAACCAAGTAGCATACTACCATGTTTAGCAAGACTGTTATATACATGTGAATATCCCAAGCTTCCATTAAGTAATATACAAGCTAGTATGATACAGTAATGGCCTTCTAGGGCATAAACACAAACAATCTCCCACTTGCACTAGGGCCATGTACTGGCATATCGTAGACCAATGATCTCGAGTAGCCTCTCGAACTTAATCTGAGGAAGGGCCTTCGTGAATGGATCAGCAATGTTCTCTTCAGAAGCAACTCTCCGAACCTCGATCTCCTGACGATCAATGATCTCCCTGATCGGGTGATACCGCCTCAAGATGTGTCTGGACTTCTGATGGGACCTTGGTTCCTTCGCTAAAGCTATAGCTCCGTTGTTGTCGCAATACAGAGGTATTGGATCAACTATGGTAGGAACAACCTGAAGTTCTGTTAGGAACTTCTTCATCCAGACTGCTTCTTTTGCGGCATCGCAAGCAGCTATATACTCCGCTTCCATCGTCGAGTCAGCAACGGTGTCCTGCTTGGAGCTCCTCCAGCACACCGCCCCTCCATTGAGGGTAAAGACATAACCCGACATGGACTTAGAATCGTCCTTATCACTCTGGAAGCCGGAATCAGCAAAGGCCTCCAACCTGAGGTCTTTTCCGCCGTAAACCAAGAACATCTCCTTAGTCCTCCTTAGGTACTTGAGAATGTTCTTTACTGCTATCCAGTGCTTCTCCCCTGGGTCTGACTGATACCGGCTCACCACGCTTAGTGCGTAAGCTACATCTGGTCTGGTACACAACATCGCATACATTATAGAGCCTACCGCAGAAGCGTAGGGTATAATAGACATGCGTTCCCTTTCCAAATCAGTCTTGGTGGACATCTCTTTGGAGAGGGTGATTCCGTGACAAGCCGGTAGATTACCGCGCTTAGAATCTTCCATACTGAATCTTTTCAGTACAGTGTCAATATACCTGGACTGCGAAAGTCCCAACATCCTCTTGGATCTATCACGATAGATCCGGATCCCCAGAATGTAAGAGGCATCACCCAGGTCTTTCATGGAGAACCTGTGTGACAAGAATCCTTTGACAGATTGTAGCATAGGAATGTCATTTCCGATCAATAGAATGTCATCCACGTACAAGACGAGGAATACGACACTTCTGGCCACAACTTTACTATATATGCACGGTTCATCTGGATTTTTGATAAAGTCATATTCTTTGACTGTCTCATCAAAACAGATGTTCCAACTCCGCGATGCCTGCTTTAGTCCATAAATAGACTTAAGCAACTTGCATACTTTCCCACTGCTCCCACTCTGATTGAAACCCTCTGGCTGATCCATATAGACGCTCTCTTCTAAATTTCCATTCAGAAAAGCCGTCTTTACGTCCATCTACCAGATTTCATAATCATGGAAGGCAGCAATAGCAAGAAGGACCCGAATGGATTTGAGCATAGCCACTGGAGAAAAAGTTTCGTCATAGTCCAAACCAGGTCTTTGACGAAAACCCTTTGCAACAAGTCTAGCCTTATAGGTTTCCACCTATCCATCTACACCAATCTTTTTCTTGAAGATCCATTTGCATCCTATGGGTTTTACCCCATCTGGAGCAAAGTCCAAAGTCCATACTTTGTTGGTGTACATGGACTCCATTTCGGTCCGCATTGCATCTAGCCATCGTACCGAGTCGCCGCTCTGGATGGCCTGCTGGAAGTCAGTAGGTTCATCAACATCTATGATGCAATCCTCTCTATCCCCGTCTATGAGAAAACCGTAGTATCTCTCAGGCGGATGAGACGGCCTACTACTCCTGCGGAGGGGTGCGGGAATGTTCTGTTCTTCTTGAACCTCTGGTTCTACCAAACTTTCAGTAGCAGTTTGTGGTTCTGGAATTTCTTCCAGTTCTATTTCGCTCCCACTTATTTCCTTTTCTAAAAACTGATATTCTAGAAAATGGGCATTACGAGAAACAAACACCTTTTGTTCCTCTGCGTAATAGAATAGATATCCCTTGGAGTTCTTTGGATATCCCACAAACTGACACTTTACTGATCGTGCCTCGAGCTTGTCCACATGCTGCTTCTTAACAAAAGCTGGACATCCCCAAATCTTTAGATACTGAAGATAGGGTTTCTTCCCACTCCACATCTGATATGGTGTGGTAGGCACAGTCTTGGTAGGAACCATGTTCAAAAGATATGCCGCTGATTCTAGCGCATAATCCCAGAAAGATCGCGGTAACTCAGCATTACTCATCATGGATCGTACCATATCCAATAGGGTTCGATTCCGTCTCTCCGATACACCGTTATGCTGTGGAGTGTATGGAGGAGTAAGCTGAGAGAGAATTCCTTTCTCTTTTAGGTAACCTAGGAACTCGGCACTCAAGTATTCACCACCTCGATCAGATCTAAGTGTCTTGATACTTTTGCCTGTTTGGTTTTCTACTTCATTCTTATACTCTTGGAATTTCTCAAAAGCCTCGGATTTATGTTTCATCAGATAAATGAATCAGTATCTTGAGTAATCATCCGTGAAAGTAATGAAATAGAAAAAACCACCTCTTGCATGTGTAGACATTGGACCGCATATATCGCTGTGTATGAGTCCTAAGAGCTCGCTCGCTCTTACTCCTTGTCCAGTGAATGGAGTTTTTGTCATCTTTCCTTTGAGACAAGATTGACAAGTGTTATAAGATTGATATTCGAACGAGTCCAAATATCCTTCTCTATGCAACTTAGTCAACCTTCTCTCATTGATGTGACCCAGTCTACAATGCCATAAGAAAGCTTTATTCAAATCTGGAGACTTTCTTTTTAGTGTGTTCTGGACATTGAAAATTTGGAGTTGGTTTAAAACATATATGCCGTTATTTAATGTACCGGACCCAATCAAACCATGATTAAGGTGGATGTTGACAACATCTCTTACAAACGTGAAATCATAACCTTTATTTGATAACAAGGAAACTGATATGATATTATACGTTAAGCTGGGTACAAAATAACAGTTATGTAAAACCAAAATGTGTCCACTCGTCAATCCTAGGTGATAATCCCCGACGGACGCAGCTCCCACGCTAGCTCCGTTAGCAACCCTGAGGATCATATCACCTTCCTTCAGCACTCTACGGTTTCTCAGTGCCTGCAATGAATTGCAAATATGAGATCCTGATCCGGTATCCAATACCCAGGAAGTAGAGTTGATCGACAGACAATTCTCAATTACAAACACACCTGAAGTCGAAGCCACAGCTTGCTTCGGTTCCTGGTTCTTGGCGTTCCACGCCTTGCAATCCTTCTTCCAGTGCCCTTTCCTGTGACAATGGAAGCATTCATCCTGGCCAACTATCGGTACTGCTTTCTTTTTCTTTCCCTTCCCTCCCACCTTACTAACACCTCCTCTAGGTCTGGGTGCGGCCTTCTTCTTCCTTCCTTTGGCCCTAGCCTTGGACCCGGAAGAAGATGAACCGCCAACAAACATAGCGGGTGTTTCCCTTGATGTCTTCAAGGTGCCCTCTGCACTCCTTAACATGTTCAGGAGTTCCGGAAGTTCAACTTCTTTTCTTTGAAGGTTGAAGTTCAGGATAAACTGGGCGTAGGTGTGAGGAAGGGACTGGAGAATAAGGTCTGTATAGAGCTCATTATCCAAAGTCGTCCTAAGGTCTGCGAGCTCTTCAATATAGCTGATCATCTGTAGGACATGTTCACCTACCGATGACCCGGCAGCCAACCTCGCTCGAAACAAGTTCTTAGAGGTCTCGTATCTTGCTATACGAGATTGCTCTCCATAAAGTTCCTTTGTATGGAGAAATATGCCATCTAGGGACATATCCTCGTGCCTCCTCTGATGTTCATTGTTCATCGAGGCAAGCACGATGCACTTGGCTCTCGCGCAATCTAAATCCCAGTTTTTGCGGATTTCCTTATCCGCATTGCTGGATTTGGGACCAGGGACAGCAGGTGCCGTAGCGGTGAGGACGTACCCCAGTTTGTCATAGGTCAAAGCCATTTTGACATTCCGCAGCCAATCTTTATAGTTTGGCCCTGTCAGTATATTTTTCTCTAAAAGTAACTTAAGTCCAGTCATTTTCAGGGTCGCTGCAATTAGGAGAGAGAGAAGAAAACTCTTTAGCATGATGCTCTTGCAAGTTTAGAGTGGTTTTTAGTTTATCTAAACTGGATGGCTCCCACTGTTTCTCGAATCCTTCCTCAAACCATAAAAGAAGAATTAGCCAAGACTATTCTCACCGTACAATACTTGCTTAACCGTTCAGCCAAGCCGGTGTCGATACTTCGAGGGAGGTTTTCCAACGCTTTCGCGAAGATCCTTAATTAAATAACCTCTTTTCTCTGGGGGCATAACCCCGCTGACACTTTTCTGGACACCTACTAGGTTTATAGCATTGATCGTTAAGTGACGAATATCCTGATAAGTAGCATATACTCACAGTAGGATCGGGATCCAAATATCATCGTCTGATAATGTTGTAGGAATGCTACCAACATTCATCAAACTCAAAATGGTATGCATCTCTTTGCAAATTTCAGTTTCTTTAGAAATTCCCGATATACATTTTTGCCCCATGCTCTTATGACCTTGGCGTTGGTCAAAATATCATAAGTCACATGTCAAGTTCTACCCATCATTATCTTGTTAATTTGAACCCATCCGTACATATCCTTGACGTTGGCCAAAATGATCATACGACTGTCCCAAACTAACTCATCTATCTATGCAACAAATGAATATCCAGCAGCTACCAAACACTATGTCTTGGCGTTGGTCAAAATACATAGCTTGAATACTACTGAATACCCAGATGAAATGACGGAGGGCTACGAATGGTTTTGGCGAAACCGTGAACGTAGTGAACTTGATATAACCGAAGGAACCTGATAGCTTTTAAAAAGGAGTGGTTAAGGCTCCGCATTTAAAAATATCTGTTTTTAAAATTAACCGAGTGGTTTCTTTTAAATTGTTCCAACGATTAAAACTTTGGTTTATTTTCTTTGCATTATAGATAATGCGTCCCATCATTAACCTATCATTGCAGAAAACAACGAAAATACAACGTCCTCTTATGCCATCCGCATTCGCCACGGGGTCCCGTCATCACCCGTTAGGTTACTTAACTAACGACAGAGCGGGGGCTGGGCTAGCGCGGGTGTAAAATATAAGTGACGTCTAAATAGCTACAATATATATAGATATTTTACATTCGTCTGACGCAATGATATTCATTCCAGAACACAGATAAACAATATTGGATTTGCAAGCAATCTGTATTTCTTTTGAGCCTGCAAGAAAAGACAGATTACACAGTTGTGATGAATAGCCGTTACCCCACCCTCGACCCCTACGGGTACGGCAAACTACCCACCCGGCAGTTTGTGTACCCCACCTTGGGTCAGTCCTAGGAGCAAAAAACAGTAAAATGAAATAATACAACGGTGGCTACAACCTCAACCTGGATGTGCCCCGCAAAATAATATTACAACAAATTACATTTACAACAAATGAATTAAACAATAACCCATTGCTAAACCCCGGCTATACACCACAACAGTCCAATACAGTTTATATGCACAAACAGATATAACCATTTCAGAAATGTGCAACCCCCTGCCAACCGACATACTAGCAGTTAGGGGAGGTTTACGAACACATTAAACAATCACAGATATAATCCAATATGCAAATACTGTACAATTTCGATCGATTAAATATCTTTAATATTGCTCCAAAATCTGCTCTGTTAACTGAAAACCTGAGCAAAATTAAAATATTCCAGTAAACCCCAAACACCAGAGAGAACCCACACATGAAAGATGAGTCCATGACTCGGCAACTCGGCCGCGGAAGCGCGGCGGATCGGTGGGATCCGGCGCCCTTCCGCGGCTCTTTAGCCGAGTCATGGGCTCGAATTTCATGGGTGTTCTCCTGGACTCTTTTCTAGCTTTCTGAGCAACCCTGAACAATTTTAGGACATCATTTTAAATTCGACAGAAACTGAAATATTTTAGGGTTTTCCGGCTTCGTTTTTCCGTTCGAAATTCGTACAAATTTGCAATCAAGTTATTTATTGTTTAGCGAGGCTCTGATACCACTGTAAGTCGATGTACTACACCCCAGTACTTGTGGGGAGGCGGAATTTTCAAAAACGATCATGTTTAAAGAACGAACATCGACTAACCGCTTAAATCGAAGCTAAACGATAACTAACCAAACATATAGTTGTTCTAAACTACTATGCTTAGGGATTATACCTATCGAAACTAGTCCTTCGTCTTTGCGATCTCCTTGTTCTCCTCGGCCTTCTCTAGGTAGTAGACGATCCACCCGAGAGCAAAACACCAAGCTACACCTCTAACTTGAGGTAACTAATCTACTTTGATTGCTAATCAAAGAAGAAAGGATGATATAGAGTGAAGGTAATGGATGTTTAAGTCTAACTAAACCTTTGATCTCAACACATGAGGATTAAGGATTAGTCTCTTGAAGATGAGAGCTTGAGGAGAGAGAATGTGAGATAAGATAATGAGATGAGAGAGAGTGTATCATAATATATTATGAAGCATTCTTATTAAAGAATAATGAATAATAGAAATGAATAAGCATGCTTCATAAATGAAAAGAGGTGATTCATTAACATGAGTCATTAAGCATTTATGGTGCATTAATGATCATGATGAATCACCCTCATGACTCACTAATCTTATCCAAAGCTTATGTCACCTTAACCTCCTTAGTCACATCTTCTAGAAGCTTCTCGTATAATTACGAGAACGCCCCTCCAATCCGCAAAAATACGGAAAAACTTTAGACTGTAAAAATCCAATAACCGGATACCAGTAACTGGCTTAAACCAAAGCCGACTGGTAAAAACTGTCCGAAAGTCGTACGTGCATAAACGCACGTATGCGTCCGAACCCTTTGTCGCAAAACCATGCAACCTCTATATCGTTTCGCCTGGAATAGGAAACTCTCTGTGTGGGACTCTAGAGACTCGACTACTACGCTGGCAGTGGGTTTAACCACAGACCGCAAGCGGCACTAGCTGTATGTAACGGTCCCCAGGTAGTTGTCGATAAGAAGGCCGATGAGAAAACCCATCCGAACTCCTACTGAGTCTGATGTGACAATCTCCATACAGTCCGGTCCGTTCGTCCAAGACTATCGCATATCGGGCCTAGGGGGCGGCAAGCGTCAGTCCCCTAATAGCGGTATAAGTCGTGTCGGAGGGAAGCCCATTACACCCTGAGAAACTACTGGAACCTACCAGCAAATCTCGCTTGCCCTGGCCAGGGACTTTGCGTAATGGCTCTCTGACACAGCACGATATCTACTCCCAATACCGGGAGGGACGAATCCTGTCTAACCGCCACTGCCTCCAAGTGCTCGGGACTGCACCCAACTGCTACCTGTTTGCACGACTCCTTTGAGCCGTGGTAGGGTAGCAATCTAAGAACAGTGGGACACACTCGAGGCGAAGTAGCAGTGTCAAGTCTGCGGACTACGCTGTACTCATGTCACCTGGGAACTGTTCACTGACGACTGGTATCAAACCAACCAACAGTCCCCTATGAGTCCTGTCCGGTGTACCCGTAACCTAACGAGCACCTGCATACTATCTCCAGTACGACGTACTGACGGCTGTGGGACAGACCATCTCCCCAACTGGGATGAGAAGCGTACACACTAGTCTACTCCGGAGTATCGATGCTCTGTCTCGATAATCCACGACCAGGGACCTGAATAAGGATGTGCTTGTAGACTACCCAGCCCCCACTAGTGTGACTGCCATCACAACGCTGGTAGACAAGCAAGATCCCAAGAGCTCTATCAATACGTACACTCACATATTAAGATAGAAAAACCAAGTAGCATACTACCATGTTTAGCAAGACTGTTATATACATGTGAATATCCCAAGCTTCCATTAAGTAATATACAAGCTAGTATGATACAGTAATGGCCTTCTAGGGCATAAACACTAACAGTATCTACTCTCCTCACCTCGATCTCCCGGCTATCAACGATCTCCCTGATCAGGTGGTAACGCCTCAAAATGTGTCTGGACTTTTGATGGGACTTAGATTCCTTCGCTAAGGCTATAGCGCCGTTGTTGTCACAATACAAAGGTATTGGATCTATAATGGTTGGAACCACCTGAAGTTCTTGTATGAACTTCCTCATCCAGACCGCCTCCTTCACGACAACACATGCAGCTATGTACTCCGCTTCCATCGTCGAGTCAGCAACGGTGTCCTGTTTGGAGCTCTTCCAACAGACCGCTCCTCCATTGAGGGTAAAGACATAACTCGACATGGACTTGGAGTCATCCTTGTCACTCTGGAAGCTGGAGTCAGCAAAAGCCTCGATCTGGAGGTCTTTTCCTCCATATACCAAGAACATCTCCTTAGTCCTTCTTAGGTACTTGAGAATGTTCTTTACTGCTATCCAGTGCTTCTTCCCTGGGTTTGACTGATACCGGCTTTGTTAGTTATATGTATGCCCTAGAGGCCATTATTGTACATATGATGTATATTATAGTGGATGCTTGGATATATATAGAGAGGACTTTCTTGCTCGACATAATAGTAAGATATCTGGTTGTTCTTTGTCTTAACATGTAGACTTGTATTGTGATACTATCTTGCTCTCACATGTTGATAAATCCCTTAGAATATGTACTTGACTACCAGGACTATGATGGAGATCATACTAATGGGGCCAGGGTAGTTCACAAGTACATCCTTTAATTGTTCCTAGTCGAGAGAATATCAAGACTGGGCATCGATATTCCAGAGTAGACTAGCGTATGCGCTTCTTGACCCATATGATGGGCGATGGATGATCCCGCATCCATTGGTGTTTGACATCAGAGATGGTATACGGGTGCTCAATGGAGACTGGGTACACTGAACAAGACTCGCCGAGGACTCCTATGTTGTAGTGTGCCTATCCTCAGATAGCAGTCCTCTGGTGACACTGGTACAGGTTAGTCTGTAGACCCGAGATCGTCATAGAGCCTTTTGTGGCTCCCACTGTGCTTTGATTTCCTCCCTACCACGCTCAAGAGGAGTTGTGCAAACAGGTGGATTTTGGGTACAGTCTCGAGTCACATGGAGGTAATGAGCGATAAGAGGGGTTTCGTCTCTCCCGGTATTGGGGGTTGATGTTGCGCTATACTCGATTGGCTATAACTGGAAGTCCCTGGCCAGGGCTGCTGCCCAGATTTACTGATAAGTGTTATCAGTAGTTTCTCGAACCGTTATAGGCCAGACATCAGCATGACTTATCACGTTACTGGGGTCTATCGATTTCCACCCCTAGACATGATATGCGACATATCAGACGAAGAGAACGGACTATACGGTAGTGTTACTGATAGGCTTCATGGAGACTATGGACAGGCTTGCTTGTTGATCTTCATATCGCTCAATACCCGGGTAGCCGTTACGTCCAGCTAGTACCGCTGACGGCTTGTAGGTGACTGATGTGATCATCACCTACTGCTGGCGTATTGACGAGTCTTTAGAATCCCACACAGAAGTTCCCTGGTTCAAGAAAAATGAAGTAGGACACATATGTGATATGTTTGTGGGCCTGATTAAATACGAGTATGTGATACCTTATTGTAATCTGGCAGTCATCTGTTATTGGTTCGGTTATATGTGATATGAAAGGTTTGTTTAGCACCCTATAAAGAGTTTTGAAGCATCACATGACCCAAAGTTATAATTTTTATGGTGCTAAACTAACATGCCAAGGGATCGATCCTAGAAAATTAGGGTTAAGAAACTTTATGCTAGTAAAGGTAAGGGTTTGAAGGCTACAACCTTTGTAGCTCCCCTTTGCTGGACTCCTTGGTGTCTTGGGTGTTGAATCGAGGTCCTCTTGAAGTTCCCTTGCGTCCACGACAATCCACCACGGAGTACTCCGTCCAAGCTCGCTACTTTGGAAAACCGAAAGAAACACTCTAATCAAGTCGGCTAGACTTGAGTAGAATGATGTTGTGGTTTGGAATCTCACTTCAAAAACCTTTCTTTAGTTGTATTTAGCTTACTAGAAAAGACTAGAGAGGAAAGGATGATGGAGGATGAAGATGGTGGCTAAAATGAACAAGAGGTGTAAAAGATAACCTTGAGTTAAGAAGAAAATGAAATATATATCACTATATATATTTATTTCCTTCTTAACATCAACCATGATTAAATGATGGATAGTTAGTTTAACTTGGATTTTAAATGATAAAGAGAAGGATAACCATAGGTTAGTGGTAGTTGAGATAGGTTATGTTAGAAGAAGAGTGTAGAATCAAGAATGATTATCCTTTTCTTTTTCATTTTACTTTAAAACCAAAATTAAATAATAATCCATTGTTTAATCTATGGTGTGAGTCTTATATTGCCACCATTTCCATATGCAATCAACCATGATGGATGGGTGTATGTATGTATACATGTATGCACATCTACATGTGCATGAAACAAGAAAGGAAGAAAGAAACACATGCATGCATGCATACATCCATCAAACCCTAGAAAGGTTTCAAGTGAGAAAACTAATTGTTAGATGATAAATCAACACTTAATTTATCAATCCGGTCATATCTCATATGACCCCACCAAAATCAGGCCACCCGATCAATGTTCGGTATCGTATACGCACATTTCAATCGGGTGCAAGCGCATATCGCATACGCGCACCACAACGTTTCGCCTGGACTGGGTAATTCCTCTGTGGGACTCTAAGACTCGTCAATACGCCGGCAGAGGGTGATGATCATATCAAGTACCCTCAAGCCGCAAGCGGTCAGCTAAACATAACGGCCACCCGGGTATTGAGCGATCAGAAGACAACAAGCGAACCTGCTACAACTCCCGTCGAGCCATCCGGCAACACTACCGTACAGTCCGGTCTCTTCGTCAGATATGCTGCATATCGAACCTAGGGATGGTCACGTCGACCCCAATAACTCAATAAGTCGTGCCAGTGAATGGTCTATAACAGATCGAGAAACTACTGATAACACTTATCAGCAAATCTCGGCAGCCCTGGCCAGGGGCTTACTGATATAACCAGTCGGGCACAGTACAGCATCAACTCCCAATATCGGGAGAGACGAAACCCCTCCTATCGCTCATTGCCTTCGTGTGTCTCGGGACTGTACCTAACGGCCACCTGCTTGCACGACTCAGTAGAGCCGTGGTAGGGTGGTAATCAAAGTACAGTGGGAGAACACACAAGGCTCTATGACGATCTCGGGTCTACAGACTAACCTGTACCAGTGTCACCTGAGAACTGCTATCCGACGATAGATATAATTCCATATAGGAGTTCTCGGTGAGTCCGTCCAGTGTACCCAGTCACCACTGAGCACCCGTATATGATCTTGATGTCAAACATTGATGAATGTGGGAACATTCATCGCCCATCGTATGGGTCTAGTATCATATACGCTAGTCTACTCTGGTATATCAATGCCCCGTCTCGATATACCTACGACTAGGGACGTTCCAGGATACGCTTATAGACTACAGATGTCCCACTAGTATGATCTGCATCATAATCAGAGTAGTCAAGCCGATATCCTCAGGGCTTTATCAGCATGTATGAATGAATAGAAGCATGATCAAATAAACATGTCAGATAAAGAAGAACCAGATAGCATACTATCATGTCGAGCAAGAATGCAAACTGAATATATATACATGTATAGATACATCCACTATCACATAATGGCCTCTAGGACATACATATATCCAACAATCTCCCAGTTGCACTAAGGCCAGTTATTGGCGTATCTCATACCCAACATCTCAAAAAGTCGCTCATGCTGTGGCTGAGGGAGGGCCTTGGTGAGTGGATCCACGGCGTTGTTCTTTGTGTCTACTCTCTTAATCTCGATCTCGCGGCGATCTACAATCTCCCGGATCAAATGAAAGCGCCTCAGGATATGTCTGGACCGCTGATGGGATCTGGGCTCCTTGGCTAACGCCATCGCCCTATTATTGTCATAATACAAAGGTATTGGATCAATAATGGTTGGAACTACTCCTAGCTCCGAGACGAACTTCTTCATCCAGACGGCTTCCTTGGCGGCATCATTTGCAGCAATGTACTCAGCTTCCATCGTAGAGTCTGCAACGATATCTTGTTTGGAACTCTTCCAACTTACCGCCCCTCCATTGAGGGTAAATACAAACCCTGAGATAGATTTGCTGTCATCCTTATCGCTCTGGAAGCTCGAATCGGTAAAGGCCTCCATTTTGAGATCTGTATTACCATACACCAAGAACAATTCTTTAGTCCTTCGCAAGTACTTAAGAATGTTCTTCACAGCTGTCCAGTGGTTCTCCCCTGGGTTGGATTGATACCTGCTTACAACACTAAGTGCATAAGCTACATCTGGGCGTGTACATAACATCGCATACATTATAGATCCTACTGCCGAAGCATAAGGTATAATGCTCATGCGAGCTCTCTCTTCATCGGTCTTTGGACAAGAATCCTTGGAGAGAGTGACTCCATGGCAAGCGGGTAAGGCACCCCGCTTGGAGTCTTCCATACTAAACCTCTTTAGGATGGTGTTGATGTACCTGGTTTGGGACAGTCCCAATAACTTTTTGGATCTATCCCTATAGATCCTTATGCCCAGGATGTATGTGGCATCACCCAGGTCCTTCATGGAGAACCTTAGTGATAAGAATGATTTGACCGACTGTAGCATAGGAATATCATTTCCTATCAGAAGAATATCATCCACGTACAATACGAGGAATGTGACAGCTCTTCCTACAGCCTTCTTATAAACACAAGGTTCATCTGGATTTTTGATGAAATCAAACTCTTTGATAACATCATCGAAACAGACGTTCCAACTCTGAGATGCCTGCTTTAACCCATATATGGATTTAAACAATCTACATGCTTTCTCGCTGCTCCCACTGTCAATGAAGCCCTCTGGCTGATCCATATAAACGCATTCTTCTAAATCTCCATTTAGAAATGTTGTTTTAACGTCCATCTGCCAGATTTCATAGTCGTAGTGAGCAGCTATAGCAAGTAGGATCCGAATGGATTTAAGCATGGCTACGGGCGAAAAAGTTTCGTCATAGTCCAAACCTGGTCTTTGACGAAAACCTTTCGCCAAAAGTCTTGCCTTATAGGTCTCTACCTGCCCATCCACACCAATCTTTCTTTTAAAGATCCATTTGCACCCTACAGGTTTTACCCCAGGGGGTACAACGTCCAAAGTCCATACTTTGTTGGTGTACATAGACTCCATTTCGGATATCATGGCATCCAGCCACTTCACAGAGTCACCACTCGTGATAGCTTGCTGAAAACTGGTAGGATCATCATCATCCATGATGCAATCTTCTCCGTTACCATCAATGAGGAAACCGTAGTACCTCTCCGGTGGGCGAGAAGTCCTACCAGATCTACGGAGTGGCCGAGGTTCTTCAGTTTCTGTTGCAACAGCCGGTTCAACCAAATCGTCATTTGTAGTTTGTGTCTCCAGAACCTCTTCTAGATCTACTACCTTGCCATCATCTTTATCTGTGAAAAACACTTTTTCCAAGAATGTGGCATACTGAGAAACAAACACCTTTTGTTCCTCTTTGTGGTATAACAGATATCCATAAGAATTCTTTGGATATCCCACAAAGTTACACATGACTGACCGTGTCTCGAGTTTGTCCGGATTCTGCTTTTTAACATAGGCCGAGCAACCCCAAATCTTAATTCTTTTAAGAGATGGTCTCTTCCCATTCCATATCTCATATGGCGTGGTAGACACGGCTTTGGTTGGAACCCTGTTTAGCAGAAACGCTGCAGTCTCCAATGCATGTCCCCAAAACGAGACTGGTAACTCAGCGTCACTCATCATGGATCGGACCATATCTAATAGGGTCCTATTCCGTCGTTCCGACACACCGTTGTGCTGTGGTGTGTAAGGAGGAGTGAGCTGAGAGAGAATCCCATTCTCTTTTAGGAAGTTTGCAAATTCTGTACTGAGATACTCTCCACCTCGATCTGATCGAAACATCTTAATACTCAAGCCGGTTTTTTTTCTACTTCTTGTTTATATTCAATGAATTTCTCGAAAGCGTCGGACTTGTGCTTTAATAAAAATACATGACCGAATCTTGAGAAATCGTCAGTGAATGTAATAAAGTATGAAAAACCGCCTCTAGCCTGTGTAGACATAGGCCCACATACATCACTATGTATGAGGCCCAGGAGCTGAGTAGCTCTTTCTCCGTGTCCGGTAAACGGAGTTTTGGTCATTTTACCCTTGATACAAGACTGGCAAGTCGCATAAGATTTATATTCAAAAGAGTTTAAATATCCATCTTTGTGTAACCTGTTTTGTCTTGTTTCGTTAATATGACCAAGTCTACAATGCCAAAGAAAAGCTTCATTTAATTCTGAAAGTTTTCTTTTATTAGTGTGTTGTATATTGAAAACTGTGTTGATTTAGGACATATATTCCGTTATTAAGTGTACCATACCCAACCAACATTTGATTTAGGTGAATGTTCATAACATTGTTCTGCAACACAAAATTATACCCTTCATTGTCCAACAAAGAAACGGATATTATATTACATAGCATACTTGGTACAAAATAACATGGATTCAAAATCAAAATACATCCAGATGGCAACCCCGAGTGATACTCTCCCACTGCGACTGTATGTACATTGGAACCATTTCCAACGCGGAGAGTATGGTCACCTGTCCTCAAAACCTTGCTATTTCTCAGCCCCTGCATAGAATTGCAAATGTGAGAACCTGAACCGGTATCCAATACCCAGGAAGCAGAGTTTATAGAAAAACAGTTTTCAGTCACAAACGCACCTGAAGCAGAAGCATCACCATGCTTCTTCTTGAGACTTAGGTACTCCGTGCAATTGCGCTTCCAATGTCCTGTCTTGTGGCAATGAAAACACTCGCCTTTCCCCGGGTCTCCAGCTGTGGACTTTCCCTTTCCCTTCACCTTTTTGACTCCGCCCTTAGGATTAGTGGGTTTCTTCTTTTTCTTTCCCTTGGCCTTAGCTTTCGGGCGAGAAGAAGAAGACTGTCCAATAGTCATAACGGGAGTCTTTGCTGACTTCATAGTGCTCTCTGCACTCCTTAACATATTAAGGAGTTCAGGGAGTTCCTTCTCCATGCCATGCATGTTAAAGTTCACTATGAACTGAGCAAAGGTGGAGGAGAGGGACTGCAGAATAATATCTATATATTGTTCATTGTCCATTGTCCATCCGAGGCCCTCAAGCTCTTCTATAAGATCTATCATCTTCAAAACATGGACTGCTACTGGTGTGCCAGGGGCCATCCGCATCTGAAACAGTTTCTTTGATACTTCGTATCGTAATACGCGGGACTGCTCCTCATACAACTCCTTTGTATGGAGCAATATCCCGTGAATGTCCATGTCCTCGTGCTGCTTTTGATGTGTGTTGTCCATCGATGCAAGCGCGAGGCATTTTGCCGTGGCACAGTCAGCGTCCCATGTCTTGCGGACATCAATGTCCGCAACTGAGGACTTTGGGCCTGGGATGGGCGGGGCTGAAGCCGTGAGGACATATGATACTTTATCATAAGTCAAGGCGATCTTTAGATTCCTCAGCCAGTCTTTATAGTTGGTCCCATTCAGTTTGTTCTTATCTAGTAGAAACTTAAGTCCAGTCATTGGTATCTGCCATTAAGAGAGAGAAAAGAATACACTCAGCGAAAGCTCTTGCACAGATTAGATTGGTTTATTATCTTGTCTAATCGATGTTTCCCACTGCTTTTTATCAAGTTTTCTTTCAAACCTTAAAAAGAAAAACTAGCCAGGATTAATTACAGTCTACAACTTCGCTAACCGTTCAGCCAGGCCAATGTCGGTACTTTGAGGGAGGTTCCCCGTGCTTTCGCACTGACCTAATTAGAGTAAACCTCGTTTTCCCAGAGGCGGAGCCCCGTTAACACCTTTCTAGACACCTAATGAGTTAGCTAATTGTAAACCGTAAAACTCTCCTAGGAGCAACTATTGCCCACAGTGGGATCGGGATCCAACCATCACATGGAAGGTATGCAATCTTATTGCAAATTTCAACACTTGAAATTCCCGATGTAATTTTTACCCCTAGTACTTATGACCTTAACTATGGTCAACAAATCATAAGTACCAGTCAAGTTCTACCCGTCATTTCTTGATCAATTAGACCCACCCATATGACCCTTAACTATGGTCAACAAAGTCGCATGAATTTCCTAATTAATCTGCATCATATGCAGTGTAGGAAGACATCACTTAGCTACCGTACACTACGCCTTAACTAAAGTCAACAAACGTAGCACGAATACTAAGTACTCTACTTCCTAAAATGACGGAGGGTTGCGAATGAATTTTAAGAAAATCTTTAACGCTTTGAACTTGATATCGTTGTAGAATCAAACAGTTTTTCAAAAGGAGTGGCTTAAGCTCCGCAGTTTTGAAATGTAGCTTTTTCATAAATAGCCGAGTAGTTTTTAAATCCGATTCTACATCTTTTTAGGTTTATTTTCTTTACATTAATCACATTAATGTAATCCCATCATTTAAGTCCTTAAGCCAATCACAGAAAAGAAACGAAAATAACACGTACGCTTATGCCATCCGCATTCGCCGCAATGTTCCGTTATGCACCGTTAGGTTACTTAACTAACGGCATACCGGGACGGGACTAGCGCGGGTGTAAAACATAAGCAACGTCTACTATATATCATATATATAATATGTCATTCGTCTCAGATATCACAGAACACAGGCAGCAGAAACATAGATATAACGTGGGATATCCTAGGACGTCCGTATTTAGTATTTAGCCAGAATAGAAAATACGGATTCCACAGTCGCGATGAATAGCCAAGCCCACACCCTAGAACCTTACGAGAGCGGCAAGTGACCCTACCAATCCTGGAGTTTAGGAGACCCGGTCTCGACTCCTCGAGATGGCCTCCCACTGAACCCCAGAACCCGGTCACCTGTGCTCCCCTCCTTGGGTCCATCCTAATGCGGAAAAGTAAATAATATACAACACTGGTGACACAACCTCAACCTGGAAGTGCCTTAAATAAAAGAATATTACATTACATTTGAATTTACATGAATGAAAATATAAAACTCTCATCTCACAAAAACCCCCCGGCTATTCGATCGCGACAATCCTACACATCATATCTCAGCAACACATAATATCACATATCATCAACGTAAGTAAGTATGCATACCCCAATTGTCGTTGATGTATAGCAACGAAACCGGCGATATCTAACATACTACACTTACGGTCATAGAAAAGAAAGTGTAAAACTACAATATTTGGAATCCAGATTCTCTTTAGACATCATAAATGCGAAATATCACATATTTCGTATTTCATTCCTACACTATATGAATTCCACATATTGTATCACATTCTAGACAAACAGACAGTATTAAAGTTTTCGAACGAACGATCAAGCACCCAAGATTCACTAAACCTCAACACTTGAGCAGGGTTCAAAAATCCGGAGTGTGACACAGTAGTAGCGGTCCAGTCGTAGAAGGGTCAAGCCAACGCCTCACATGTGGCACGCCGTACTGCCCCAAACCCTAGGGTTCAAAGGGCAGTTCGAGACGGTCACATAATCGAGTTAAGGTTTGTTGTCTTCTAGAGGGACCACCGCAAAAAGACTTGCACGTATCTCCAAACTATTTGAACCCCGTGAATAGTGAGTAAATGATACTCGTTCAAACACTTCAATACTTTCTAATTTACCCGGAAAAGCTACGAAATGAAAATCCCGATCGAAATGACGAGTCCAAAACCACCTCCAGAATTTTTCAAAACTAAATACAGATTAAAAATATCCAAAAATTTATAGAAGCAGATTCATGAATTACTGTACAAACAGTATCCATTAATTCAAATATACGGCCGCGGAACCGCGGCCTAAGCAAGCTTAGGCCGCGTTTCCGCGGCGCGAATCACTGTTCACCGGAAAATATTTGTACCGTAATCCTTATTTTTTCCTGCTGTATTTTTTACATATTTTTAATTCTGCAAATTATCAAATTTTAGAAAATTTCCAGAGAGCATCCCAAAAAATCGTATTTTTGTCCGATCGGGGTTTTCACTTCGTAATAACGTCGCCTAATGTTCTAGGTCGGCTCTGATACCAATGAAAAGTTTCTTTAGCACCCTATGAAGAGTTTTGAAGCATCACATGACCCAAAGTTATAATTTTTATGGTGCTAAACTAACATGCAAAGGGATCGATCCTAGAAAATTAGGGTTAAGAAACTTTAAGCTAGTAAAGGTAAGGGTTTGAAGGCTACAACCTTTGTAGCTCCCCTTTGCTGGACTCCTTGGTGTCTTGGATGTTGAATCGAGGTCCTCTTGAAGTTCCCTTGCGTCCACGACGATCCACCATGGAGTATTCCGTCCAAGCTCGCTACTTTGGAAAACCGAAGGAAACACTCTAATCAAGTCGGCTAGACTTGAGTAGAATGATGTTGTGGTTTGGAATCTCACTTCAAAAACCTTTCTTTAGTCGTATTTAGCTCACTAGAAAAGACTAGAGAGGAAAAGATGAAGGAGAATGAAGATGGTGGCTAAAATGAACAAGAGGTGTAAAAGATAACCTTGAGTTAAGAAGAAAATGAAATATATATCACTATATATATTTATTTCCTTCTTAACTTCAACCATGATTAAATGATGGATAGTTAGTTTAACTTGGGTTTTAAATGATAAAGAGAAGGATAACCATAGGTTAGTGGTAGTTGAGATAGGTTAGGTTAGAAGAAGAGTGTAGAATCAAGAATGATTATCCTTTTCTTTTTCATTTTACTTTAAAACCAAAATTAAATAATAATCCATTGTTTAATCTATGGTGTGAGTCTTATATTGACACTATTTCCATATGCAATCAACAATGATGGATGGGTGTATGTATGTATACATGTATGCACATCTACATGTGCATGAAACAAGAAAGGAAGAAAGAAACACATGCATGCATGCATACATCCATCAAACCCTAGAAAGGTTTCAGGTGAGAAAACTAATGGTTAGATGATAAATCAACACTTAATTTATCAATCCAGTCATATCTCATATGACCCCACCAAAAGCAGGCCACCCGATCAATGTTCGGTATCATATACGCACATTTCAATCGGGTGCAAGCGCATATCGCATACGCGCACCACAACGTTTCGCCTGGACTGGGTAACTCCTCTGTGGGATTCTAAGACTCGTCAATACGCCGGCAGAGGGTGATGATCATATCAAGTACCCTCAAGCCGCAAGCGGTCAGCTAAACGTAACGGCCACCCGGGTATTGAGCGATCAGAAGACAACAAGCGAACCTGCTACAACTCCCGTCGAGCCATCCGGCAACACTACCATACAGTCCGGTCTCTTCGTCAGATATGCTGCATATCGAACCTAGGGATGGTCACGTCGACCCCAATAACTCAATAAGTCGTGCCGGTGAATGGTCTATAACAGATCGAGAAACTACTGATAACACTTATCAGCAAATCTCAGCAGCCCTGGCCAAGGACTTACTGATATAACCAGTCGGGCACAGTACAACATCAACTCCCAATATCGGGAGAGACGAAACCCCTCCTATCGCTCATTGCCTTCGTGTGTCTCGGGACTGTACCCAACGACCACCTGCTTGCACGACTCAGTAGAGCCGTGGGAGGGTGGTAATCAAAGTACAGTGGGAGAACACACAAGGCTCTATGACGATCTCGGGTCTACAGACTAACCTGTACCAGTGTCACCTGAGAACTGCTATCCGACGATAGATATAATTCCATATAGGAGTTCTCGGTGAGTCCGTCCAGTGTACCCAGTCACCACTGAGCACCCGTATATGATCTTGATGTCAAACATCGATGAATGTGGGAACATTCATCGCCCATCGTATGGGTCTAGTATCATATACGCTAGTCTACTCTGGTATATCAATGCCCCGTCTCGATATACCTACGACTAGGGACGTTCCAGGATACACTTATAGACTACAGATGTCCCACTTGTATGATTTGCATCATAATCAGAGTAGTCAAGCCGATATCCTCAGGGCTTTATCAGCATGTATGAATGAATAGAAGCATGATCAAATAAACATGTCAGATAAAGAAGAACCAGATAGCATACTATCATGTCGAGCAAGAATGCAAACTGAATATATATACATGTATAGATACATCCACTATCACATAATGGCCTCTAGGGCATACATATATCCAACATGTTATAACCAGTTTGTCGAATCAAGTGTTGATTCGATAATGTGATATACAGATAAATGATATTAGTTGGTCATATGTGATATAACCGGATTATTAGATCAAGTGTTGATTTAATAATGTGATATAAATTATATGTGATATAATTATATATATTAACTAATATCATTAGCTTACTAATTATTCTTCATTAAATATATATTAATATATATGATATATATATATATATAATAATAATGAATCAGGGCATTTATATTTCTATTTTGTGATGTGAATCATGAAGCTCACATGTGATGTGAATCATGTGATGTGAATCATGAAGCTTGAACACAAACTAGTGAGCTCTTAACATCCCATACTTCATCATCCTACACTTGACTAGCGATCAAGTGTAGCATGTTTCATACGCTAAAGAGTTTAGTGTAAAGGAAGCTTGAGTTGGAGGGACTTCGCGTGGATCATCTTCGGCACGAAGGTCATCGGAGAAAGCTCGTTCAAAGTCTCAAGAGAAGCCTTATGGAGTCGCGTGACTACTACGCGGAGCAAGTGAAGAGAAGGACCGTCTAGAAAGGTTGTATTCTTATTCTCTTGATGTAAAAGTAGTTTACAATAGCTTTTGTCTAAATCTCTAGTTAAAGATTCTTAGTTTAGGGTTGCTTAGCATGACAATTTTTTGAAAATGGTATGGACGATGCCTCCCGAAACCTTGCTGTCGTGCTAGGGAACCTTACAGGCTTACCACGTTTAATGCGTAAGCAACATCTGGTCTGGTACACAACATCGCATACATTATAGAGCCTACCGCATAAGCTGTCACGACCCGAAATAGCACGTGACTGGCCCTTGAATCATATGAAGCCTATAGTACCCCATCTAATTCAAGTAAGCCAAAAGCCCAGAAATCTAAAACCATTTTTAAGGAGTAAATAAGGAAAACTAGTTTTAAGAAGTGAAGAAAACACGTTTTTAAAAACAAGGTTTTTAAATAAGTAAGCCGAATATGCATTTTTAAAATCTCTAGTCTTTTCTGAAAATTTCGGCAGAGTTTCCTTTATAAATACTGGCCCCAAACGGGGTACAACATGGATAATATATATACAATGATAAAAGGTATCCGCAAGCGGGAGCTAGCTCTTCGTCAATCGACGGTCACAACCATGCAAGCAGTATAATATACAACACCGAAGGGCGAGGATCAAAACTCAAGGAAAACTCAAAATCAGCATGAAAACCATAATACTACAACGCGCGACTCTAAGGTCGAAATAATACACAACTGGTTTTCTAAGTCTGAAACAATATACAAGTTTGGTTGATGGAATTACTAGATACAACTAAATAAAATAATACAAGGGTGGTCATGATACGAGCGAACCCACCTACCAATGCAATCACCCAGGAAGGAAGCAGTGTGCCAGAAAAGCCGCAATGAAACCTGTATGGCAAAACCTGCAAGAATTGTGGTACAACGGGGGTGAGTTGCCAACTCGTGAATAGAAAACATCATAGAGCAGAAATCGTATGTATGACACAATTCTAGGTCAATACGATCAGATATATATATAAACCTTAAATGAATAAGTCTGAAATATGATAAGGTGGCAACGTACATCTATACATGAGTGTAGTGCCAAGTGCTCGTGCCAGTGCCTCAGGTAATAACGTATCATAAATATGAGGTATGATCAATGTCGACTATATCATGAAGTCTATGAATATGTGGATATCATCCAACTATGTAATCAATGTCAACTATATGTATGTGGATATCATCCAACTGTGTGATCAATATCATCAATGTCAACTATATGTATGTGGAAATCGTCCACGTGTCACCCAATGACAATAAGCATCATACATGTAAATATCATAAAGCATATGCATGGAAGTATGAGGATGTAAATCAACATGTGTCGCTTGCGACATATCAAAATCATGGAACCTGAGTGTCTATCATCGACACTCGAAAACATCATGAAACCTGTGCCTAGCATCGGCACGTAAATCCTCATATACATAGGGCTCCGTCTCTCCGGATCGGCCTGTCTCATCTCTCAACTCCGGTCGGTATCGCCCAGATATCCGCCGAGCTCAAAACAATCACCGGTAGGTAGTACTCCCCTGCCAGGCTCACCGTCTAACATATACGGGTCTTCTTGCCCCGGCGTACCTCACCGGGTCCACCATGTACCCGCAGACGGTGCCTACCTCTCCTCGAATCGGATTTGATATGTCGCTCTCAGAACCGAGAAAACACATGGTGGACGCACTGAAATATCATATCAAGGGTAACCGGGTTTTTAAAACAATACATACTCTCTTTTGAAATACCCACGGTTTCCAAATCCAGAAATATCATGGAAACAACATATCTCAACGCGTATAATCATAAAGCATGATGTAAAAGAAATGTAAGCATATCAGTATATCATGCAACATGGAATAGTAATATGCACATATTGAGGTAAACCGCTCTTTTAAAATGAATACAGTTTTAAAATACATCTTACGGTTCCCAAATCTCCAAAATCAAGACAGAATCGTCTATGTATGTGCAAGTATGTATGTGTACACAAGTATGAGTGTACAATAAGTATGTGCACAAGTATGAGTGTACAATAGGTATGTGCACAAGTATGAGTATACAATATGTAAGTACACAAGTAAGAGTATACAATAGGTATGTGCACAAGTATAGGTGTACAATATGTAAGTACACAAGTATGAGTGTACAATACGTATGTGCACAAGTATGAGTAGACAATATGTAAATACACAAGTATGAGTATACAATAGGTATGTGCATAAGTATGGGTGTACAATATGTAAGTACACAAGTATGAGTGTACAATAGGTATGTGCACACGTATGAGTATACAATATGTAAGTAGACAAGTATGCCATGCAAGGGATCATATCCTGATGCAGTAATCCAACTGTATAGTGACATGGCAATTATCGATGATGAAGTGTGTGAGCCGGCAAGCAGGTGTACGTGGAACATATGCATCATCGATAATGGTACTGGTGTCCTAGCAACATGGTTTTGATATAACAATAAAAATATTTAACATGCAATGCGATACAAACAGTAAGAATATGCGGTAAATGAATAATAAGCACAACAGTGCAGAATCTACATCAATGTATCTATGTCATACTGTTTTGCCATTTGAAAGAAAACGAATCGGGTTTTTTAGGAAAATAAGGGCTACGGCGTTTTTAGGAAAAGATGCGTCTTTTGAAAATATCCGTAGAATCCCTTTTGCCTGTCTTTAAAATACTCCTGATTCGTTAGTTTTTCAAATAGGTATGACATCGGCCTAGCCTAACATTTACTAGCAAAACTACAGCTCTAACTAACAAGTCAATCAGGAGGGGTATGGAAACCACCTAATTCTGAGTCGATATATATATATATATATATATATATATATATAATAGTTGGTGAACCCTCCTTAAAGGTACCGCATACGATACAATATCATATGACATCCTCGAGTCATGAGTGCGGATCTATCATCAATATAAAGCTCGTACGGTAAATCATCGTACGGCATCCCAAAAGCTGGGTACGGGTCAATATCACATTCATCTCATCAATTATCTGGTATCCTTATCATCATATCTCATGATCTGGGGTACTGATCTAAGTCTAGTACAAATCGATACCATCTATATAAATATAAGGGCGTGTGTGAAACACACGTCCAAAGGCCCGCTAAAATCTCATGTCGTATCCCAAATACGAATCACATTATACCACCGATCTCATGGCACTATGCCCAATCTCGTCAATTCATCTCCAAATATCAAACACTATCCTCATCATCCAGGTATAAGTATAACAAGCAAGCATGTGTGTGTGTGTTGGTGTAAACCTATTCTAGGGTTCGCAACTAGGAAACTATACTAGTTTACTTCTAAACCCTAATCTATCCATAGTACACCTAATCACATCTAGAATATCCATGTCACACATAACGCTATCATATATATAAATATTGTATATATTTAGTATACTAAGTATCGA
The DNA here is from genome assembly GCA_030015575.1 of Agapanthus africanus. Taxonomy (NCBI): domain Eukaryota; kingdom Viridiplantae; phylum Streptophyta; class Magnoliopsida; order Asparagales; family Amaryllidaceae; genus Agapanthus; species Agapanthus africanus. Next base: position 450,714,222 of record JASDDO010000012.1, on the reverse strand, counting down.
TCTGCGGGGGTGCTATACGCCATCCACCCGACTTCCTCCGTAGATATAATCTACTCACCTTGCATCCTGCGTGTCGGTATCGATGTCGCCTTCATCTTATTTATCGTATGAAGCCCTCGAGAGGGTACCTACATGATAACACAATCGCAAATGCACAATAAAATCACATCGGGAAAACCAAACGACGCGTTAAGGCCTATAGGTTAGAACCTATGGACTACGCTTTCAAAACCATCGAACAATCCTCGATATCATCGTACAAATGTCAAGTGATCGAGGTAAAACACAATACTAGAAATCCAGAATTCAAAATACGTAAAACGAAACACCGAATCAAAACAGCAACTTAGGAAAAAGGTACCAGATTTTACCCTAGGTCAAATTGGTCAATTTTGCATATGCCATGGGTCTATTTTACTGATGAGGGGACCACAGAACCAACACAAACCAATTCTACCCTGATCTGGCCGCAATTTGCGGCCAGAAAGATTAAATTTGCGGCCTGGAAAAGGAGTCAGGGGCTGGGTTTTGGTGGTAGCTTCCGAGGTGCCTGCACATCTCTCTGTGTTTGCAAAATAATTTTCAGCGTCTCCGAGTGATAGCAGATTTCATTTAACACTCACAGAATCAACAATTTTCCGATATCTGCTTGTCTAAATCCGTAATCCGAGGTTCTAGTCTCTAGTTTGGGTCTAAATTCTAGCACTAGGGGGTTTGTGAGGCCTCTACTGAGCTCAATTGCACATCACCACTCTCAAATCCCATAAACCCTAACTAGAATTTTCTAAGTCCACAAAACCACTCAATATCGACATGAAACATGTATGGATGCATAAGAAATTAAAACACTACACTAATGGTACAGAAATTACCTCCTTTGGCAACTCAAGAATTTTCTTGAGTTGCTCAAAGTGTCCAAAATTTGATTTTTCTTGGTCCAATGTGCTTCCCTTGAGCTTGTGAACAATTTTGATGAAAGGGAGATGGGATTTTGAGGTGTTTATTGAAGTGATTTTGAGAGGGTTTAAGATGGAGGAGGGGGAGGCAGCAGCAGCAGCAAAGAGAGAGGAGGGGAGAGAAATGAGTGGGAGAATGATGAGGGAATGGCCAAGTCTAATAGTTGACCCCTTACCCACTCTTTCTCTCTCTTACCCATACCTATATATTATACTCTTTTCTTTTCTTTACTAATATCCTTTCTCTCCTCAATAGTAACCCCAAAACAAAGCCATGCACCCAAAAACATGTAGTAAAAATTCAACATGTGTTAATAAAAGATCTGGTGCATGTTTGCACAAAACATGTTTAAAGCGCGATTAGCGATTTTTAATCGCGATTAGCACTGAATTAGCATATAATTAATCATAAAAACTTAAAATTGCATAATTGACATAAAACACTTTCTTTTAATAATTTCTATAATTTTCCAATTTTTTCCCCATTTATCGGTATTTAATTATACCGCCTTATTTAAAATATTCAATATTTTATTATTAAATTATAAAAATTCCCCAAAAATAATATTTTATTTTTTTGAAATGTTACAATCTTCCCCCCTTAAATAAATTCGGTCCCCGAATTTAAATTTAAACCCCCAAATTCTAAAATATTTCAATAAAAAACTAAGTCGTCGGGGCTCCGAAATCATCAATGCATAAAACGCATCATAGCGCAATGCATGCGCATGAACAATGAGCAGATAACTCAGAATCAAAACTCTGTCAAGTATCACGCAAACATCAGAGTCATGGTAAAGACACAAAGGTCAAATCCAAAACAAAACCGATATGATATACATCATAATTATACATGTAGACATCAAATCTATACATGTAATTAATTGAAAGAAATGCATGCCAAACCTTTTCAAGTCGCTGCGCGATGCACATATCACTGCACAGCGGCGGACGTCTATTGTAAGAAAATAATCATATATGTATACTTATCCTTGTTTAATATGTACGTCCCGCCGTTTTGAAAATAATTTAGAAGGGTTCCCTTATTTTAAACGCGTCGGGTCATATCAGACACGTAGGTAAATACTGAGACTATAGCTCGATTTTTAGAAATCCCTTCGATTACTATCAATGCATGCAAAATATATCCAGGTACTGTCCTCCGACTAGTCCTGCTCAGTACGAAAACATATAGCAAATATCATAAAAATGTACTGCTCCATAAGAAATCAATCCCAAAATGTATATAAGAATACCTTGTGCGTCTGGTGCGCACGGAAATCAAAATCCATATATCTGCCATACATGTGCACAGAAGCAACATCTAGGTGCAACGGGTGTGCACGAAACATCTGTCATAGGCAACGTGTGTGCCTGATAGTAAAATCAGGTGCATCAGACATGCACGAAAATCTCAATTTAGTGCATCTGGTGTGCGCCAAAATTGCATCTCAAAACATGCGCTTAACACGCGCGAAAATCCAAATCAGGTGCATCCATCATGCATGAATAAAATCTAAATCATGTGCATTCAACATGCACAAAATCGCGAAATCCAATATCAAGCGCCGAACATGCTCAAAATCCAAATCAAATGCACGGAGTGCAAGAAATCAACATCAATATCAGAATTAAAATCGACGGTATACAATACGGCTCAATCAAAATCAGGTATACCGCGGTATATAATCTCACAACCTTGTGCATCAGCGTGCACAAATCAATTCAAAACACTAAAAGTGCATGAAAACTATGTCGAAAGCATAAGTCAAATCACATGCATAACATAGGCATGAAATCAGAATCAACGTATCGAATGACATCCAATCAGAGTCAGGTGCAACTGTGGTGCACAAAATATAAATCCGGTGCAACAAAGGCACGAAATATAAATCCGGTGCAACAAAGACACGAAATATAAATCTGGTGCGATAAACGCACGAAACATAAAACTGGTGCGACAAACGCACGAAGTATAAAACTGGCGCATCCTGTGCATAAATACCAAAAAATAACTCAAATGCGTAAGCAGCAACACCGAGTGTACCCAGGTGTAAAGAAAATCATGAACGTGTGCAACTGCGTGCACAAAACACATAACAATGCACTACAAGCACATATAAGCTATACCGAGTGCAAAAAAAACCCAAATCGTGTGCATACTATGTGCACAAAATCAACCCAACGGTAAGAAATCCATGAAGTCATAAGCATGTGCAGCCAAGGCACAAAAATGATATCAGGTGCAATAACTGTGCACAAATATGAATATCCAGTAGGTGCAACCATAGTGCACGAAAACAGAAATCATGGAACTCAGCCATCAAGACTAAATCATACGAACTGATCGCCCAAAATACCGGAATCCAAGGTGACGGATACGTGATAATCGAATCACCAAATCGCAAATCATAAATACCGCCGTCGATATTTCCTCCTTCAAAGTCGAGAAGGTGTCGGTGCATCCAATGCTAGTAGCACAAGATATCTACTTGTCTCCTGCTCACGGTCCGGCGTCCTCTATCTCTGGGCCCTTATCTTCTCTGTGGATTGCCAATTTCGTAATCCCTCGGCTCATCGGCCCAGTCAGGTGTGCTAACGAGGACGATTCTGTCGTGACACTTCTCTGGTCATCTCTCGGTTAATCCTTACGACCACTCGTAAAGTAGCACGTCACTGGCGCCGACCTCTGGTCCTCTGAATACACATTACACATCTGATCCTAGGTGCAAATCTTATCGCAGCAGTGTCTTGGAAGGAATCCTGCTCAAGGTCTCTTCCGATCTCGCCTATGCCGAACTGTACGGAGGCTGGTACTCTTCCATAATCTTTTCTCGCTCTCTGGACATCTGCGCCCTCAGCACAGCATTTCCTCGGAAGCTGGTCGCGTCCCAACACCTCTGTAGACATATCCGACCTTTAATCTTAACGGGGAGTAACAATAGCTCATCAGCATCTCGCACGAACCTCTTGTCCTATTTGTCTGTATCATCGTCCACTTCTACGTCACGTCTCTATCTGTGCCCTGCAAATGTTCTCGGCTACAGTCAATCCGAAGTCTCTCACACGTACTCGAAATCACGAACTCGGTATCTTCATCACTCTGTGGAAGATATCTAGCTGAACACGTCCTCAGGAACTCGTCCTAACCTGCGGAGATATACTCCATACTCGTCCATCCTTGATCAACTCACAACGCATCTGGTTGAGGTCCTTTATCCGAACCTGGTCAACTATCTCGTCGACGATACCAGACTCTGGCCTGCTGGGTGTGCGCAATATGACCACTCCTAAGTCCAAGTCTTCTCGTATATTTTTCCAGAAAGGTCCTATCGAGGTCTCTCTCAAATCTCGTTTCTGTCGAATTGCCCGGAAGTTATCATCTTTTCTATATCTGTTTCTTGTTCCGGAGTGGCTGCATACTCATCGCGCCTCCTTCTGGAAGATATATCAATAACCAACTCCTCTTCATGCGTATCGCATCTCTGATGTCTGCGGAGTGGAACGTCATCTCGTCGAATTCTCGTGCGAACTCTTTACTCCACTCTGCTCCAATGTCGACTGATTCGGACTCGTCTTCTCGTGGCTGCAGGGATTGCACTCCAACGGCTATACTCGTATCTGGAGTCTCCCAAGCAATGTATCCCATCAAATGATATCCGAATGATGTCGAATCATACGATCGATTTGTCAAAACCTCATAATCCCCTAAGAGATCAACATCTTGAGTACAGTTTAACAGTATTCCAGTACATGCCACAGCACCTAAGGACCAACCGTAGAAGGGCAAACCCAAGCCTCACAAATGGCACCGCTAAACTGCCGCAAACCCTAAGGTTCGGAGGCATTCCATGGTCATTACGTCGAGTTAGGGTTTCATTCTTCTAGAGGGTCCATAGAATTACTTGCATTGTATTCCGAATACTTTAAACTTGGAAATGGGTTCCTGACATTCGATCGTCTCTATCGACTACCAACGAATCTGCGTGAAGTCGTCTCTAGCTGGAATCAATCAATCTGATGACCTCACATCGGGGTAAGCGAACGAACGACATGTCCTAGTCATTCATCCTCGGGTGACTAGCGACCTTCCATCATATCTCTAAGTATACTCATGCTGCAGTAGCTCCAACATCTGGGCGATATCTCGTCATTTGCAACAATAAATGACTCATTCGTCTGTACGCTGAATTGCACCTCAATCATCATGAATAAGCAATATATCAATGGTAATCACATTCTGGCTGGCCTCTATCAATGGCTCAATCCTCTGGTGCTGATTTTCACGTCTGAGAAATCTCGTAAAAGTGATCTGTCAAACGCTCATGGCACGAAAACACAATAAAACAACGCCTCTCTATGCAATCGTACGTCCCTGGAATCACGCCCTGGTCAGTCCTCGTCCGTGACGAGCTCGTGCTGATGCAACTCTAGCCGTAGCTCTCTCTGCCCGTGTAATCGTGGCAGCAAAATCATAACCAGCATCGATGGGGATAGATCATAGGAATGAATATAACACTGTGCAAGGAAATGTACATCCTAAGGTTTCTTAAGCGGAGTAGCGTATCGTAAGTATGCCGCGGAACATACGTACGGTACGTCACTCTACTCAAGCTACCTACTCCATCAACCAAGGGTCATCCTACGCGACGAAAGTTCGGGTATGATACCCCCTCGACTAAGTCTAAGTTCCGTAAGGTCAAGCCTAAGTTCCGTATATATATAACGCTCTAGGCTCCGCATAGTCAAACTTAGACTCGAACCAATGTAAACCTAGCGCTCTGATACCAACTTTGTCACGACCTGAAATAGCACGTGACTGGCCCTTGAATCATATGAAGCCTATAGGACCCCATCTAATTCAAGTAAACCAAAAGCCCAGAAATTTAAAACCATTTTTAAGGAGTAAATAATGAAAACTAGTTTTAAGAAGTGAAGAAAACACGTTTTTAAAAACAAGGTTTTCAAATAAGTAAGCCGAATATGCATTTTTAAAATCTCTAGTCTTTTCTGAAAATTTCGGGAGTGTTTCCTTTGTAATACTGGCCCCAAACGGGGTACAACATGGATAATATATATACAATGATAAAAGGCATCCCCAAGCGGGAGCTAGCTCTTCGTCAATCGACGGTCACAACCATGCAAGCAGTATAATATACAACGCCGAAGGGCGAGGATCAAAACTCAAAGGAAAACTCAAAATCAGCATGAAAACCATAAAACTACAACGCGTGACTCTAAGGTCGAAATAATACACAACTGGTTTTCTAAGTCTGAAACAATATACAAGTTTGGTTGATGGAATTACTAGATACAACTGAATAAAATGATACAAGGGTGGTCACGATGCGAGTGAACCCACCTACCAATGCAATCACCCAGGAAGGAAGCAGTGTGCCAGAAAAGCCGCAATGAAACCTGTACGGTAAAAACTGCAAGAACTGTGGCACAACGGGGGTGAGTTGCCAACTCATGAATAGAAAACATCACAGAGCAGAAATCGTATGTATGACACAATCCTAGGTCAATACGATCAGATATAGATATAAATCTCAAATGAATAAGTCTGAAGCATGATAAGGTGGCAATGTACATCTATACATGAGTGTAGTGCCAAGTGCTCGTGCCAGTGCCTCAGGTAATAAAATATCATAAATATGAGGTATGATCAATGTCGACTATATCATGAAGTCTATAAATATGTGGATATCATCCAACTATGTAATCAATGTCATCAATGTCAACTATATGTATGTGGATATCGTCCAACTGTGTGATCAATATCATCAATGTCAACTATATGTATGTGGAAATCGTCCACATGTTACCCAATGACAATAAGCATCATGCATGTAAATATCATAAAGCATATGCATGGAACATGTAAAAGAAATGTAAGCATATCAGTATATAATGCAACATGGAATAGTAATATGCATATATTGAGGGAAACCGCTCTTTTAAAATAAATACAGTTTTAAAATACATCTTGCGGTTCCCAAATCTCCAAAATCAAGACAGAATCGTCTATGTATGTGCAAGTATGTTTGTGTACAGAATATGAGTGTACAATAAGTATATGCACAAGTATGAGTGTACAATAAGTATGTGCTCAAGTATGAGTGTACAATAGGTATGTGCACAAGTATGAGTATACAATATGTAAGTACACAAGAGTATGAGTATACAATAGGTATGTGCACAAGTATGGGTGTACAATATGTAAGTACACAAGTATGAGTGTACAATTGGTATGTGTACAAGCATGAGTACACAATATGTAAGTACACAAGTATGAGTATACAATAGATATGTGCACAAGTATGGGTGTACAATATATAAGTACACAAGTATGAGTGTACAATAGGTATGTGCACAAGTATGAGTATACAATATGTAAGTACACAAGTATGCCATGCAAGGTATCATATCCTGATGCAGTAATCCTACTGTGTAGTGATATGGCAATTATCGATGATGAAGTGTGTGAGCCGGCAAGCAGGTGTATGTGGAACATATGCATCATCAATAATGGTGCTGGTGTCCTAGCAGCATGGTTTTGATATAACAATAAACATATTTAACATGCAATGCGATACAAACAGTAAGAATATATGGTAAATGAATAATAAGCACAACAGTGCAGAATCTATATCAATGTATCTATGTCATACTTTTTTGCCATTTGAAAGAAGACGAATTGGGGTTTTTAGGAAAATAAGGGCTACGGTGTTTTTAAGAAAAGATGTGTCTTTTGAAAATATCCGTAGAATCCCTTTTGCCTGTCTTTAAAATACTCCCGATTCGTTAGTTTTTGAAATAGGTATGACATCGGCCTATCCTAACATCTACTTGCAAAACTACAGCTCTAACTAACAAGTCAATCAGGAGGGGTATGGAAACTACCTAATTCTGAGTCGATATATATATATATATATATATATATATATATATATAATAGTTGGTGATGCCGCCTCAAAGGTACCGCATACGATACAATATCATATGATATTCTCGAGTCATGAGTGCGGATCTATCATCAATATAATGCTCGTACAGTAAATCATCGTACGACATCCCAAAAGCTGGGTACGGTTCAATATCACATTCATCTCATCAATTATCTGGTATCCTTATCATCATATCTCATGATCTGGGGTACTGATCTAAGTCTAGTACAAATCGATACCATCTATATAAATATAAGGGCGTGTGTGAAACACACGTCCAAAGGCACGCTAAAATCTCATGTCGTATCCCAAATACGAATCACATTATACCACCGATCTCATGGCACTATGCCCAATCTCGTCAATTCATCTCCAAATATCAAACACTATCCTCATCATCCAGGTATAAGTATAGCAAGCAAGCATGTGTGTGTGTGGGTGTAAACCTATTCTAGGGTTCGCAACTAGGAAACTATACTAGTTTACTTCTAAACCCTAATCTATCCATAGTACACCTAATCACATCTAGAATATCCATGTCACACATAACGCTATCATATATATAAATATAGTATATATCTAGTATACTAAGTATCGATCTGCGGGGGTGCTATACGCCATCCACCCGACTTCCTCCGTAGATATAATCTACTCACCTTGCATCCTGCGTGTCGGTGTCGATGTCGCCTTCATCTTATTTATCGTATGAAGCCCTCGAGAGGGTACCTACATGATAACACAATCGCAAATGCACATTAAAATCACATCGGGAAAACCAAACGACGCGTTAAGGCCTATAGGTTAGAACCTATGGACTACGCTTTCAAAACCATCGAACAATCCTCGATATCGTCGTACAAACGTCAAGTGATCGAGGTAAAACACAATACTAGAAATCCAAAATTCAAAATACGTAAAACGAAACTCCGAATCAAAACAGCAACTTAGGAAAAAGGTCCCAGATTTTACCCTAGGTCTAATTGGTCAATTTTGCATACGCCAAGGGTCTATTTTACTGATGAGGGGACCACAGAACTAACACGAACCAATTCTATCCTGATCTGGCCGCAATTTGCGGCCAGAAAGATTAAATTTGCGTCCTGGAAAAGGAGTCGGGGGCTGGTGTTTTGGTGGTAGCTTCCTAGGTGCCTGCACATCTCTCTCTGTTTGCAAACTAATTTTCAGAGTCTCCGAGTGATAGCAGATTTCATTTAACCCTCACAGAATCAACAATTTTCCGATATCGGCTTATCTAAATCCGTAATCCGGGGTTCTAGTCTCTTGTTTGGGTCTGAATTCTAGCACTATGGGGTTTGTGAGGCCTCTACTGAGCTCAATTGCACATCACCACTCTCAAATCCTATAAACCCTAACTAGAATTTTCTAAGTTCACAAAACCACTCAATATTGACATGAAACATGTATGGATGCATAAGGAATTAAAACAATATACTAATGGTGCAGAAATTTCCTCCTTTGGCAACTCATGAATTTTCTTGAGTTTCTCAAAGTGTCCAAAATTTGATTTTTCTTGGTCCAATGTGCTTCTCTTGAGCTTGTAAACAATTTTGATGAAAGGGAGATGGGGTTTTGAGGTGTTTATTGAAGTGATTTTGAGGGGGTTGAAGATGGAGGAGGGGGAGGAGGCAGCAGCAGCAAAGAGAGAGGAGGGGAGAGAAATGAGTGGGAGAAATGATGAGGGAATGGCCAAGTCCAATAGTTGACCCCGTACCCACTCTCTCTCTCTTACCCATACCTATATATTATACTCGTTTCTTTTCTTTACTAATTTCCTTTCTCACCTCAATAGTAACCCCAAAACAAAGCCATGCACCCAAAAACATGTAGTAAAAATGCAACAAGTGTTAATAAAAGATATGGTGCATGTTTGCACAAAACATGTTTAAAGCGTGATTAGTGATTTTTAATCGCGATTAGCACTGAATTAGCATATAATTAATCATAAAAACTTAAAATTGCATAATTCACATAAAACACCCTCTTTTAATAATTTCTATATTTTTCCAATTTTTTCCCCCATTTATCGGTATTTAATTATTCCGCCTTATTTAAAATATTCAATATTTTATTATTAAATTATAAAAATTCACCAAAAACAATATTTTATTTTTTTGAAATGTTACAGAAGCGTTATGTATAGATGTCATGCGAGCCCTTTCCAAATCAGTCTTTGGAGACATCTCTTTGGAGAGGGTGATTCCGTGACAAGCCAGTAGACTATCGTGCTTTGAATCTTCCATACTGAATCTTTTCAGTATGGTGTTGATGTACCTGGACTGTGAAAGTCCCAACATCCTCTTAGATCTATCACGATAGATCTGGATCCCCAGAATGTAGAAGGCATCATCCAGGTCTTCCATGGAGAACCTCTGTGATAAGAATCCTTTGACAGATTGTAGCACAGGAATGTCATTTCCTATTAAGAGAATGTCATCCACGTACAAGACGAGGAATACCACAGTTCTCCCTACAATCTTACTATATATGCATGGTTCATCTGGATTTTTGATAAAGTCAAATTCTTTGACCGTCTCATCAAAACAGATGTACCAACTCCGCGATGCCTGCTTTTGTCCATAAATGGACATAAGCAGCTTGCTCACTTTCCCGCTGCTCCCACTCTGAATGAAACCCTCTGGCTGATCCATATAGATGCACTCTTCCAAATTTCCATTTAGAAAAGACGTCTTTACGTCCATCTACCAGATCTCATAATCGTGGAAGGCAGCAATGGCAAGAAAGATCTGAATGGATTTGAGCATAGCTACTGGAGAAAAGGTTTCGTCATAGTCCAAATCAGGTCTTTGATGAAAGCCTTTTGCAAAAAGTCTAGCCTTATATGTTTCAACCTTTCCATCTACACCAATCTTCTTTCTGAAGATCCATTTGCACCCTATGGGTTTTACACCTTCTGGAGCAATGTCCAAAGTCCATACATTGTTGGTGTACATAAACTCCATCTCGGCCCGCATTGCATCCAGCCATTTTACCGAGTCACCGCTTTGAATGGCTTGCTGGAAGCCAGTAGGCTCATCATTGTCAATGATGCAATCCTATCGATCCCCGTCTATGAGAATACCGTAGTATCTCTCTGGCGGATGATACTGCCTACTAGTTCTGCGGAGTGGCGCGGGGATGTCCGGTTCTTCTGAAACCTCTGGTTCTACCAAGCTTTCGGTAATAGCTTGTGGTTCTGGAATTTCTTCCAGTGCTATTGCGCTCCCACTTTTCTGATTTTCTAAAAATTCAGCTTCCAAGAAGTGGGCATGACGAGAAACAAAGACCTTTTGTTCCTCTACGCAATATAAATAATACCCCTTGGAGTTCTTTGGGTATCCCTCAAACTTACACAGTACTGAGCGTACCTCGAGCTTTTCCGCATTCTACTTTTTACAAAAGCTGGACATCCCCATTTCTTATGATACTGAAGACATGGTTTCTTCCCACTCCACATCTGATATGGTGTGATAGGCAGTGACTTAGTAGGAACCTTGTTCAAAAGAAATGCAGCTGATTCTAGTGCATAACCCCAGAATGATCGTGGTAACTCAGTGTTACTCATCATGGAATGTACCATATCCAATAGGGTTCGGTTCCGTCTCTCCGATACACCATTGTGTTGTGGCGTGTATGGAGGAGTAAGCTGAGAGAGAATTCCATTCTCTTTTAGGTAATCCAGGAACTCGGCACCAATGTATTCACCATCTCGATCAGATCTCACTGTCTTGATACTTTTGCCTGTTTGTTTTTCCATTTCATTCTTATATTCCCGGAATTTCTCAAAGGCCTCAGATTTATGCTTCATCAAGAAGACATGTCCATACCAAGAGAAATCATCCGTAAAAGTAATGAAATAGGAATAACCACTTTGCGCTTGTGTAGCATTGGTCCACACGCATCGTTGTGTATGAGTCCTAAGAGCTCGCTCGCTCTTACTCCGTGTCCAGTGAACCGATTCTTTGTCATATTTCCCATTAGATAAGATTGACAAGTTGCATAAGACTGATATTCGAGTGGATCCAAATATCTCTCTCTATATAGCTTCGTCAACCGTGTTTCATTGATGTGACCCAGTCTACAATGCCATAAGAAAGCCTGATTTAGTTCCGGAGACTTTCTTTTAAGTGTGTTCTGGACACTTAAAACCTGAGCTTGATTTAATACGTATATTCCATTATCTAATGTACCTGACCCAATCAAAGCTTGATTTAGATGGATGTGGACCACATCGCTTATAAATGTAAAATCATATCCTTCGTTAGAGTGTAAGGATACGGATATGATATTACAAGCTAGACTAGGTACATACAAATAGTTACGTATTATCAATATCTGCCCACTTGTCAATCCTAGATGATATTACCTTACGGATTCAGCATCCACGCTCATTCCGTTCGCAACTCTGAGAGTCATATCACCTACTCTGATAACTCTATGGTTTCTCAAAGCCTGTAATGAATTACAGATATGAGATCCTGATCCGGTATCTAGTAGACAGGAAGTAGAGTTAATTGACATGCAGTTTTCGATTACAAACACACCTGAATTCGAAGCCATAACATGCTTCGGATCCTGGATTCTGGCTTTCAAAGCCCTGCAATCTCTCTGCCAATGCCCTTTCCCATGACAATAGGAACATCCCTCCTTCCATAATTTCAGCCCCAAAACTTTTTCCCTTCCTTGTCCCTCTACTTTACTGACACCGCATATCAGCTTTGTGGAGGTCTTCTTCTTCTCACCCTTTGCTTTCTCCTTGGATGTAGAAGAGGAAGATTCCCCAATAAGCAGAGCGGGTGTCTCCCTGGTTTCCTTCAGGGTGTAAGTAGAAGGTAGGGACTGTAGAATCAAGTCAGCATCTGACTGATTCTTGAGTGATCTGTATTTAAAGAAGTGTGTGTAGTAATCGCAATCAATAACGGTATCGCGTGTAGCTAGACCGAGATGAGTACGAGTCGTCCTCAGGGATTTGTGGAATCTTTTAATCTTTCTTTAGACGTTTTGATTAGGAAGAGGAAGAAGAATAGATAATAGTGAAGAATAGTTATAGAATCTAGATCTACGTTAAACACGGATGTAGAATATAGATCTAGTTTAAAGACGGATGTAGATTTTATATCAGAAGAGGGCTTGTAGGGTTCGTTAGGATTTAGTAATCCTGGATGACTAATAAAGATGTCCCCATTTATCTTTTCATAGATTTAAAACTAGATTGATAGTGATGAATGAGGATTAGGGTTCTTGGAAGAAACTAGGGTTTCCACACTATTGACCCTTGTCCTTTCATTAATCTCTATTCATGTCTAGCCCTTAACAAAACAATTGTTAATCTGATCTCAAATCAGGGTCGAGACTAGCAATAAATTGGTAGCATGCCCGATAATGATGTTAACTATTCTTTTGCTAAAGTTTATAAACTTCATAAGACGTAAACGAAGTTAAAATATTTTCTTATCCATTGATCTACCCTAATCCTACGAACCCTATCAAGCGGAGAATTACTCACGCATGATGGAGATAGAAGAACAGATAGAGATGAAATTCATAATGTAACTAAATAATTAAACTAAAGATCTACCTTTATTAATCAACTTCACAAGTACAAACTTCAAGTTTAGATTACAAGAGGAAGAAGAAGTTGCTCTCGATCTCTGCCTTATCGGATGTAGATGTTCCGTCGAATCTCACGTCGCTTTATCACGTCGAATCTTGGACCTGTCTTGGATCACTTGTTCTTTGACGATGATTAGCTTGTGTAAAAGATTGATGATTTCTAAGTTTAGCCCTCGGTCCTTTATATATCCCCAAAACCAGAAACCAAAGATCCCTAGAATTAGGGTTAGTTGTAGCAAATTCAACCTGAAAATCCTAACTCCTGATTCGGTGAATCGGCCGCGGATCCGCAGTTTGCTGGTGAGATCTTGGGTGCAAATTTCTGGGGCTTTATTATTGTGACACGTGGAGATTTAGTTGATGTCTGGAACTTGAAAATATTTCCCGAGTCTCTGCCAGTATTGATTCTTCGATTTTCTTTAATATTTCGGCAGATTTTTATTTTCGACATTTCAACATCTCGATCTCCTGACCTCAGCCAAAAGCTTGCACCATATCTCAAAGAATAATATTAGTAACATTTGGTATTTTTGAGATATTATCCAAACCAATTTGATATTATATTATATTTTAAGAATATTGATTAAGGATATTTGATATGATATGCATATTTAAATTATCAAAATATTATAAAAATATTATATGCATATATTTTCCTTCATAATGTTAATTATAATATATAAAAATATTAAAATAGTATTTTTACAGATAAACCCTCTTACGTCTCATATTTATAATAAACACCTTTAGATATTTAAGAAAAGTAAGAAAAATGTCATATCAAAAGTTTGATATTTTCGACTGAACAGTTCTCTAACGTTGTCTCTAGGTCCGTGAGCTCATCAATATAGCTAGTCATTGTAAGGACGTTGTCCCCTACAGATGACCCGATAGCCAACCTAGCTTGAAGCAATTCCTTCGAGGTCTCATATCTTGCGATACGAGATTGCTCTCCATATAAAACTTTGTTATGGAGGAAGATGGAAGCTAAGTATATCTTCTCGTGCTGCCTCTGGTTCTCACCATCTACTGAGGACAACACGAGGCACTTGGCATTTGCACTATCCTTTTCCCTTGTCTTACGGATATCAATATCCATTACGGTGGAAACTGGACCTGGGACGGTGGGGGCTTGAGTAGTAATGAGGTGGTCCAGCTTGTCACAGGCAATGGACATCTTGACAAACCCTTGCCAGTCAATATAATTTGGCCCAGTCAATTTATTAGCTAAATTGTAACAACCGAGTTCAGTTATACCAATTTTTGTTCCGTATTTATTATCTGGGATATTTTTATTGATTTATCTTGTTTGGGTGCGAATGGTAGTTTACACTTTTACATTACATTCGACCAGACCCGCTTGCTTGAACTGGTTGATTTATATTTATAGACTACCCTGACTGGTTAAATAGACACGTGCATCTCATGGATACTGCATATTAACATTTCACCCAGCATCGCGTATTTTTTACATATAACATTTTTAGATCACGTAAAATAAATTAAAATTGCATTTCATAGCCTGCATGATACCCCTAACCCTGTGGTAGCGTCCGCGCATCGTGTTCTCGTCCCGTTCAGTGAAACGGACGTGTTTGGATAGCTACGCGTACATACGTGCGTCCGTTCTTGGGGGTATGCATTTTCGTTACCTAATCTTTCATTCTAAGTTTTGGAGGTTGCATATAATTTTTGTATTTCAAATCTGAAATTTTGGACCCGATCCGGGCGCATTTTGAAATACTTTAATATCCCGCCTAAAATTCAATTATTTAATTTGTTTAAAATCAAATTCCAATTTTTTTTTAAAACAGCCTAAGATTTCTCAGCCAACGAAATATTTTCTTCAAAATATAAAAATCTTTTTAAATTTTCTTAAACCCTTTCCTTAACCAATTACCTCAACTCTCTTTCTTTCCCTTTCTGGCCCCACCGATGCAAGCCAATCAAATCCCTCCTTTCCATTGCGCTTGGCCCCACTAGAATCTCTCTCTCTTCCTTTCCTCTTCTCTTTCTCTCTCCTCTCGCGCTCTCTCTCTCTCTCCTCTCGCGGAACTGTTCGCTTCTCGATTCTGGTCACCGCCTCCCCGCTACGCTCACCTCCCTTCATTCTTTTCTTTCTTCTTCTATTTTAAAAACCCAGCACCATCTCCTCCTTCGAAAACCCATCGCCGCTTCCTCAAACCCTAACCCTAAATCCTCTGCCCTATTTCCTCTGCTCCTCAACCCTCGTCAACACCTTCATCATCTCCTCGTCACCCTCATCTCCATCATCTCCTTCTTCTTCTTTCTTCCTCGAGTAACCCCACTGCACCCAAAGAAACCTCGAGAACCCTTTAAACCCGGCACCACCACCTCATCTCACCATCATCATCTTCTTCCTCTTCTCTCTTCTCTCTTCTCTCCTTCCTCTTCTGTCTCCTCCACTTTACAGATCCCTACCCACCCTACACCAAGAAAAACCCTAGCCGCCAAGATCCCTGCACACCCAAACCCAAGACGGAACCGCAACCTCTACCCTTCGCCGGCAACCCCTCGTCGTCGTCGCCCTTGCCGACTCCCCTGGAATCCCAGAGCACCTAACCACAGTAAGATCTTCCCTTCTTCTCTTCTTCACTTTCTTTATGCTTTCTTTCTTTATGTGTTCACTGTTCTTTTGTTCGTCGGAATCCGGCCGTGTCGTCGACGATCACCAGGACCCAGCAAGCATATTTGACCTATGTGATCCCTTTGTGCATTGTTTGGATTCGTTTCGTATACCGTGCGCGTTTCGCGACTTTTCCCGCAGACGTGTGACGTTCCGTATACCCGTTTCTTGATCTGTCGAGGCAAGTAAAACTTGCTACATGCTATTTATATTATTTCATATTTATTTAGATATATATTAAGCATGAAGTTTGAATTTAGTGCCCTATATTACATTTTACCATTCGATGTCCCGTTTATATCATTTTTAGAGTTAATTATGAAAACAAACCTGGTTGCATATTAGATTACAATATTTTGTGCCCACGTCCATATTTATATCATAGTGCTTGGTTGCATAGCCCATAATACCATTTAAATAGTTTATAACCTTTCAAACACCCGTTTGCATCCATCTCGTCTAGTATACATATTATTGCATCCATAGATCACTTGAATGTATAACATTGAAATATTAACATTCCACATTTGTTAAATTGTAGTTTAATTGGTATTGGAACTTTAACTTTAACCCTAATCATAACTGTGCATCTATATGCCTTAATCTGTACCTGATTGCATATCACATTACAATGTTCCATTTTATTGTTCCATTAGTACCCCATGCTTGTTTTGTATACCCATGCTTATGTTAGTTTGATTATGAGCACCCACATGACATTTTTGTGCACCCTGACATGACTTGTTACACCTACTACTTGACAAGACATAGTACCGTGCACCTCTTGACATGACATGATACCTATATACTACCTGACTTGACCTGATGTACCATGGATTTACCTGTTACCTGATCTTGGGACTAATGCCAACAAACCTGACCTGTTGTCCTTACGGACATTTCCTGTTGTCTATCCAGGCAAACCTGTACCTGCCTGATCCTGTTTTGGCATTAGCTCCAGATTATTTAACACCTGACTTCAACACATATAACTTGGGGGTATGGGGAAATCAATGATGAAACCTGACTTGTAACTCGACAGTTCTATACCTTTTCTGATCAGTCTTACGGGCTAGGCCAGCCCGGGGTGATGCTGCTGACATCACTCGTCATTACCTACTACCCTTTTACTGCCTTGCGGCACATCTCGGATTCAGCCCGAGAGTCATAGACCGTGATCCCGGGCACGCACGGGATACTATTGAGTTACATCGTTGATTCATCAAACTGATTTAAAATACTTGAGAGTAGTTAACACAGTAGACCAGTTTTAGATTACTCACTGCACACTACCCTTCACTGTCCTAATTTATATTACTGTTACACCTATTTTACCATTTATGATTATACCTGCATGTATTGCTACCCTGTTTATATATTATTGCTTGATGTTATGATACACTGACGTCTGGGTTTTGCATGGCCCATATTCTTTACCTGCACTACAGGTCGAGCAGGAGTACTTCAGTCAGCAGGCTGAGCAGTGAGGACTTGTTAGTAGTTAGTTCCTTTACTTTCGGTATTTTTCATTCCTGATGTGAGCCCGCATTATGGGACATACATTCCAGTTATTCTTGTATTGGATCTTTTGCTTCTGCATTATTTTATTCTTGATTCGTTTTATCCTGGCTTATGGACATGTGTTAGATAGTTTTTTTGTTCTTGATATCTCTACAGCCGTAATGTGACTGTGGAAGGATATTTCCTATCCACAGGTAGCATGGTTGGCTATGTCACGTGCCCATCTTAGCGTACTCTGGGAAGCGTGGCGTGACATGGTTCTTTTGGTATCAGAGACATAGGTTATAGGTTAATCGAGTTTAATTCTTTTTTTTAGTTGGGTATTGGACCCAATACACGAATCAGAATACTCGTGATTAGGAAACATGTCCTGCCACCTTACCGTCTTACCATTTTTGAATCTTAACCTCCTCCTGATTATACTTTTATCATATGCAAACCTCCTTTGCATATTGACTCGAAAACTGGTTTCCTTTTGGTTAACTCTAGAACTTAGGCGACTTGAGTGGAGTTATATGATTGTAGCTATGATACCGCGACATGGTTACAATGCGGTACTCTATTTAAGTAACTTAGAGTTCTAGCCTTGATTCATATCCTTGATCTATATTTTGAATTTGTTATCATGCTAATCCTTTTGGTGCTTTGATTTCAGGAGCATGGCAGACAAGAATCTGAAAACGTACCAAAGGCGTGTTGACGAAGCCGCTATGCTTGGAGTAATACGTGGGATGTTGGAGAACCAAAAGCGACAGACCGAGCTGATCCAGCAGCAAGCTAAATCTTTTCAGGAGAGTTTGCGGACCGTTCAGCAGTCCGTGAACAATGTTGTGGCCAGACCAGTGGATCGTGTGGGTACCGTGGCGGATTTCAGAAGACTAGGTCCTTCTGTCTTTACTGGCTTGGAGGAGCCGTTGCCAGCGGAGCAGTGACTGGTTGACACGGAGAATTTACTCATTGCAGCACAGATCCCAGAAGATAAGAGGGTGGATGTGGTACGCATTCAGTTGGTGGATTACGCCCGTGAATGGTGGCTTGTGGAAGAGACCCGCTTGCCCAAGCCGATCAGTTGGGCGGATTTTTCGAAGAGTTTCTTAGAGAAGTTCTTCCCGCGGACTGCACGGGAGGAAATGGAAGAAAAGTTCGTCAGTTTGAAGCAAAACGGCATACCTGTAGATGTACATGCAGCTGAGTGGACGCGGCTCAGTAGATTCGCTGGACCTTTGGTTGCCAACGATGCTGATATGGCAAGGAGGTTCATGCGCAGTTTGGATGTGGACATCCGGAGGCAGATTGTCTCCCTGGGTTTGACCACTTTTTCCCAAGTACTTATAGCGGCCCGAGAGCAGCAAAGTCTATCTATGAAGACTGGGAGTACGCAGCAGCCAGCAGTTGTAGTACGGAAGCCGGCATTTGCACCGAACCGAGCACATGGACGTAGAGGTATTTCAGTGAACCGGCGTGGCGTAACACCGATGAAGAAGCCTGTTGTTGTCGATCAGAGGAGGACCGTGATTTGTGACTACTGCCATTTACCTGGGCACGTGCAAAGGGAATGTCAAAGGAAACAGGGACTCTGTTTGGTTTGTGGATCGGCGGATCATACTATCAGCACTTGTCCGTCGAAGCTTCGCACGAAGGATGATGTTCAGAAGCCACCGCAGAAACCGTTTCAGGGGAAGAAGTAGCTGACTCAGGGACCCAATCAAGCTCGAGCATTTACCCTGATGGCTGAGGAAGCCAAGGCTTCATGAGAAGTTGTTTCAGGTATTGTACTTGTTCATGGTTTTCCCGCATTAGCGTTATTTGATTCTGGTGCATCCCATTGTTTTATGTCGTCCAAGTTTATTGCTACACACTCGATTACTTGCACGACCCTGTCTAGTTTCTGGGACATACACACTGGGAATGGAAAGATCATATCTAGTAGAGAATGTAAGGATTGTGCGGTTGTTGTTTGCGGACGGGAGCTTTTTGCAGATTTCTTGGTGATTGATACAGGCAGGTATGAAGCCATCTTGGGAATGGATTTTCTCGGCACTTTCCATGCTTACATTGATTGTAGGGCAAAGAAAGTAATTTTCCAGATTCCCGGACATCCAGAGTTTATCTTTACTTGAGGAAGCAGTTCTGTCGGGCCAGTCGAGTTTAGGGCTAGGCCGACAACTAGTGTTCTTTCGTCGTTGGAGGTTGATAAAGGTGAAGCGCCAGCTGTTGTTCCAGATTTCATGGACGTTTTCGAAGACATATCAGGTTTACCGCTGAAGCGAGACGTGGAGTTCGCAATTGATCTTGTTCCCGGTGCAGCGCCAGTTTCTAAAGCGTACTATCCAATGGCACCAGTGGAGTTGGAAGAAGTTAAGAAGAAGGTTACTGAATTACTTGAGAAGGGTTGGATTCGAAGCAGTAACTCGCCTTGGGGAGCTCCAGTTCTTCTAGTCAAGAAGAAAGATGGCACAAGAAGGATGTGCATCGATTATCGAGAATTAAACCGGATGACTATTAAGAACAAGTACCCGATCCCTCGCATTGGTGAATTATTTGAGCAGCTTAGTGGCACGAGGGTATTCTCGAAGCTTGATTTGCGGTCCGGATATCATCAGGTCCGAGTTAAAACAGAAGATATTTGCAAGACGGCGTTCCGAACTCGGTATGGACATTACGAGTATTTAGTGATGCCCTTCGGAGTAACGAATGCACCGGCGATATTCATGGACTTGATGAACCGAATCTTTTGACCATTCTTGGACCAGTTTATTGTGGTGTTCATTGATGATATTCTGGTCTACTCGAAGAGTATTGAAGAGCATGCAGAACATTTGAAGATCTCATTGCAGACGTTGAGACAAGAAAAATTATATGCAAAGATGAGCAAGTGCGAGTTTTGGCTGGAAGAAGTAATGTTTTTGGGGCATGTCGTGTCTGGCGATGGAATCACCGTTGATCCCGAAAAGATTGCAGCAGTTCGAGATTGGCCGGTTCCGAAGAATGTTACGGAGATAAGAAGCTTTCTTGGACTCGCCGGGTATTACAGAAGGTTCGTGGAGAACTTTGCTCGTCTGGCGGAGCCGTTGACCAAGCTTACGTGCAAGGAGGTACCATTTGTGTAGACGGATAAGTGTGCGTCAGCTTTTGAGGCATTGAAGCAGAGATTGATAACCGCTCCTATTCTGACCATGCTAGACAGTTCCGGAGGATTGGTGATTCATAGCGACGCATCTGGGAAAGGATTGGGATGTGTTTTGATGCAGCATGGGAAGGTTATAGCGTACGCATCGAGACAGTTGAAGACCCATGAGAAGAATTACCCAACTCATGACTTGGAGCTTGCAGCTGTGATCTTCGCTTTGAAGATTTGGAGACACTACCTTTTGGGCGAAAGGGTCGAGGTTTTCACCGATCATAAAAGCTTGAAGTATGTGTTCACGCAGAAGGAGCTTAATATAAGGTAGCGTAGATGGTTGGAGCTGATGGCTGATTACGATCTTGATCATAAGTACCATCCGGGGAAAGTTAATGTTGTGCCGGATGCGCTTAGTCGGTTGCCAGAAATTCAGATGTTAACTGCACAGAAGGAACTTATTGAAGACTTTCGAAGATTTGATTTGGAGATTGTGCTACAGCATTCTTCGGGACAGTTGATGCAGCTGCAAGTACAGTCGTCGTTGATCGAGAATATTAAAGCAGCGCAATTGCAGGACCCAAGATTGCGGATGTTTCGAGAACAGGTTGAAGCTGGACTTCGAATAGACTTACTGATCCATGAAGATGGTTCGTTGAGATATGATAGCCGTTTGTGTGTGCCAAAGGGAGATATTCGCGAAGAGCTTATGAAGGAGGCGCACAGTTCAGCATATTCCGTACATCCAGGAGGCACGAAGATGTACCGAGATTTACGACAACAATTCTGGTGGGAAGGCATGAAACGGGATATTGCCTGTTTTGTAGCAAAGTGCTTGGTGTGTCAGCAAGTTAAGACTGAACATCAAAGGGTTGCTGGTTTATTGCAACCACTTCCGATTCCTCAGTGGAAGTGGGAACATATAACCATGGATTTCGTGACAGCTCTACCGCGGAGTCCAAAAGTCAACAATGCAGTTTGGGTGATTGTTGATCGATTGACCAAGGAAGCTCATTTCATCCCTTTCCGGGTTGGTCAATCAACGGAAACTTTGGCAGAACGGTACATGCAAGAGATTGTAAGGTTGCATGGTGTACCAGTGAGCATCGTGTCCGACCGTGACACTCGTTTCTTTTCACACTTTTGGAGGAGCTTGCAGGAAAGTTTGGGGACTCGTTTGAAGTTTAGCACCGCTTATCATCCTCAAATAGATGGCCAGTCGGAGAGAACGATCCAAACTCTTGAAGACATGTTGAGAGCTTGCATGTTGGACTTCAAGGGTTCATGGGAGGATCATCTACATTTGGTGGAGTTTTCTTACAACAACAGTTTCCAGGCGACTATTCAGATGGCTCCATTCGAAGCTTTATATGGTCGCAAGTGTCGTTCACCGGTTTGTTAGGACGATGTTGGTTAACGAAGATTGTTGGGACCAGATTTAGTAGTGCAAACAGTTGAGAAGGTTAACACTATCCGGAATCATATGAAAGCAGCACAAGATCGACAGAAGAGTTGGGAAGATACGTCGAGAAGACCTCTAGAGTTCGCCATGGGTGATTTGGTATTCTTGAAGATATCATCGACTAGAGGGGTGATTCGTTTCGGAAGTCGAGGAAAGCTCAGTCCTCGATTCGTTCGACCTTTTGAGATCTTGGAACGTGTTGGAGAAGTGGCTTATCGATTGGCGTTACCGCAATCCTTGGCGAATGTTCATGACGTGTTTCATGTATCTCAACTCTGTAAATATGTTCGTGATGAAACACACATGCTTGATTATTCGGAGCTGACCGTCCGAGAAGACTTGACTTTTGAGGAGCGACCGATGACAATTGTGGATCGAAAAGAAAAAGTTCTTAAGAACAAAGTTATCCCTCTTATGCTTGTTTCTTGGGGTAATCGCTCAAATGGAGAATCAACTTGGGACCGAGAAGATGAAATCCGGCAGAAATTTCCCCATCTATTCTTGTAGTTTGTTGGTCGTTTATCCTTTCTTGTTCTTGGAATTTCGAGGACGAAATTCTTTTTGTAGTTGGGTATAATGTAACAACCGAGTTCAGTTATACCAATTTTTGTTCCGTATTTATTATCTGGGATATTTTTATTGATTTATCTTGTTTGGGTGCGAATGGTAGTTTACACTTTTACATTACATTCGACCCGACTCGCTTTCTTGAACTAGTTGATTTATATTTATGGACTACCCTGACTGGTTAAATAGACACGTGCATCTCATGGATACTGCATATTAACATTTCACCTAGCATCGCGTATTTTTTACATATAACATTTTTAGATCACGTAAAATAAATTAAAATTGCATTTAACAGCCTGCATGATACCCCTAACCCTGTGGTAGCGTCAGCGCATCGTGTTCTCGTCCCGTTCAGTGAAACGGACGTGTTTGGATAGCTACGCGCACGTACGTGCGTCCGTTCTTGGGGGTGTGCATTTTCGTTACCTAATCTTTCATTTTAAGTTTTGGAGGTTTCATATAATTTTCGTATTTCAAATCTGAAATTTTGGACCCGACCCGGGCGCATTTTGAAATACTTTAATATCCCGCCTAAAATTCAATTATTTAATTTGTTTAAAATCAAATTCCAATTTTTTTTTAAAACAGCCTAAGATTTCTTAGCTAACGAAATATTTCTTCAAAATATAAAAATCTTTTTAAATTTTCTTAAACCCTTTCCTTAACCAATTCCCTCTACTCTTTTTCTTTCTCTTTCTGGCCCCACCGATGCAAGCCAATCAAATCCCTCTTTTCCATTGCGCCGGGCCCCACTAGAATCTCTCTCTCTTCCTTTCCTTTTCTCTTTCTCTCTCCTTTCGCGCTCTCTCTCCTCTCGCGAACTCTATTCGCTTCTCGATTCTGGTCACCGCCTCCCCGCTACGCTCACCTCCCTTCATTCTTTTCTTTCTTCTTCTGTTTTAAAAACCCAGCGCCATCTCCTCCTTTGAAAACCCATCGCCGCTTTCTCAAACCCTAACCCTAACTCCTTTGCCCTATTTCCTCTGCTCCTCAACCCTTGTCAACACCTTCCTCATCTCCTCGTCACCCTCATCTCCATCATCTCCTCATTCTTCTTTCTTCCTCGAGTAACCCCACTGCACCCAAAGAAACCCCGAGAACCCTTTAAACCCGGCACCACCACCTCATCTCGCCATCATCATCTTCTTCCTCTTCTCTCTTCTCTCCTTCCTCCGCTGTCTCCTCCCCTTCACAGATCCCTACTCACCCTACACCAAGAAAAACCCTAGCCACCAAGATCCCTGCACACCCAAACCCTAGACGAAACCGCAGCCTCTACCCTTCGCCGGCAACCCCTTGTCGTCGTCGCCCTTCCCGACTCCCCTGGAATCCCAGAGAACACAACCACAGTAAGATCTTCCCTTCTTCTCTTCTTCACTTTCTTTATGCATTTCTTTCTTTATGTGTTCGCTGTTCTTTTGTTCGTCGGAATCTGGCCGTGCCGTCGACGATCACGACGACCCAGCAAGCATCTTTGACCAGTGTGATCCCTTTGTGCGTTGTTTGGATTCGTTCCGTGTATCGTGCGCGCGTCGCGACTTTTCCCGCCGACATGTGACGTTCCGTATACCAGTTTCTTGATCTGTCGAGGCAAGTAAAACTTGCTACATGCTATTTATATTATTTCATATTTATTTAGATATATATTAAGCATGAAGTTTGAATTTAGTGCCCTATATTACATTTTACCATTCGATGTCCCGTTTATATCATTTTAAGAGTTAATTATGAAAACATACATGGTTGCATGTTAGATTACAATATTTTGTGCCCACGTCCATATTTATATCATAGTGCTTGGTTGCATAGCCCATAGTACCATTTAAATAGTTTATAACCTTTCAAACACCCGTTTGCATCCATCTCGTCTAGTATACATATTATTGCATCCATAGATCACTTGAATGTATAACATTGAAATATTAACATTCCACATTTGATAAATTGTAGTTTAATTGGTATTGGAACTTTAACTTTAACCCTAATCATAACTGTGCATCTATATGCCTTAATCTGTACCTGATTGCATATCACATTACAATGTTCCATTTTATTGTTCCATTAGTACCCCATGCTTGTTTTGTATACCCATGCTTATGTTAGTTTGATTCTGAACACCCACATGACATTTTTGTGCACCCATGACATGACTTGTTACACCTACTACTTGACATGACATGATACCTTGCACCTCTTGACATGACATGATACCTATATACTACCTGACTTGACCTGATGTACCATGGCTTTACCTGTTACCTGATCTTGTGACTAATGCCAACAAACCTGACCTGTTGTCCTTACGGACATTTCCTGTTGTCTATCCAGACAAACCTGTACCTGCCTGATCCTTTATTGGCATTAGCTCCAGATTATTTAACACCTGACTTGAACACATATAACTTGGGGGTATGGGGAAATCAATGATGAAACCTGACTTGTAACTCGACAGTTCTATACCTTTTCTGATCAGTCTTACGGGCTAGGCCAACCCCGGGGTGATGCTGCTGACATCACTCGTCATTACCTACTACCCTTTTACTGCCTTGCAGCACGTCTCGGATTCAGCCCGAGAGTCATAGACCGTGATCCCGGGCACGCACGGGATACTATTGAGTTACATCGATGATTCATCAAATTGAGTTCAAATACTTGAGAGTAGTTAACACAGTAGACCAGTTTTAGATTACTCACTACACACTACCCTTCACTGTCCTAATTTATATTGATGTTACACCTGTTTTACTATTTATGATTATAACTGCATGTCTTGCTACCCTGTTTATATATTATTGCTTGATGTTGTGACGCACTGACGTCTGGGTTTTGCATGGCCCAGATTCTTTACCTGCACTACAGGCCGAGCAGGAGCACTTCAGTCAGCAGGCTGAGCAGTGAGGACTTGTTAGTAGTTAGTTCCTTTACTTTCGGTATTTTTCATTCCTGATGTGAGCCCGCATTATGGAACATACATTCTAGTTATTCTTGTATTAGATCTTTTGCTTCCGCATTATTTTATTCTTGATTCGTTTTATTCTGGCTTATGGACATGTGTTAGATAGTTTATTTTGTTCTTGATATCTCTACAGCCGTAATGTGACTGTATTTCCTATCCACAGGTAGCATGGTTGACTATGTCACATGCCCATCTTAGCGTACTCTGGGAAGCGGGGCGTGACATAAATGTATCCTAGGCACGGTCAACTGGTCGCTGCAATTAGGAGAAAGAGAAGAAACACTTTAGCATGATGCTCTTGCAAGTTTATATTGGTTTTTAATTTATCTAAACAGGATGGCTCCCACTGTTTTTCGAATCCTTCCTCAAACCATAAAAGAATAATTAGTCAGGATTAATCTCACCATACAATTCTCGCTTAACCGTTCAGCCAGGCCAGTGTCAGTACTTCGAGGGAGGTTTTACGATGCTTTTGCGAAGTTTCTTAATTAAATAACCTCTTTTCCCTAGAGGCGTTGCCCCGCTAACACTGTTCTAGACACCTACTTAGTTTATAGCATTGATCGTTAAGTGAAAAATCTTCCGAGGAGTAGCATATACTCACAGTAGGATCGGGATCCAAATATCATTATGTGATAAAGTAGAAGGAGTCCTACCAAAATTATCACACTCCAAATGGTATGCAACACTAGCAAGTTTCAGTTTCCTTAGAAACTCCCGATGTGGATTTCTTCCCCATGCTCTTATGACCTTGGCGAAGGCTAATAAATCATAAGTCACATGTCAAGTTCTACCCATCATTTTCCAGGTTAATTTGAACCCATCCGTATATACCCTTGACAAAGGCCAACAAAGTAATACGACTGTCCCAAACCAACACATCTATCTATGCTACATATGAATACCCAGCAGCTACCAATCACTATGTCTTGATGAAGGCCAACAAACATAACTTGAATACTACTGAATCATCATATGAAATGAAGGAGGGCTACGAATGGTTTTGGAGAAACCGTGAACGTAGTGAACTTGATATAATCGAAGGAACCTGATAGCTTTTAAAAGGAGTGGTTTAAGCTCCGCATTTTTAAAAGTCTGATGTTTTGAAAAAACCATGTGGTTTTAAAATTTGTTCCAACGATTCAGCTTTGGTTTATTTACTTTGAATTAATGTAATGCAGTCCCATCATTTACACCTATCATCACAGAAAGAAACGAAAATATGACGTACGCTTATGCCATCCGCATTCGCCACTGGGCCCCGTCTTACACCTTTCGGTTACTTAACTAACGCTAGAGCGAGGGCTGGACTAGCGCGGATGCAAAACATAAGCAACATCTTATATATAATATATATATTATAACCATTCATCTCACGCAATAATAGGCATTCCAGATCACAGATGATCATATTAGATATACTAGGAATTCCATGTTTCATTTAATCCTGTAACGAAAGACGGAATCCACGATCGTGATGAATAGCCAAACCCCACCCCAGATCCTTACGGGTGCGGCAAACTACCAGCCAAATACCCGAATTGAAGCAACCTCCCTCATCAAAGTGAGTAGGCCACTCGGCACTTCAAAGTACCCGGTAGTTTGTGCACCCCACCTTGGGTCTATCCTAGGAGCAAAAATAGTAAATGAAATAAAACAACGGTGGAAACAACCTCAACCCGGATGTGCCCCGCAAAAATAATATTACATCACTTTACAAATTTACATCAAATGAAAGAATGAAAACCCTCACTTCATATCTCCGGCTATTCATCCACGACGATCCAACAAGTTCATATACACAAACTGACATAACATCACAGATATGTGCAACCGCGACTAATCGACGTATAGCAATTAGTCTACGTTTCCAAAAACATATATACATCACAAAGCTTGTAAAGTAACCACGACATTAGAATTCCGCACGCAATTAGCAAACTAAACTAATTTTTCCAAAACATGAAAAATCCAGTGAGCTAAAGTTCCAAAAACGATCGTTTTAAGCCAATCTGGGAGTCGAAACGAACTCGAAACCCGCCCGAATCTTCACGGAGGCGAAGATACCAATATTAACTATCGAATGGGGGGCCTTGGGGGGTACCCACCCTTAGGGGCCACCACAAAGTGGCCCCTAGAAGAAGGCAGACCCGAGAGCACCATTCTGGGGTGGCGGAAATTGCAAAAAATGATTTTTATGGGCTTCGCAACACCGACTAGAACCAATGATCGATCATAAAACCTAGCTAGCAAACTACTTGAGGTTTAACTACTCGGATGAATGTTATACCTCGTATTATCGTGTCCTTCGGATCTTCTCGCTGTCCTCCTCGTCATCGTAGGCTCCAAAGATCGAAAAGGATCGAAGCTTCCTCGTCGGCTTCCTCGAGTCATCAAGTAGCCATGCTAGAATCAATGTAAAACCCCACCTCAGTTCCTCCACCTAATAATGTTTAATCCAAAAAGAATAAAACCCTAATTAGGTGTCCTCTTCTAGAAGCTTTCCCGAGTAAATTACGAGAATGCCCCTCATCCGTATATACATACCCGCATCCGTATTTCGAAGAATACGAATACAAAGAAACGAAAATAATCCATCAATATAATACTAAGATCCGGCTTAAACCAAAGCCCACTAGTATTATCTGCCCGATCATCATACGTGCACAAGTACACATACGTGATCGAAGCCCTGCCGTAAAACCATACGGCCTCTACATCTTTTGCCTGATGCAGGGAAACCCTCTGTGTGGGACTCTAAAGACTCGACAGTGTGCTGGAAGTGGTTTTAACCACAAGCCGCAAGCGGTACTTTCTGCATGTAACGGATACCCAGGTATCTGTCGATAAGTAGGCCGATGAGCAAACCCATCCGAACTCTTACTGAGCCTGAATGTGACAATCTCTGTACAGTCTGGTCTGTTCGTCTAAGAGTATTGCATATCGGGCCTAAGAGGGCGGTAATCGTCAGACCCCTAATAGCGCAATAAGTCATGCCGGAGTGTAGCCCAAAACACCCTGAGAAACTACTGGAATACCTACCAGTAAATCTCGCTTGCCTTGGCCAGGGACTTTGTGTAATGGCTCTCCAAACAAAGCGCGATATCAACCCCCAATATCGGGAGAGACGAATCTTATATAATCGCCACTGCCTCTAAGTGCTTCGGGATTGCACCATAATACTACCTGTTTTCATGACTCCTTTGAGCCGTGGTAGGGTAGTAATCAAAGTACAGTGGGACACACTCAAGGCGAAGTAGCAGTGTCAAGTCAACGGACTAAGCTGTACTCATGTCACCTAGGAACTGCTACACGATGATAGTTATATTACCCACCAGCAGTCCCCGATGAGTCCTGTCTAATGTACTCATAACCTAATGAGCACCTGCATACTATCTCCAGTACGACGTACTAATGGCTGTGGGACAGACCATATCCCCTGCTGGGATGAGAAGCATATACACCAGTCTACTTTGGAGTATCGATGCCCTGTCTCGATAATCCTATGACTAGGGACCTGTAGAAGTATGTGCTTATAGACTACCCAGCCCCCACTAGTGTGACTGCCATCACAACGCTGGTAACCAAGCTAAGATCCTAAGGGCTCTACCAATATGTATAAGCGATATGCTAAAATAAACACATGCATATATTGAGGTAGAAACAAACCAAGTAGCATACTACCATTTTAAGAAAGGCTGCCAATACAATTATGAATATCCCAAGCTTCCATTAAGTAATATACAAACCAATATGATACAATAATAGCCTCTAGGGCATATATCACTAATAATTTGGGTATCCCACAAACTTACACAGTACTGAACATGCCTCGAGCTTATCTGCATGCTTCTTTTTTACAAAAGCAGGACATCCCTATATCTTCAGATACTTAAGATAGGGATTCTTCCCACTCCACATCTGATATGGTGTGGTAGGCACAGTCTTGGTAGGAACCTTGTTCAAAAAATATGCAGCTGATTCTAGTGCATATCCTCAGAAGGATCGCGGTAACTCAGTGTTATTTATCATGGAACGTACCATATCCAATAAGGTTCGGTTCTGCCTTTCGGATACACCGTTGTGTTGAGGTGTGTATGGAGGAGTAAGCTGAGAGAGAATTCCACTCTCTTTTAAGTAATCCAGGAACTCGGCACTTAAGTACTCACCACCTCGATAAGATCTAAGTGTCTTGATACTTTTGCTTGTTTGTTTTTCCACTTCATTCTTATATTCCCGGAATTTCTCAAAGGCCTCGAATTTATGTTTCATCAAGAATACATGTCCATACCTAGAGAAATCATCCGTAGAAGTAATGAAATAGGAATAACCACTTATTGCATGTGTTGACATTGGACCATACACGTCGCTGCGTATGAGTCCCAAGAGCTCGCTCGCTCTCTCTTACTCTATGTCCAGTGAACGGAGTCTTTGTTATCTTTTCTTCGAAACATGATTGACAAGTTGCATATGACTGATATTCAAACGGATCCAAATATCCCTCTTTATGTAACTTCATCAACCGTGTTTCATTGATGTGACCCAGTCTACAATGCCATAAGAAAGCCTGATTTAATTCTGGAGACTTTATTTTAAGTGTGTTCTGGACGTTGAAAACCTGAGCTTGATTTAATACGTATATACCGTTATCTAGTCTACCTGACCCAATCGATGCTTGATTTAAGTGGATGTGGACCACATCGCTTACAAATGTAAAATCATAACCTTCTTTAGAAAGTAAAGATACAAAAATGATATTATAAGCCAGACTAGGTACACACAAACAGTTACGCAAAATCAAAATCTGCCCACTTGTCTATCCTATGTGATATTCCCCTATGGATACAGCGTCCATGCTCATTCCGTTAGCAACCATGAGAGTCATATCACCTGCCTTGATAACTCTACGGTTTCTCAGAGCCTGTAATGAATTACAGATATGAGATCCTGATCCGGTATCTAGTATCCAGGAAGTAAAGTTAATTGACAGACAACTTTCAATCATAAACACACCCGAAGCCACAACGTGCTTCGAATCCTGGTTTCTAGCTTTCCAAGCCCTGCAGTCCTTCTGGCAATGGCCTATCCCGTGACAATAGAAACATTTCTCCTTCCCTACTGTTAGCCCCAAAACTTTTGCCTTGCCCTTTCCCTCTACCTTACTGACACCGTCTATTGGCTTGGTGGAGGCCTTCTTCTTCTCTCCCTTGGCTTTCACCTTGGATCTAGAAGAGGAAGATTCCCCAATGAGCAGAGTAGGTGTCTCCCTGGATTCTTGCAGGGTGCCCTCTGAGCTCCTCAACATGTTGAGGAGTTCTGGAAGTGAAACTTCCTTCCCTTGAATGTTGAAATTCAAGATAAATTGGGCATAGGAGGAAGGGAGCGACTGTAGAATCAAGTCAATACATAACTCGTTCTCCAACGTGGTTCCCAGGTCCGTGAGCTCCTCAATGTAGTTGATGATCTTAAGGACATGGTCCCCTACAGATGACCCGATAGCCAACCTCACTTGAATTATGTCACGACCCGAAAGTACGGAACGTGACCGGCACTTAGATTACGAAGCGTCTAGAGGTGCAAAGTAACCTAAGTAAGCCGAAGCCCAGAAATCTAAACCATATAAAAGAAGAAGAAGTAAAAGAAAACATGAAGAAAAACAAGTTTAAAAGTATCAGCAAATTTTCCCAAAAATTTCGGCAGAGTCTCCTTTGTAAAAACTGGCCCCAAACGGGTACAACAAGTATAATATACATTAACAACAAATAAAAGCATCCCCAAACGGGAGCTAACTCAACGCCAACAGGCGGAAACAACCACAACAAGCACAATAATATACAACGCCAAAGGGCGAGGCTCAAAACTCAAAAGAAAACAAAACCACCAGATCAGAATAATATAAGCGCGACTCTAAGGTCGAAATAAAAGACTGGTCCAATAAACTTATCAAGTAATACAAGTATGGTTGATGGAGCTTACTAGATACAAATGAAAGAATAAAAGTACAATGGTGGTTCGGATACAAGTGAACCAACCTACCGTGCAAATCACCCTGATAGAATAGATGTGCCAGCAAGCTGCCAGGGAAACCTGTACATCGAACCTGTAATAAAATTTGGCACAACGGGGGTGAGTTGCCAACTCGTGAGTAGAAGACATCTGCGAAAAGAAATCGAATGCACGACGCTATCCTAGGTCATAATAATACACTAATATATCCCAATCATCTAGTAATAGCAGGGAAATACTACGTGTAAATGCAGATACTCCGTGCTCGTGTCAGTGCCTCATATAGTACTATGTCATATGAATGGATATGCATGCACCATGAATATAAAATAATCAATCCTGAAATCTAGATATATCTGTATAAGAAGTCCTAAGCTGTTATCATAGTAAAATGTGTATAGGAATCTGAAATCTCGACAATGAAATCCATGGAAATCCGTGTCAAGCATCGACACAAACATGTAAATCTCAAGTCTCATAGTCTCAATACCTCGGGCTCCGTCAGTCCGGATCGGCCCATATCATCAAATCTCACGACAACGGTCGGTATCCTCCGGATATCCGCCGCGCCAGACATCACCGGTAGGTAGCCTTCCCCTGCCAGGCTCATCGTCTACAACTCGATCTTCTTGCCCCGGGGTACCATACCGGGCCCACCATGTACCCGAGACGGTTCATCCACTCCTCGAATCGGGTCTCGAAATCCAACAGAAAACATGAAATCTCATGGTGGACGACACATACATCACGAGAAAACCGCATCTTATTTTAAAAAGAGAGGAGGAGAGAGAGAGAAGTTTTTATATATTCTTGCGGTTTTTCCCCAAAAATCCAGAAATCTCATAGAAACCCAAATCTCAAAATCATGAGTAAGTATATGATAAGTGTCGGCATATGCCCATAATACTGCATGATAACATGAAAACATGAATGCATGAATGTCTAAGTACTAATTATCATGTCTATACTAACATCAGAGAGTAATCACAATATTATATCGGTCAAGTTGTTAACTGATTTTATCAATAAAAGATAATATGATCTAAAGTGTACGTGATGTAGCAATTACCGATGATAATGTGTGTGAGCCGGCATATGAGTGTGCGTGGAATATGCGCATCATCGGTAATGGTGCTGGTGTCCTAACAGGTAAGGTTTATACTGATTATAGCAACATGTGTATGAACATGCAACATTATGATTACAGTGAAAAAGTAAAGACGGATGTGTGTTATCCACTCATTTGATATACAATTACCACTACCATTATATGACTCGAACCTAATCTAGTGTCCATCTAACCTCCTAAGGAACAAAACCTAAGAAACTAGTCAATAAGAAACAAGAGTCTACCTAAGGTCTGAATCAATATCTCTAATAGTCGGCAATCCAGCCTCAATAGCGTCACGTACGTAGTACGGCTTCCTCGAATCAAGAGTGCGGATCAATCATCATATTTATGCCTCGTACGGTAAAATCCATCGTATGGCATCCCAATATCAGGATACGGGTCAAGTATCTCCTAGGTGTCTCATCATTAGTATAATGTCATCATCAACACATCTCATGATCATGGTGCTAAACTGTGATCGCATACATCAATCATATATCATTGCCATCATAATAAGCATCATTAGTTTATCCTCAGAAATATCATGTCATATGTATCATATTGTCCTCAAGTCACACCTCTATGATATCGACATCAGGTCACACCTATATGATGTCGTAATCAAATCATACATATCCCATATCGTGATCAATCACAAGTTACAGTCCGGGTACTATTTTAGAGTCCCATGTACCTCAATATCATCACCACCCATTATAATTTAAGTATACATGTTCATTATCTCATTCTGTAATGATCCGCTAACACTTAATACGATTATATAGCCAAAAATCACGGCATCAAGCCCAGTTACACTGTTTCATCATACCTCGGATATCATATCACATCAATGTATCCCATATACGTGTTGTATATATATATATATACCTATACCTCGTCCTATATATATATATACACATGCACGTATACACCATGTCGTTTTACAGTGTGTGCGTGTGTGTGTTTCTATCTGAAACCTACGAACCTCTCCCAATGTATTCATCCTCTGGTATGGTTTTCCTAAATCAGTCTAGTCCATCCTAGGGTCATTACTAGGGTCCTACTCATTAAGAAACTAGGGTCACATCTGGTTTTCTAAAGGCAATAAGTACTATTCCTATTCTACGTTGCGGGGGTGCTAAACGCCATCCACCCGACTTCCCCCCCGTAGATATGCATCTACTCACCTGGTCCATGTCTGCCGAAGACGGTGTCGCCATCCTCCTCTTCATCGCCCGCAGTCCACGTGAGGGTACCTAAACGCAAACATATAAATAGCATCGTAAACTGAATCACATATAAAAGTCAAAACGACGCAATGAACCGGCATAGGTTAAAACCTATGTCCCGTACACGCAAAAGAACCAACTATCGCTCGATATCGGCGTACAAACTCCGATGGATCAAGATAAATATCAACAAATAACTCTTAGTTTTAAAACACATTACTTATATTATAAAACATGATTAAATCCATCGAAACCCTAAAATCCATCAAATCGCCCGATTTCGTAAAACCCGAAAATGCCAATTTACCGTTTTTCTTCAAAACTTGACATTTAAATGAAACTAATGTTCATAAAAATCATTAAATAGCATAACTAGACTATACAATCCATTACTATATTTTTATTACACAAATTGTATAAATTTGAAATTTCTAGTTTGCAACATTTAACAATTTTCAACATTTTTCAACCAAAATACCACAATTCCACCACAAAACATGATTTTGCATGAATTAATGTATTAAACCACAATTCATGATGATAATGATTTAATGAAACCATAAGTTATATTTTTAATCTCATTTATTTAGGAATTTCTAAAATCTAGTTTACAAAATAGCAATTTTTATCACAATTTATCAATTATCAATAGAAACTAGCAATCAATTTAAGTTTCCATTCCACCAACAAGTTAATACACTTATTAAGACCACAATCTAGTGTTACAAATATTAATTCAAATTTTATTTCACCAAAAATTATGTTTTATAGAAACCTAGTTAGCAAAATTCCTAATTTAAACAATTTTAAATGAAAAATTTACAATTCAACAACCATGCAAGATTTTCCAATTCTAAAATTGTTAAACTAACTATTATAACCCTAATTAATTAATAAAAATCATAACTTGAATTTACAAACCTAACTTGAATTATAGAATTTGCAACTAGATTTAATCTAATAAATCTAATTATGCTTTAAAAGAAACATCTAATAGAAATAAAACAAAAGAGAAAGATTTATACCTCCACAACCTCATGTACAAACATGAAAATGAGCCTAAAAAATGCATGCTTTCCTACTCAAAAATCCATGTAAAGAAGAGTAAAGAATAAAGGGTAGGAAATAAATAGGATTTTGTGGATTTTTATTGAATTTTTAAAAGGATTTTTGATGAATTTTGGAGCAAAATAAAATGAGGAAAATAGGGGCTACCATGGGGGGTGAGGCCGGCCATTTTTGGAGGTGAGGGAGAGAAGGAAGAGAGTGACAAAAGTTGTGTAGAAGTCTCCACCAAAATATCACTTCATTATGTCTTTTCATGCATTTCTTTATTTTATTTTATTTTTTTACTATAGAAACTCAAGAAAGCTCTAGAAAAATGGAAAAATTTGCAAATAAATTTTGCATGATACACACTAAATTCTAATATGCCATGGTTCATTTTTACAAATTAAAATCATTCAAATTTGTAATTTACACTAATTTAGTATAAAAATAAAGCTTATGTTAATATTTAAAATAATTAATTTAGGAAAAATATTTAATTAAACTAAAAATTTATAAGTGGCTAAATAAACACCATTTACTAGTAATTACATATTTAAAATAGGTATTTTTGAAATTATAATAAAAAACAATCACGGTTTAATTTTACGAAAAATACATTTTACTTTACCGAAATTCATAAAATTCACTTAAACAATTTTATTCATTTAATTATTTATTTAATTATTTTTAAAACGTTACAAATTAATTCCTTCGAGGTCTCATATCTTGCGATATGAGATGACTCTCCATATAAACCTTTAGTATGGAGGAAGATGGAAGCTAAGTCCATCTTCTCGTGCTGCCTCTGGTGTTCATAATCCATTGAGGCTAACACGAGGCACTTGGCTCTTGCACTGCCTCTTTCCCATGACTTACGGATATCACCATCCGCGACGGTGGAATCTGGACCAGCGATGGCGGGGGCTTTGGTAGTAAGAAAGTAGCCCAGCTTGTCATAGGTAATGGCCATCTGGACATTCCTTAGCCTGTCATAATAGTTTGGCCCAGTCATTTTCGTCGCTGTAGTCAAGAGAGAGAGAGAGAGAGGAGGAAACACTCAGCATGATGCCCTTGCAAGTTTAGATTGGTTATTAGTTTATCTAAACAGGATGGCTCCCACTGTATCTCGAATCTTTCCTCAAACCATAAAAGAAGAATTAGTCAGGATTAATCTCACTCTTACAATACTTGCTTAACCTTTCGTTCAGGCTTGTGTTGGTACTTCGAGGGAGGTTTTCCAACGCTTTCGCGAAGTTCCTTAATTAAATAACCTCTTTTCCTTGGAGGCGTAGCCCCGCTAACACCGTTCTAGATACCTGCTTGGTTTATAGCATTGGTTGTTTAGTAAAAAATCTTTGGAGGAGTAGCGGATACTCACAGTAGGATCGGGATCCAAATATCATCGTGTGACAACCTTGAAGGAATCCTACCAAAATCATCACACTCCAAATGGTTTGCAGCAGTAACAAGTTTCAATTTCCTTAGAAACTCCCAATGTGGATTTTTTCCCCAAGCTCTTATGACCTTGACGAAGGCCAACATATCATAAGTCGCAAGTCAAGTTCTACCCGTCATTGTCCAGGTTAATTTGAACCCATCCGTGCTGGGTTCCTTAGCACTCTCACCAGGTTTTATAAGGCATCGGGTATGCAATTTTAAAAAATCTATAGAGCAAAGCAACCCAAACCAAGGATTTAACTAGAGAATTAGGGTTTAACTAAGCAAGTAAACAACTTTGCTCTAAGTCAACAAGGAGTACAACCTTTGTCACCAGTCCTTCACTTCTAAAGCTCCGTGTAGTAGTCCTTTATTTCCAAGTAGTGGTCTCCCGGACTCTCGTTAGGCTCCACTAGGCGAAAGAAACGAGCTTTCTAAAAGATCTTCGAGGCCGAAAATGATCCACGTCAAAGAATCACTAACTCAAGCTACCTCTTCACTAATTTATGAACTAGTGAAGAAACAACCTATACTAAATGGCTAGTTTGGTTTAGATTGGTGAAGTAAAATTTTTTCTCACTTTAGAATAATTTTTCTCTCTTTCCTTTTTCTTCTCACTTAAGAGCTAGAGAGCAAAATGAAGGAGATGAAGATAAAATCTCAAGTGATCAAGTGTTGAACCATGGGTGAGAAAATATCTTATATCAACTCATGTAGAGACTAAACCATGGCTAAAGATAATGGTTAGCTTAATAAATATCTAGAGTAAGACAAACTTAGTGGACTTAAGTCAAAGCTTCTCCATACTTCCACAAGCATCTTAGCCATGCTAATATCCACCTAATTTTGAATTTTCCCTTAATATTTAAACACCCAAATTATCTTAAGTTAGGTATGAGTCTCATACACACAAGTCCAATGTATCATCTAGCAAGACACATAATAAATACATTAATATATATCACATATATATTTGTATGTATTTTGAGAAAAACATTTTCTTAAGTGAGCTAATATTAGTTAATGTATATTAATATATCAAATATATATAATTATACAGTAATTTATTAAATCAACACTTGATTTATTAACCCTGTTGTATCGCATACAACTGACCAATATCATTTATATGCATATCACATATACATATAACATATCATTGAATCAACACTTGATTCAACAATCCGGTTATATCACATATAACCTATATTGCGAGATTGGAATACGGTATCTCATATACGTATTAATCTCGGTCCCGCACATATCACATATGTTCCCTACTTCGTTTCGCATGAGCTAGGAAACTTCTGTGTGGGACTCTAAAGACTCGGCAATACGCCGGCAGTAGGTGATGATCATATCAGTCACCCACAAGCCGTCAGCGGTACTAGCTGGACGTAACGGCTACCCGGGTATTGAGCGATCAGAAGATCAACAAGCAATCTTGTCTATACTCCCGTGAATCCAATAAAGAACACTACCGTACAGTCCGGTCTCTTCGTCTGATATGTCGCATATCTAGTCTGGGGTGGTAAACGTCAGACCCCAATAACTTGATAAGTCATGCCGATGTGAGGCCCATAATAGGTCGAGAAACTACTGATAACACCTACCGGTAAATCTCAGTATCAGCCCTGGCCAGGGAATTCCTGTTATAGCTAATTGAGCACAGCGCAACATCAACCCCTAATACCGGGAGAGACGAAACACCTCCTATTGCTCATTACCTCTATGTGACTCGGGACTGTACCCAAAAACCACCGTTTTGAACGCTCTCTTGAACGTGGTAAGGTGGAAATCAAAGCACAGTGGGAATCACATAAGACTCTGTGACGATCTCGGGTCTACAGACTAACCTGTACCAGTGTCACCAGAGAATTGCTATTTGAGGTTAGGTATAATACCATCTAGGAGTTCTCGGCGAGTCCTGTTCAGTGTACCCAGTCTCCACTGAGCACCCATATACCATCTTGTCAAACACCAATGGATGTTGGATCAACCATCGCCCATCAAATGGGTTAAGAAACGTATACGCTAGTCTACTCTGGAATATCGATGTCCCGTCTCGATACACCCACGACTGGGAACATTTAAAGGATGGACTTATGGACTGCCCTGGCCCCACATGTATAGTCACGACCCGAAAAATACGGAACATGACCGGCACTTAAACTACGAAACGTCTCGAGGCGTACGTAATCTAAGTAAGCTAAAACCCAGAAATCCAAACCATGTAAAGCAGTAGAGTGGAGGAAAAACCAATATAAAGCAAGAAGTTTAACAACATAAGCCGAAGTGTGTATTTTTAAAATCTCTAGTCTTTGTAAAAATTTCGGCAGAGTTTCCTTTGTAAAAACTGACCCCAAACGGGTACAAAACTTGATAAAACATATATAATGAATAAAGGTATCCCCAAGCAGGAGCTAGCTCTTCGTCAATCGACGGACAAAACCACACAAAGCAATATAATATACAACGCCAAAGGGCGAGGATCAAAACACAAAAGGAAACTCAAAACATCAAGAAAACCCATAATAATACAACGTGCGACTCTAAGGTCGAAAGAATAAACACTGGTCTTCTATGTCTATCAAAATATACAGGTCTGGTTGATGGAATTTTACTAGATACAACTGAAATAGCAAATAAACAATGGTGGTCCTGATGCAAAAGAACCCACCTACCAAAGTAAACCATCCTGAATGAAATTATTTGCCAGCAAGCTGCCAATGAAACCTGTACATCCAACCTGTAAGAAAAATTTGGCACAACAGGGGTGAGTTGCCAACTCGTGAGTAGAAAAACATCTATGAGTTGAAATCGCATGTATAACGCAATCCTAGGTCATAGGATCAGTAATATCCTCAAATAATTATTTTGGTCCATCTACATATAAGTACAATACTACGTGCTCGTATCAGTGCCTCAGATAGCAACATATCAGATATATGATGTATGAATGCATTACGAATGAAAACATAATTAACCATGAAATCAACAGAGAAATCAGTGTCAAGTATCGACACAAAACATAAACCTCAGTATCTCAATATCTCAAATCTCAATATCTCAGTGTCTTAAATCTCAATATCTCAGTGTCTCAAATCTCAATATCTGAATATCTCAGTACCTCGGGCTCCGTCAGTCCAGATCGGCCCATATCATCAATCACACTACCACGATCGGTATCCTCCGGATATCCACTGCGCCAAACAATCACCGGTAGGCATTCTGCCCCTGTCGGGCTCATCTTCTACAACTTGAGCTTCTTGCCCCTCGAATCGGGTCTCGAAAACCATCTCAGAACCGAGAAAATATCAAGGTGGACAATACTCATCATATCAAGGAAAACCGCATTTTTCCCTTTAAAATAATCATCAGTTTATAAAAGTTTCATATGCGGTTTCCAAATCCAGAAAATCTCAAGAAGTATCCGAAATCATCAAATCACGATGTCAATAAACAGTGAAAACCGGCATAAATCTCCATAATACTGCATAAACAATGAATATTTGAATGCATCTGATATCAAGCAATGAGTGCAATAGTTAAACTAGCATATGAAAGCTATCACATATTGCAACTATCAGCTAGCAAGCTATGTCTATGAAATAGTATTCTCTAAAGTGTTCGTGACATGGCAATTACCGATGATGATGTGTGTGAGCCGGCAAGTAAGTGTATGTGGAGCATACGCATCAACGTTAATGGTGCTGGTGTCCTGACAGCAAGGTTTCATGATAATTACAGATAACATATATACAAGCATGCCATGCGATGAAACATCATGAATATACAGAAAGTGATGTAGTAACAGCAACACTGAAAAATATACCTACCCAATATACGAATCATACAGTTTGGTATTTAAAATACTCACGATTCTCCGCTTTTGAAAATGAGTATGACTCGAGCCCAATCAAAAGGGTAAGGGAATCCACCTAAGTCTGAGTCGATCTATATATATATCTAGTAGTCGGTGATCTCGCCTCAATAGTATCACGTACGATACAATAAATAATATGACATCCTCGATTCAAGAGTGCGGATCTATGCTCATAACTATATCTCGTACGGTAAATCTATCGTACGGCATCCCACATCTGGGTACGGATCAAATATCACATTTATCTCATTAGTCATCTGATATCCTTATCATCATATGTCATGAGCAGGGGTACTGATCTAAGTCTAGTACACTACTAATATCATCAACCATATCATGATCTGGCTACTGATCTAAAGCCTCATACAATCCGATGTCATCAACACATATATCATATAGAAGTATACATAGCCCAAGCGATCCATTATAAATATCATAACATATCCCATCTCATATCTCGATCATATGTCAACTATCGTATATATATATCATCATCCACATGATATCATCGTCCAATGATCCGCTATAACATCATGACATATCTCGGTCATATATTAAATATCTCACGGCATCATGCCCGATCATATCAACTCATTCCCAAGTATCATATAACATCCTCTTCATCCAAGCATACGAATACCAATATATAAATGTGTCCCCAATACGCACTAGAAAGTAAATGTATGTGAGTATGTGTATGTGCGTGTATGAAAATCTTTACTCTAGTGTTTCGTGACTAAGAAATCCACTAAAGTCATTTCTTCAATTCTCGAAAACACTAAACCCATGATCACCTAAAGCCTCTCTTGATAAGTGTTCCTATCTCTCAACAACATATAAATGTATATCTATATCACAACACATCAATTCTCACAACTTTGCGGGGGTGCTATACGCCATCCACCCGACTTCCCCCGTAGATATAATCTACTCACCTGTTTCTTGCGTGCCGATGCCGATGTCGCCATCTTCTTCTTCCACGTCTAGACATCCACATGGGGGTACCTACACATACAATCCAATCGAAATGCGTATTAAAATCCAATCAGAAAACCAAAACGGCACATGCTACGCTCATAGGTAAAAACCTATAGCCTCGCACGCAAAACACGACCAATAATCCTAGTCGTTGATGTTCAAACGCTACACGACGGAAACACAATACCTAATACCAAAAATCAAGTCAAAACGAAGTCATAAAACAATGCATCAACTCATGGAAATGGTCCCAGATTTTACCCTAATTGAAATTTGTCAATTTTGCATATGCCAAGGGTCTAGTTTACCGACAATGGAGCTACAGAACAAGAACGAGACAGATCCTCACTGATCTGGCCGGAAATTGCGGCCATAAAGAATTTAATTGTGGCCTCATAAGGGAGTTGGGGTCTCAGGTCTTGGGGTTTGCATCTAGGTGGCCTGCTAATCTCTCTGTCTATGCTAAATAATTTTTAGGTCACTCGGGTATTAGCAGATTTCATTTAACCAACAAAAAACCACAATTTTTCCATATCCGCAGAATTTTAAAGTTCGTATTCCGGGGTTTTGTCTCATGTTTTAATACAATATGATATCACAAACAGGGGTTTAAGTTCACTACTAAGTCAATTACACTATCTCAATTCAAAATCCCTTCAAACCCTAACTAGGAATTTTCAAAGCTAACCAAACCG
This sequence comes from Agapanthus africanus, assembly GCA_030015575.1. Classification (NCBI taxonomy): domain Eukaryota; kingdom Viridiplantae; phylum Streptophyta; class Magnoliopsida; order Asparagales; family Amaryllidaceae; genus Agapanthus; species Agapanthus africanus. The sequence continues at coordinate 450,672,016 of JASDDO010000012.1, read as the reverse complement.
TATCAAAACACTTCTAAACTTGTATGGGTGCTCTAAGGTAATGGAAATACAAACCTAATGGTGCAGAAATTATCTCATTTGGCAACTCAAGAATTTTCTTGAGTTGCGCAATGTCCTCAAAATTTGATTTTTCTTGGTCCAATGTGCTTCCCTTGAGCTTGTGCATACTTTTTGTGAAGTGGAGATAGACTTTGGATGAGTTTTTAGTGGTGAAGTGAGGCGTTTTGTGGAGGAGGGAGAGGGGTGTTGCCATGAGAGAAGAAGAAGAAGAAAAGATGAAGAAGATGAAATGAGAACAATGGCCTATAACTATGGTTGACCCTTCACACTCTCTCTCTCATGCCCATGTTTTGCTCATGATTATGTCCCCTCTCTCATCATTTCCTTTCTTTTTCCTTTTCTTTTCTTTTCTAAAGTCAACAACCATGCATGATAAATGAAGAAAAGACCATGATAAAATGTAACAAGTGTAAAAATGATATGGTGCATATCATGTGCACAAAACACGCTTAATACGCGATTAGCGATATTTAATCGCGATTAGCACTAAAATGGTGTATAATGAATCATGAAAATTCATAATTCGCCTAAATCATTTAAAACACCCTCATTTCAGAAATTTCTATAATTATCAAAAAATTTCCTAATTTTTCCCCATTTATCGGTATTTAATTATACCGCCTTATTAAAATATTCAATATAATATTATTTAATTATGAAAATTCCCAAAAATAATATTTTATTTTTTTCCTGAAATGTTAGAATCTTTCCCCCTTAAAAAATTCGGTCCCCGAATTTAAATTTAAACCCTTCAATTACTAAAACATTTTAGTAAAAAGTCCAAGTTGTCGGGGCTCTGAAATCATCAATACATAAAACGCATCATAGCGCAATGCATGCGCATGAACAATGAGCAGATAACTCAAAATCAAAACTCCATCAAGCATCCCGCAATCATCAGAGTCAGGGTGAAGGCATAAATGTCAAATCCAATACGAAAACCAATATGATATAAATCAAAACTGTACATGTAAACATCTGAAGGAAATGCATGCCAAACCTTTCAAATCTCTTTGCAAAGTGCGTATCACTGCACAGTGGCAGACGTCTATTTTAAGAAAATAACTATATATATACTTATCCTTTTGTTTAATATGTACGTCCCGCCGTTTTGAAATAATTTAGAAGGGTTTCCTTTATAAAACGTTTTGTGTCATCTCAGACACGTAGGTAAATACTGAGACTATACCTCCCTTTTTGGAAATCCTTTCGATAACTATCAATGCATGCAAAATATATCCAGGTACTGACCTCTGGCTAGTCCTTCTTAGTACGAAAACAAATCGTAATTATCATAAAAACGTACTGCTCCATAAGAATCAATCCCAAAATGTGCATATGAAATCTACATGCGTCTGGTGCGCACGGAAATCAAAACCCATGAATGTGCCATACATGTGCACAGAAACAACATCTAAGTGCATCAGGTGTGCACGAAAATCTGTCAAGGGCAACGGGTGTGCCAGACAGCAATATCAGGTGCATCTGATATGCACGAAGAATCTCGATTTAGTGCATCTGGTATGCACCAAAATCGCATCAAGTGCCCAAGTATGCGCAAGAATCCAAATTAAGTGCATAGAGTGCGCGAAATCCACATCAATATCATAATCGAAATCGACGGTATACAACACATCTCAATCCAAATCCAAATAAGGTATACCGTGGTATATAATCTCACAACCATGTGCATCAACGTGCACAAAATCGAATCAAAATACTAATAATGTATGAAAACTATGCCGAAAGCATAAGTCAAATCACATGCATACCCTAGGCATGAAATCAAAATCAACATCTCGAATGATATCAAATCAAAATCAAGTATAACTATGGTGCACAAAATCTCAATCCAGTGCAACTAACATGCACGAATGGAAGTCCCAATCGAGTGCATCTGGAGCGCACAAAACCAAATCTCCTATCAAGTGCAATAAATACGCTCAAATTATAAATCAACACACGGTGTAAAAAAAATATCTCAAGTGCAATAACTATGCACAAAACGTAAATACCCAGTAGGTGCAGCCATGGTGCACGAAAACAAATATCATGAAACTCAGTCATTAAAACTCAATCATGCGAATAGATCGCCCAAAATACCGAAATCAAGTATGGCGGAATAGTCCCGCTCAAGCACATCCTCTAAAGAATCTCTGGCCAACGGTCGTGGTCACTCATAACATGTCTCGTCGACGGTGCCGAACTCTGGTCTGCTGGGTGTGTGTAAAATGACCGCTCCTGGGTCCAAGTCTCCTCGTAAATTATTCCAGAAAGGTCCTGTCGAGGTCTCTCCCAAATCTCTTTTTTGCCGAACTGCCCGAAAGTCATCTTAATTTACTAAGTCTCTTTCTTGTTCCGGAACGGCTGCATACTCATCGCGACTCCTCCTGGAAGGTATATCCATATACAACGCCTTTGCATGCGTACCACATCTCTGATGTCGGCGGAGTGGAACGTCATCTCATCAAGATCTCGTACGAAACTCTTACTCCACTTTTCTCTAATGTCGACTACTTCGGACTCATCTCTTCGTGGCTGCATGGACTGCGCTCCAACGGCTATACTCGTATCTAGAGTCTCCCAAGCAATGGATCCCATCACATAGCATCCGAATGAAGTCGAACCATTCGATTGATTCGTCAAAACCTCATAATCCCCCAAGAGCTCAAAATCTTGTGTACAGTTTAATAGTTTTGAAAACATGCCACAGCACCTGTGGACCAACCGTAGAAGGGCAAACCCAATCTTCACTAATGGCACCGCGGAACTGCCGCAAAAGCTAAGGTTCAAAGGCTTTCACACGGTCATTATGTCGAGTTAGGATTTCATTCTTCTAGAGGGTCCATAGCAGTACTTGCATTTGTCTCTGAATACTTTAAACTTGGAAAATGAGCTCCTGACATTCGATCTTCTCTATCGACTACCAACGTATTCGTGTGAAGTCTTCTCAAGCTGGAATCAATCTATCTGATGACCTCGCATCGGGGTAAGCGAACGAACCACATGTCCTAGTCATTCATCCTCGGGTGACTAGCGATCTTCTATCATATCTCTATGTATAAACTCATGCTGCAACAGCTCCAACATATGGGACGATATCTCGTCATTCGCAGCAGCAACTGAATCTGTCGTCCGCACGCTGAACAGTGCCTCAATCATCAAAATACGGTGCATCGACGGTCATCACATTCTGGCTGGCCTGTGTCAGTGGCCCAATCCTCTAGTGCTGATCTGCACGTCCGAGAATCACGTAAAAGCGATCCATCAATGCTCATGGCGCGAAAACACAACTAAACGACGCATCTATGCAAATCGTATGTCCCTGGAATCACGCCCTGGTCAGTCCTCGTCCGTGACGAGCTCGTGCTGACCGCAACTCTAGCCGTAGCTCCCTGTGCCCCTACAACCGTGGTAACAAAACCATAACTGGTACTGATGAGGCTAGATCAGAGGAAGGAATATAATACTGTGCAAGGAAATGTACATCCTAAGGCTTCTTAAGCGGAGTATCGTATCGTAAGTATGTCGCGGAACATACACACGGTACGTCACTCTACTTGAGTCACCTACTCTATCAACCAAGGGTCATCCTACACTCCGAAGGTAAAACCTAACGCTTTGATACCAACTTTGTCACGACCCGAAAAATACGGAACATGACCGGCACTTAAACTACGAAACGTTTCGAGGCGTACGTAATCTAAGTAAGCCAAAACCCAGAAATCCAAACCAAGTAAAGCTGTAGAGTGGAGGAAAAACCAATATAAAGCAACAAGTTTAACAACATAAGCCGAAGTATGTATTTTTAAAATCTGTAGTCTTTATAAAAATTTCGGCAGAGTTTCCTTTGTAAAAACTGACCCCAAACGGGTACAAAACCTGATAAAACATATATAATGAATAAAGGCATCCCCAAGCGGGAGCTAGCTCTTCGTCAATCGACGGACAAAACCATACAAAGCAATATAATATACAACATCGAAGGGCGAGGATCAAAACACAAAAGGAAACTCAAAACATCAAGAAACCCATAATAATACAACGTGCGACTCTAAGGTCGAAAGAATAAACACTGGTCTTCTATGTCTATCAAAATATACAAGTCTGGTTAATGGAATTTTACTAGATACAACTGAAATAGCAAATAAAGAATAGTGGTCCTAATGCAAAAGAACCCACCTACCAAAGCAAATCACCCTGAATGAAATTATATGCCAGCAAGCTGCCAATGAAACCTGTACATCCAACCTGTAAGAAAAATTTGGTACAACGGGGGTGAGTTGCCAACTCGTCAGTAGAAAAACATCTATGAGTAGAAATCGCATGTATAACGCAATCCTAGGTCATACGACCAGTAATATCCTCAAATAAATATCCTGGTCCATTTACATATAAGTGCAATACTACGTGCTCGTGTCAGTGCCTCAAATAGCAACATATCAGATATATGATGTATGAATGCATTATGAATGAAAACAGAATTAATCATGAAATCAACAGAGAAATCAGTGTCAAGCATCGACACAAAACATAAACCTCAGTATCTCAATATCTCAGTGTCTCAAATCTCAATATCTGAATATCTCAGTACCTCGGGCTCCGTCAGTCCGAATCGCCCATATCATCAATCACACGACCACGAACGGTATCCTCCGCGCCAAACAATCACCGGTAGGCAGTCTGCCCCTGCCGGGCTCATCGTCTACAACTCGAGCTTCTTGCCCCGGGGTACCATACCGAGTCCACCATGTACCCGTAGACGGTTCATCCAACTCCTCGAATCGGGTCTCGAAAACCATCTCAGAACCGAGAAAACATCATGGTGGACAATACTCATCATATCAAGGAAAACCGCATTTTTCTCTTTAAAGTAATCATTAGTTTATAAAACTTTCACATGCGGTTTCCAAATCCAGAAAATCTCAAGAAGTATCTGAAATCATCAAATCACCATGTCAATAAACAGTGAAAACCGACATAAATCTCTATAATACTGCATAACCAATGAATATATGAATGCATCTGATATCATGCAATGAGTGATATAGTTAACTAGCATATGAAAGCTATCACATATTGCAACTATCAGCTAGCAAACTATGTCAATGAAATAGTATTCTTTAAAGTGTACGTGACATGGCAATTACCGATGATGATGTGTGTGAGCCGGCAAGTAAGTGTATGTGGAGCATACGCATCATCGGTAATGGTGCTGGTGTCCTGACAACAGGGTTTCATGATAATTACAGATAACATATATACAAGCATGCCATGCGATGAAACATCATGAATATACAGAAAGTGATGTAGTAACAGCAACACTGAAAAATATACCTACCCAATATACGAGTCATACAGTTTGGTATTTAAAATACTCATGATTCTCCACTTTTGAAAATGAGTATGACTCGAGCCCAGTCAAAAGGGTAAGGGAATCCACCTATGTCTGAGTCGATCTATATATATATCTAGTAGTCGGTGATCTCGCCTCAATAGTATCACGTACGATACAATAAATAATATGACATCCTCGAGTCAAGAGTGCGGATCTATCCTCATAACTATATCTCGTACGGTAAATCTATCGTACGGCATCCCACATCTGGGTACGGATCAAATATCACATTTATCTCATTATTCATCTGATATCCTTATCATCATATGTCATGAGCAGGGGTACTGATCTAAGTCTAGTGCACTACTAATATCATCAACCATATCATGATCTGGCTACTGATCTAAAGCCTCATACAATCCGATGTCATCAACACATATATCATATAGAAGTATACATCGCCCAAGCGATCCATTATAAATATCATAACATATCTCATCTCATATCTCGATCATATGTCAACTATCATATATATATCATCATCCACATGATATCGTCGTCCAATGATCCGCTATAACATCATGACATATCTCAGTCACATATTAAATATCTCACGGCATCATGCCCAATCATATCGACTCATTCCCAAGTATCATATAACATCCTCATCATCCAAGCATACGAATACCAATATATAAATGTGTTCCCAATACGCACAAGGAAGTAAATGTATGCGAGTATGTGTATGTGCGTGTATGCAAATCTTTACTCTAGGGTTTCGTGACTAAGAAATCCACTAAAGTCCTTTCTTCAATTCTCGCTAATACTAAACCCATGATCACCTAAAGCTTCTCTTGCTAAGTGTTCCTATCTCTCAACAACATATAAATCTATATCTATATCATAATACATCAATTCTCACAACTTTGCGGGGGTGCTATATGCCATCCACCCGACTTCCCCCGTAGATATAATCTACTCACCTGTTTCTTGCGTGCCGATGCCGATGTCGCCATCTTCTTCTTCCACGTCTTGACATCCACATGGGGGTACCTACACATACAATCCAATCGAAATGCGTATTAAAATCCAATCAGAAAACCAAAATGGCACATGCTACGCTCATAGGTAAAAACCTATAGCCTCGCACGCAAAACACGACCAATAATCCTAGTCGTTGATGTTCAAACGCCACACGATGGAAACACTATACCTAATACCAAAAATCAAGTCAAAACGAAGTCATAAAACAATGCATCAACTCATGGAAATGGTCCCAGATTTTACCCTAATTGAAATTTGTCAATTTTGCATATGCCAAGGGTCTAGTTTACCGACAATGGAGCTACAGAACAAGAACGAGACAGATCCTCACTGATCTGGCCTTAAATTGCGGCCAGAAAGAATTTAATTGTGGCCTCATAAGGGAGTTGGGGTCTCACGTGGGGTTTGCATCTAGGTGGCCTGCTTATCTCTGTGTCTATGTTAAATAATTTTTAGGTCACCCGGGTATTAGCAGATTTCATTTAACCAACACAAAACCACAATTTTTCCATATCTGTAGAATTTTAAAGTTCGTATTCCGGGGTTTTGTCTCAGGTTTTTGTCCAATATGATATCACAAACAGGGGTTTAAGATCACTACTAAGTCAATTACACTATCTCAATTCAAAATCCCTTCAAACCCTAACTAGGAATTTTCAAAGCTCGCCAAATCGTATCAAAACACTTCTAAACTTGTATGGGTGCTAAGGTAATGGAAATACAATGCTAATTGTGCAGAAATTATCTCATTTGGAAACTCAAGAATCTTCTTGAGTTGCCCAAAGTCTTCAAAATTTGATTTTTCTTGGTCCAATGTGCTTCTCTTGAGCTTGTGCATGCTTTTTGTGAAGTGGAGATAGACTTTGGATGAGTTTTTAGTGGTGAAGTGAGGTGTTTTGTGGAGGAGGGAGAGGGGTGTTTCCATGAGAGAAGAAGAAGAAGAAAAGATGAAGAAGATGAAATGAGAACAATGGCCCATAACTATGGTTGACCCCTCACACACTCTCTCTCATGCCCGTGTTTTGCTCATGATTATGTCCCATCTCTCATCATTTCCTTTCTTTTTCCTTTTCTTTTCTTTTCTAAAGTCAACAACCATGCATGATAAATGAAGAAAAGACCAAGATTAAATGTAACAAGTGTAAAAATTATATGGTGCATATTATGTGCACAAAACACGCTTAATACGCGATTAGCGATATTTAATCGCGATTAGTACTAAAATGGTGTATAATAAATCATGAAAATTCATAATTCGCCTAAATCATTTAAAACACCCTCATTTCAGAAATTTCTATAATTATCAAAAAATTTCCTAATTTTTCCCCATTTATCGGTATTTAATTATACCGCCTTATTAAAATATTCAATATAATATTATTTAATTATGAAAATTCCCAAAAATAATATTTTATTTTTTTCCTGAAATGTTACAAGTATGATCTCCATCATAGTCCTGGTAGTCAAGTCAACATCCTAAAGGCTTTATTAATATGTAACAGAAAGACAATACAAGTATACATGTTAAGATAAAAACTAACCAGATAGCATACTATCATGTCGAGTAAGAAAGTCCTCCCTATATATGTCCAAGCATTCACTATAATATACAATCATGTACAATAATGGTCTTTAGGTCATACATACAACTAACAATCACCCACTTGCACTAAGGCCAGTTGTTGTAGTATCTTATACCCAACATCCCTTAAAGTCTCTCTAGGGAAAGGCCTTCGTGAGTGGATCCGCCGTGTTATTCGTCCTATCAACTCTCCTGACCTCGATCTCCCGAAGATCCACCATCTCCCTGATCATGTGATACTGCCTAAGAATATGTCTGGATCACTGATGGGACCAGGGTTCCTAGGCCAAAGCCACAGCTCCATTGTCACCACAATGGTAGGAACCAAGTTCTTCTCATGAACATCTATACCCAGGCAACCTCTTTGGTAGTATCGTTGGCAGCGATATATTCACCCTTTATCGTTGAGTCTTTCACGATATCTATTTTGGAACTCTTCCAACATACCGTCTCTCCACTGAGGGTAAAGACAAAACCCGAGACTGTCTTACAGTCGACCTTATCACTCTGGAAGTTCGAATCGGTAAAGGACTCCACTTGGAGTTCATCGTTACCATACACCAAGAACATTTCTTTAGTCCTTCTCAATTACTTAAGAATGTTCTTCACTGTTGTGCAGTGTTTCTCCCCAGGATGCAAGAGGCATCACCCAAATCCTTTATAGAGAAACATAGTGATAAGTAGAGCTTGATCAAGTGTAGCATAGGAACACCATTTCCTATCAAGAATATGTCATCCAGGTACAATACGAAGAAGACAACCTTACTCTATACAACCTTCTTGTATATACAAGGTTCATCTACCATTTTGATGAAGTCAAACTCTTTGACTTCCACATCAAAATAGATGTTCCAACTCTACGATGCCTGCTTTAATCCGTATTTTAATTTAAGCAACTTGCACACCTTTCTGTTTCTCCCACTATCTACGAAGCCCTCTGGCAGTGTCATGTACACGCTCTCTTCTAAATCTCCATTTAGAAAAGCGGTCTTGACGTCGATCTGCCAGATTTCATAGTCATGGTATTCAGCAATGGCAAGTAGGATCTGGATGGACTTAAGCATGGCCACTGGAGAAAAGGTTTCATCAAAATCACACCTGGTTATTGAAGATAACCTTTTGCAACAAGTCCAGCTTTGAAAGTATCAACTTTTCCATCTACACCAAGAATCTTCTCAAGATCCACTTGCGCCCGATGGGTTTTACCCCTTCAGGTGCAACTACCAAAGTCCATACTTTATTAGTGTATATGGATTCCGTCTCAGATCGCATAACATCCAGCCATTTCACAGAGTCCACACTTTTGATGGCCTGCTCGAAACTAGTTGGATCATCATCTTTCATGATGCAATCCTCGCTCCTACTGCCATTGAGAAAACTGTAGTATCTCTCAGGCGGATGAGGAACCTGTTGGATATAGTGCCCTCAGAGTCAATTATTGGATCACAGGCACGTGATTGCAATGATTGAGGGAGGACCTATACCGGTAGGACAGTCTTACTCGAGATGATAGTATGCTATCTGGTTTATCTTTATCATCGAGTACTGCTTTAGGTGACCTTACAGGTCACTATTGCACGTTGATAGAGCCCTTAGGATTCTTGCTTGACTGCCAGCAGTATGATGGCGATCATATACGTGGGAGCTGGGGTCTATAAGCGCATCCTTAAATGGTCCCTAGTCGTGGGAGTTTCGAGACAGGGTATCGATACTCCAGAGTAGACTAGTGTATACAGTCGAGACCCCGACGAGGAGCGGTGGCCGGTCTCACAAGCCACTGGTGTCAGTTGGTTCACCTAAGATGTATACAGGTGCTCATTGGGTTATGAGTACACCGGACAGGACATGCCGGGAACCTGCTAGTTGGGATTATACCAGACGTCAGATAGCAGTTCCCTGGTGATATGTGTACAGGTTAGTTCATCGACCTGAGATCGTCATTTGTCTCGTGTGAGTTTCCACTGTGCTTTGATTACTACCCTACCACGGCTCAAAGGAGTCGTGCAAACAAGTTTTAGTTGGGTACAGTCCCGAGCCACATGGAGGCAGTGAGTGGATCGGCAGGGGTTTCGTCTCTCCCGGTATTAGGGGTGAGATCGCGCTGTGTCTAGGAGAGCCATTACACAAAGCCCTCGGCCGAGGCAGGATATTTACTGGTAGGTATTCCAGTAGTATCTCAGGGTGTTCTGGGCTACACTCCGACACGACTTATACCGCTTTTGGGGGTCTGACTTTTACCAACCCCCTAGGCCCGCCATGCGATGCTCATAAACTAACGGACCGGACTGTACGGATATTGTCACTGACAGGCTCAGTAGGGTGTCAGGATGAGTTCGCTCATCGACGTCCCTTTTGGTCAATACCTGGTAGCCCGTCACGTATGGCTAATACCTCTGACGTGCTAGTGGTTAAATCCACAGCCAAAGTATTGATGAGTCTTTAGAGTCCCCCACAGACCGTTTTCTCATGTTTCGGGCGAAACGCTGTAGAGGCCGTATGGAGATATGGCAGGGTTCGATCTTATGCGTGCGGTATTGCACGGATCATGATCGGACGGATAATACTAGCGGGCTTTGGTTTATGCCGGATCCTAGTATTGTACAGTGTAGATTTTGTCTCATTGCATTTGTATTCAGTGGGAATACAAATGCGGGTATGTATATACAGTCGTGGGGTTTTCCTGTAATTTATTACGGGATCAGTTTTTTGAAGTTGCTAGTTTGTATTCCGTTTCGGCCAGTTTTCCTTTGTTCCTTCACGGCCGGACTTTTATGTTGGGAGGGGCTAATTTGCAAGTGTGCAAATTAGTATGATGGAGGGGGTTATTTGTATATGTGGCATTATGATATTTCAAGCATCATTAGATTCCTTTTTCTTCATGATGGCTTGCTTTTATTGGATGGGAATTGATTTGGATTTTGATTAGAAATTGGTGTGACTTTTATCCATTATTATCATGGCTTTTCTTCTCTTGGAAATTCATTCATATTCTCTCCACCATTTTCTTATAGGGGCCGGCCACATCTAGGGGAGAGGGGGGGGTTCATTTTAGTATGAGAAAAAAAATCTTCATCTCATTCTATGCTTGAAAAATGAGAGCTCCATTCTTTTTCAAAGATCATTTTTTCACTTCCATCAAAGGCAACTTCATAAACCCAAAGAGACAAACTATTCTACACCTCATCTAGAGCATTTCTTGGGCACGTCGGTTTGCCAACTTCATGCGCGAGTTGCCTAGGTCCAGAGGTGGGAGCCCGTAAAAGAACCCGGCGATGTGGTGCCCGTTCCGACGTGGAGCTGAAGACTGGAGATTCCGCAAGGAGATCGGAGTGGAGGCCGAAGACCGAAGGACACGGATCGCTCGGTATAGCTCTCTTTCCTTTCTCTAGTTTGCTAGCATTAGATTAATGGCCCGATCCGGGATTTTAGGATGCGGTAGTGCCGGTTTAAAGTTAAGAAAATTTTCGTTTCCGCATTTTGGCCTCGGATAGACGGTCGGGGCGCTACCGTAGTCCTACATGGTATCAGAGCCACGCCATTAACCTAGTCTAGCTTGCTCTAACGTGTTTACAAGTTCGATCGAACGGATTTTCCGAAAACCCGATTTCAAAAGTGCACTTTCTGTCGATTTTGTTTTCTGCTCTAAAATTTTTTCAGTACATTGCAGAATAACATGCAGGGTATTTTAAGAATTCTGGGGGAAAATGGTACTATGATACTGTAGCATGGCCGCGGAACCGCGGCCAAAGCCCTGTTCTGGCCGCGGTTCCGCCGCAGTAATATGTAATCATCATACCAGTTTTCTACAGAGCTCTTTAAATTTGGAAATAGGGTTTTTGGAATGTTCTGTTTGGGCCCAGATTTTCTTTGAGTGCTACAGTAGTCCTTGGGGCCCACTTCGGTAAATTTGATCGATCGAATATTTTAAACATGTTAGTTCACAGTATTTACATTATATCTGCGACCGTGAATGTCACTTGATCGGTAAATCCTGTCTAACTGTTATAGCCCTTTTAGACGGATTTGTGAACGTGACATTCACGTTGATGTTCTGTGTTGTGCTGTGTTATTGCGGATTTGTCGTGCGGATAGCCTGGTTGCAATGTTAGTACAGTTTGGTTTATTATGTACATTTGATATTGCGGGGCGAGCGTCCGACATGTGGACTGCCGTTACTGCCTGTTTTTTTATTATTCTTTTGGGGCACGACCGGGCTGAGGTCGATGTACCCGTTGTATGTATATTTTACTTTCTGTACTAGGATTACCCTGCGGTGGGGTGCACGGATAGCCGGGTTCTAGAGGGCAACGGGCCCGCATCTCATGGCTTTGAGACGGAGGAGGCTTCACTCTAGAATTGGCGGGTTATTCGCCGCACTCGTAGGGGGTACAAGTTGACCCAAGGAGGGTTGCCTAAGTTACCGGATTCTGTGAAGTGCTGGGTGGTCCATTCACGTTGCTGAAGGGGGCTGCCACACTTCAGGTCTTGGCGGGTAACTTGCCGCGCCCGTAGTGGTCTAGGATTTCATTGCACAGGCTATCCACACGACCAGAGGAACGTCGGGTTTCAGTAGCGGCTCTATGAAACCCAGGGATCCCAGATATCTGTATTGTTCTGTGATGCTGATTACTTTCTGTGATGTTGCATTTTATCACGCTTTGAGCGAATATTATATATTGATATATATACTAGTAGATGTTGTATATGTTTTGCATCCGTGCTAGTCCAGTCCCCGCTCGGTCGTTAGTTAAGTAACCTAACGGGTGATGACGGGACCCAGTGGCGAATGCGGATGGCATATACGTACATCATTATTTTCGTTCTTTGTGGTGTGATCAATTGATGGGACTGCGTTGATTCGGATCAATGCAAGCTAAACAAACCTATTCTGATGTTGTTGGAACATTTTTTCAAAAAGCTGTTATTGCAAGGATGTTCTCTTTTGTTTTGCACAGTGGTATTCGGTTATGAATATCCAGCACCTCAGTCGACGAGGCAAGGGCCGAGATCCCTTCACCGGGAGTGACCCCTTGGACAGAAGTTTGCGTCAGGGTAATAACTTCATTATAGCCGATTGCCTTTTGCTTTGCATCGTGGTATTCAGTTGGAATATCCTGCACCTCATTCTACGGAGAAAGAGCCGAGATCCCTACACCGGGAGTGACCTCTTTAGCAAAGGTTTTCGCTACTATATTTTATAAAAAGGCTATGCAGTTCCTTCAACAATATCAAGTTCATTACGTTAATGGTTTTTCGCCAAAAACCAGCCGTAGCCCTCCGTCATTTCTTACGGGTATTATTTAGTATTCATGCTGCGTTTGTTGACTCCGTCAAGACGTAGTGTACGGTAGCTAAGTGGTGCTTGTTTGTTGCATAAATGGGATTGGTTAGGACAGTCGTGCGGCCTTGTTGACTCCGTCAAGGGCACGTACGGGTGGGTTTAATGCAATCCAGATAATGACGGGTTGAACTTGACTAAGACTCTTTGATTTGTTGACTCCGTCAAGGTCACTTGGGTCCTAGGGGTAAAAACTTACATCGGGAGTTTCTAAAGAAACTGAAACTTGCCAAGCATGCGCATATCTTCTGGAGTGTGGTGACGTGAGTGGATTCTGTCACGTTATCATGCAATGATAGTTGGATCCCGATTCCTACTGATGAGTTGGTTTACTCCTCGGGTGATCCCGACTAATTCTTCTTTCAGGTTTGGAGGAGAATTTGACGTTACAGTGGGAGGTTTCCTGATTAGATAAATTGGTAACCATTCTGATCTAGGTTAGAGTGCACGCTGAGTGTTTCTTTTCTCTCTCTCTTTGGCAGCGACCATGACCCGACCTTTGACTATGACTCAGTGACCAAGATTAACCGAACCTTCTTAAACACTGGCTTTTGGATTGTCAGAGTTGCATACCTCATTGCCACTCCAACTTTTACCCTTTTTCTCCAGGACACCCCGTATTACTACGAACGTCCACTTCCATTGGACAAAACCATCGTATGGTTATATACGAACTCGAAGGAATATATTCGAGGATGGTTTCCGGTTCTGGAGAAAACGAATAGGACTATTCAGTTGTCTTTTCCTTTTACCTTCTCTCAGGTTTCGAGTACTCCTTGGTTTAGGAGACAGTACACCTATTACGCAAATTGGATAATCTTCTTCTAAACCTTAGGCTGGTGCCGAACGGTGGGGAATCAAGAAAACCAATTAGCATAACGATGGTGTACAGAAGGTATTAAGTAAAGAGATATCAAGTGATTAGTAAGAGGGCAAAGTAAATTGCGACTGCTATTCACGACCAAACCAAGTATTTCATTACCACTCCCATTTCACCTTTGTATTTCTCTAGAACACTCCGTATCACTATGAAGATCCACAGTTATTTGGATACTCCATCGTATGGTTATATACGAACTCGAAAGGAACATGTTCCAGTTCGGGGATGGATTCTGGTTCAAGAGAAATATGAATAAGGTTTATTCAGTTGTCTTTTATCCTCACCTTCTCTCGCGTTGCGAGTGCTCCTAGGATTAGGACAGTACACCCATTATGCTTATTGGATAGTCTTCTTCCAAACCATAGGCTGGTGTCGAACGGTAGGGAAGGAAGAAAACCATTTGGCCTAAAGGGGTGTACAGAAGGTAATGATTAAAGACATATAAAGGGATTTGGAGAGATGACAAAGAGATATACGGTTATAGTTGTGAATCTGATAATGGAAGAGGCATTACTAGGAATACCCGGATACCCCTACGAAACTTTTCAATGTTTCAGTTTCACTGTGTACTGTTAAAAGAAAACTGATTTTCTAATTAGACAATTGCTCCAGGATATGTATTTACCAGGTATGATTCTCACATCTGTATGGTTTTACAAATGATGAGTGGGAGTAAGTTATTGGGAATTAGGTGATCATCTTCATTATATCGGGATTCGTTGTAATTAGTGATATTTGAGGAAGTCACCTGGGTTGTTTGCCGGACGGCAGATATTTCGTTTTGAATATCCGTTGTTATGCACCAATTTCAAATTGATATATCTGTACGTCTATTTTTATAGAGTGAGATATACCTTTTTGAAATTATGTCTATGACATTTACCTATATCAGTGGATGGTTAGGTAAGGAGCATTGAACAGTGGTGTAATTCTTCTTAACCATAAGTACAGTTTTCAACCTACGACACACAGTGAATGAGTTATTAGACTCAGGGGACTTATACAGAGTATTGTATATTGTCCAGTGTCCATTAGGACAGAGGGGCTGGTCCTCATACTATATTCGGTTTACTTATGATTTCTCTAGTTTTTAGACAAGTGTTTCGTAGAAACACAGGGTCCAAGTTTTGAGATGTTATAGGTATAAGAGTAAAGTAGAGAACCAGGTATTGCAAGTATCGGTATTCTTCAAGGTGATCGAAGATGTAGATACTTGTATGTGGTATTCAGTTAATAGTAATGATTAAGAGAACTTGCTTCTCTTTCAGGTTACTCATAATTGGAAGGATTCCTAGGTTGAGTAACGCTGATCGGCCTCTTTCCATTTAGTTGACATGCACTGGAGACAGCTGCATGATTTGAATCTGGTTCAATTAAATCAGTGCCTCTGTTTCTGTATTGGATATAGAACAGTTCATATCTTAACGATGTTAAGGTACGGGGAGTTGTCCGGCTTATGCTTAAAACCAGACTCTGGATAACTCAAGGCACGTTTCCGTAATGGCTGTTTGTGGGTTGACCCAGGCTATGAAGAGGGTTGACTTTCTACCATCTGGAAGATCAATATTGATATTGTTCTTGACTCGCCACAGTTTTAATAAAAATGGATTTTTTCATAAAACAGTAGTGGGAGTATGGTAGAACTGGAAGTGATTCCAGAACCGCAAACGATTACTGAAAATTTGATAAGAACCTAAAGATTCAATCTAATTTGACATTCCATTAGCCATTCCGCAGATATGGTGGGTAACCTCAGGCGCTCGAGAGGTACTTCGGTATGCTCAAGGACGGTGGCAGGGAGGTTCTTGTTTACCCAGACTTGCCATTGCTGTTGTTCCAGACTGTGAGACCCGGCAGGAGGATGAGTATAGCGTCGTTCTAAACTAGCTTTAGAAGTGCATGTGTATATGACTCTGCCAGAGGGTTGTCGTAGTCAGTGGGAGCAGCGGAAGCATTGGTGGACAAATGGCTTATGTCTATTTATAGACTAAAGCAGATACAGCGGAGATAAATCATCTATTTCTGATGTGACAGTCATAGGTTTGACTTCATCAGAATATGGGATGGATCTGTTAGGAAGGTAGTAGGGTGTGATGTCCTGGTATTAGGATGACATACACAGAGTAGGAAGTGAAATTCCTATACTACGATCGGTTATACTTTGGTCGTCACACAGTGGTTTCTCCACATAGGACTTGGATTTCATATCAGACATTCTGGTTACTAGATCTATGGTTTTAGATCTAGATTTGGGTAGTTTCCCTTTCAGGGTACTTAGAAAACATTCTAAAGGTGTTTTAGAATGGACGACTCCTGGCACGGTAGCGTACCTGCAGGTGATGGAGTCACCCTCTCTAAAGGTGTCTTACAGACTAAAGGGGAGAGGGATGCGCATGATTGGCAGATCACTTGCTTAGGCAATTGAGTCAATCATGAGATATCAAGTACCACACCAGATGTTGTTTTTGCACTAGATGCAATAAGTTGATATTAATCCAATCCTGGAGAAATATTCGGAAGCAGTTTTAGAACATAAGTGAGTGTTCTACGGATATGATAACGACAGCCTCTTTTAGGAGACGGTTATCATTCCAGGCTTTCAAGGTGACCTGAATGACAGAGTGACTGTCAGAGTTATAGTTTTTCCTCTGACGAGGGGCAGTATTTTGGACAGGTGGTTCAAGCGGATACTAAGGGAGGCATGGCGCAGGATACTGATTAAGTTCAGTTGACGATACAGTCTAAGAAGTTTGGATTTGGAGTTCACTTGTGAACTAGGTCCCATCAGACATCCAAACATATTCTAAGACAGGTTTTGCTCATTTTGGGAGATGGTTTTCTCCGCGAACTTGAGATAAAGAGAGACATAGAAAGAAACATCAGGGCGGATCCATTCACTGAGGCTATTCCTCGAACACAATAGTTGTTGGGGATAGTGCCCTCAGAGTCAATTATTGGATCACAGGCACGTGATTGCAATGATTGAGGGGAGGACCTGTCCCAGTAGGACAGTCTTACTCAAGATGATAGTATGCTATCTGGTTTACCTTTATCATCGTGTACTGCTTTAGGTGACCTTACAGGTCACTATTACACATTGATAGAGCCCCTAGGATTCTTGCTTGACTACCGGCAGTATGAGGGCGATCATATACGTGGGAGCTGGTAGTCTATAAGCACATCCTTAAATGGTCCCTAGTCGTGAGAGTTTCGAGACAGGGCATCGATACTCCAGAGTAGACTAGTGTATACAGTCGAGACCCCGACGAGGGGCGGTGGCCGGTCTCACAAGCCACTGGTGTCAGTTGGTTCACCTAAGATGTATACAGGTGCACATTGGGTTATGAGTACACCGGACAGGACTCGCCGGGAACCTGCTAGTTGGGTTTTATACCAGACGTCAGATAGCAGTTCCCTGGTGACATGTGTACAGGTTAGTTCATCGACTTGGGATCATCATTTGTCTCGTGTGAGTTCCCACTGTGCTTTGATTACTACCCTACCACGGCTCAAAGGAGTCGTGCAAACAGGTTTTAGTTGGGTACAGTCCCGAGCCACATGGAGGCAGTGAGCGGATCTGCAGGGGTTCGTCTCTCCCGGTATTGGGGGTGAGGTCGCGCTGTGTCGAGGAGAGCCAGAACATGAAAAGTCCTTGGCCAAGGCAGGAGATTTGCTGGTAGGTATTCCAGTAGTATCTCAGGGTGTTCTGCGCTATACTCCGACACGACTTGTACCGCTTTTGGGGGTCTGACTTTTACCAACCCCCTAGGCCCGCCATGCGATGCTCATAGACGAACGGACTGGACTGTACGGATATTGTCACTGACAGGCTCAGTAGGGTGTCAGGATGAGTTCGCTCATCGACGTCCCTTTTGGTCAATACCTGGTAGCCCGTCACGTATTGGCTTATACCTCTGACGTGCTAGTGGTTAAATCCACAGCCAAAGTATTAACGAGTCTTTAGAGTCCACCACACTCAGTTACTCAGGTTTCGGGCGAAACGCTGTAGAGGCCGTATGGAGATATGGCAGGGTTCGATCAGATACGTGCGGTATTGCACGGATCGTGATCGGACGGTTTTTTTACTAGCCGGCTTTGGCTTAAGCCGGATTCTAGTATTTGATAGTGTAGTTTTGTCTCTTTGCATTTGTGTTCAGTGGGAATACAAATGCGGGCATGTATTTGCAGTAGCGGGATTTTCCTATAATTTATTACGGGATCGGTTTTCTGAAGTTGCCATTTTGCATTCCGTTCCGGCCGGTTTTCTTTTATTCCTTCACGGCCGGACTTTTCGTTGGAGGGTGTTAATTGCAAGTTTGCAATTAACTTATTTGTGAGGGGTTTTCTTGCCTTTGTGCATTATGATGAGACTTGCTTCATGATGAGATCCTTTTCTAGTCACTTCCATTGCCTTGATTGAGTTGAGTGTGGAGTTGATTTGGATTAGAATGGTTGTGACCATTTTTCCTTATTTTGATTAATTCTTTTTCTCTCTCCAATCTCATTCTTGAGATAAGGGGGCCGGCCATTCTTGAGGGTGGAAGATGAGAGGATCATTTTTCTAGTGGTGGAAATATATCATCTCATTCTTATGCTTGCTTGCTTGCAAAAATTACACAAATCCCTCCATAGCTTATTATTCCTTTCCTCCAAACATCATGGCAACTTCAAGAAACCCCAAAGAGATAACCTTCTACACTATTTCTATAGCAAGCCTTGGACGCGTCGGCTAGCCAACTTCGCGCCCGAGTTGCCTCGGTCAAGAGGCGGGAGCCCGTAAAAGATTCCGGCTACGTGGTGCCCTTTCCGACGAGCGAGGAGATGACGGAGATTCCGCGGGAGATCGGAGTGGAGACGAAGACCGAAGGACACGGATCGCTTGGTATAGCATCTCTACTCTTTTCTATTTTGCTAGTTGCTAGGTTAATGGCCCGATCCGGGTAAAAAGTCCGCGGTGGTGCCGATTTGCAAAGTTCGCAAAGTTTTTGTTTTCCGCGTTTCCGGCGTCGGATCGACGGCCGGGGCGCCCCCACGGGCTTACAATGGTATCAGAGCCACGCCATTAACCTTTTCTAGCTTGCTCTAGTATGTTTAGTACTCGATCGAATAAAATCCCGAAAACCCGATTTTGTGTGCATGTGTTCTCTGTCGATTTTTTTCAAGCTCAAAAATTTTTCCAGGTGGTTTCAGAAACATGTACAGAGAATTCTAAGAACACGGAAAAAATTTGGTGAGCTGATTCATTTATACGACCGCGGAACCGCGGCATTAACCCTACTTTGGCCGCGGTTCCGCCGCCGTATTATTGCCTCGTTGCACGAATTTCTTTCAGTGTGTCCTAGTCTTAGAAATGGGGTTTTTGAGACATTCTTTTTGGGCCCAGATTTTCTGTAAGTGCTACAGTACTGCTTGGGGCCCACTTTGGTAAATTTGTTCGATCGGATATTTTAAACATGCTAGTTCACAGTATTTACATTATATCTGCGACCGTGAATGTCACTCGATCGGTAAATCCAGTCTGACTGCTATAGCCCGGTTAGACGGATTTGCGAACATGACATTCACGTTGATGTTCTGTGTTTTGCTGTGATGTTGCGGATCGGTCGTGGGGGATAGCCTGGTTGCAATGTTAGTACAGTTCTGTTTTATATGTACATTTGTTATTGCGGGGCGAGCGTCCGACATGTGGACTGCCGTCACTGCCTGTTTGTATTATTCTTTTGGGGCACGACCAGGTTGCGGTCGATGTACCCGTTGTATGTATATTTTACTTTCTGTACTAGGATTACCCCGCGGAGGGGTGCATGGATAGCCGGGTTCTAGAAGGCAACAAGCCCGCATCTCATGGCATTGAGACGGAGGGGGCTTTACTCTAGAATTGGTGGGCTATTCGCCGCACTCGTAGGGGGTACAGGTTGACCCAGGAGGGGTGCCCAAGTTACCGGATTCCGTGAAGTGCTGGGTGGTCCATTCACGTTGCTGAAGGGGGCTGCCTCGCTTCAGGTTTTGGCGGGTAACTTGCCGCGCCCGTAGGGGTCTAGGATTTCATTGCACAGGCTATCCACACGACCAGGGGAACGTTGGGTTTCAGCAGCGGCTCTGTGAAACCCGGGGATCCCAGATATCTGTATTGATCTGTGTTGCTATACATTTCTGTGTTGCTGCATTTTTATAATGCTTTGAGCGAAAATTATATATTATATATATACTAGTAGATGTTGTATATGTTTTTCATCCGCGCTAGTCCAGTCCCCGCTCTGTCGTTAGTTAGCTAACCTAACGGGTGATGACGGGACCCAGTGGCGAATGCGGATGGCATATACGTACGTCAGTATATTTTCGTTCTTTATTGGTGTGATCAATTGATGGGACTGCGTTGATTCGGATCAATGCAAGATAAACAAACCTATTCTGATGTTGTTGGAACATTTTTCAAAAAGTTGTTATTATAAGGGCGTTCTCTTTTGTTTTGCACAGTGGTATTCAGTTGGAATATCCTGCTCCTCAGTCGACGAGGCAAGGGCCGAGATCCCTTCACCGGGAGTGACCCCTTGGACAAAAGTTTGCGTCAGGGCAATAACTTCACTATAGCCGATTACTTTTGCTTTGCATCGTGGTATTGAGTTGGAATATCCTGCACCTCATTCTACGGGGAAAGAGCCGAGATCCCTTCACCGAGAGTGACCTCTTTAGCAAAGGTTTTCGTCACTATATTTTTAAAAGCTATCAGTTCCTTCAACGATATCAAGTTCATTACGTTAAAGGTTTTCGCCAGAAACCATTCGTAGCCCTCCGTCGTTTCATATGGATAGTTAATAGTATTCAAGCTGTGTATGTTGGCCAAAGTCAAGGCACAGTGTTTGGTAGCTGTTGGGTATTCATATGCAGCATAGATAGATGCGTTGGTTTGGGACAGTCGTACTGCCATTTTGGCCAAAGTCAAGGGTAGGTACGGGTGGGTTCAAATTAACCAGGAAAATGACGGGTAGAACTTGACATGTGACTTATGATGTGTTGGCCAAAGTCAAGGTCATAAGAGCATGGGGTAGAAATCCACATCGGGAGTTTCAAAAGAACTGAAACTTGCCAGATATGCGCATACCTTCTGGAGTATGATAGCGTGAGCGGATTCCGTCATGTTATCATGCGATGATGGTTGGATCCCGATTCCCACTGATGAGTTGGTTTACTCCTCGGGTGATCCCGGCTAATTCTTCTTTGAGGTTTGGGGAAGAATTTGAGTTACAGTGGGAGATTTCCAGATTAGATAAAGTGATAACCATTCTGATCTAGGTAAGAGTGCACGCTGAGTGTTTCTTTTCTCTTTCTCTTTGGCAGCGACCATTGACCCGACCCTAGACTATGACTCAGTGACCAAGTTGACCGAACCTTCTTAACACTGGCTTTTGGATTGTCAGAGTTGCAGACCTTTTTGCCACTCCTACTTTTACCCTTTTCTCCAGGACACCCCGTATTACTACGAACGTCCACTTCCATTGGACAAAACCATCGTATGGTTATATACGAACTCGAAGGAATTCGAGGATGGTTTCCGGTTCTGGAGAAAACGAATAGGACTATTCAGTTGTCTTTTCCTTTTACTTTCTCGCAGGTTGCGAGTACTCCTTGGTTTAGGAGTAGTACACCTATTACGCAAATTGGATAGTCTTCTTCCAGACCTTAGGTTGGTGCCGACCGGTAGGGAATAAAGAAAACCAATTAGCCTAAACGGTGTACAGAATGTATTAAGTTCAGACAAAGCCAGGGATTAGTAAGAGGGCAAAGTAAATTGCGACTGCTATTCACGACCAAGCCAAGTATTTCTTCGCCAATCCTAAATCACCTGTGAATTAAGTTCATTCGGTTGTCTTTTATCTTCACCTTCTCTCGCATTGCGAGTGCTCCTAGGATTAGGACAGTACACCCATTATGCTTATTGGATAGTTTTCTTCCAAACCATAGGCTGGTGCCGAACGGTAGGGAAGGAAGAAAACCATTTGGCCTAAAGGGGTGTACAGAAGGTAATGACTAAAGACATGTAAAGGGATTTGGAAAGATGGAAAAGAATTATACAGTTATAGTTTTGAATCTGGATAATGGAAGAGGCATTACTAAGAATACCAGGATACCCCATCGAAACATCTCAATGTTTCAGTTTCACTGTGTACTGTTAAAAGAAAACTGATTTCCCGATTAGATACTTACTCCAGGGTATGTATTTACCAGGCATGATTCTCACATATGTATGGTTTTACAGATGATGAGTGGGAGTAAGTTATTGGGAATTAGGTGACCATCTTCATTATATCGGGATTCGTTGGAATTGGTGATATTTGAGGAAGTCACCTGGGTTGTTTGCCGGTCGGCAAATATATAGTTTTGAATATCTGTTGTTATGCACCAATTTCAAATTGATATATCTGTACGTCTATTTTTATAGAGTGAGACATGCCTTTTTGAAATTATGTTTATGACATTTACATATACCAGTGGATGGTTAGGTAAGGAGCATTGAACAGCGGTGTAATTCTTCTTAACCAAAAGTACAGTTTTCAACCTACGACACACAGTGAATGAGTCGCTAGACTCAGGGGACTTATACAGAGTATTGTATATTGTCCAGTGTCCATTAGGACAGAGGGGTTGGTCCTCGTACTATATTCTGTTTACTTTTAACTTCTCTAGTTCTTAGACATGTGTTTCGTAGAAACACAGGGTCTAAGTTTTGAGGAGTTATAGGTATAAGAGTAAAGTAGAGAACCATGTATTGCAAGTATCGGGATTCTTCAAGGTGATCGAAGAGTAGATACTTGTGAATGATATTCAGTTGATAGTAATGATTAAGAGAACTAGCTTCTCTTTCAGGTTACTCATAATTGGAAGTACTCCTAAGTTGAGTAACGCTGATCGGCCTCTCTTCCATTTAGTTGTCATGCACTGGAGACAGCTGCATGACTTGAATCTGGTTCAATTAAATCAGTGTCTCTGTTTCTTGGATATAGAACAGTTCATATCTTGACATTGTTAAGATACGGGGAGTTGTCCGGCTTATGCTTAAAACCAGACTCTGGACAACTGAAGGCACGTTTCAGTAGTGGCTGTTTGTGGGTTGACCCGGGCTATGACGAGGGTTGATTTTCTATCATCTGGAAGATCAATAGTGATATTGTTCTTGACTCGCCACAGTTTTAATAAAAATAGATTTTTTCAGAAAACAGTAGTGGGAGTATGGTAGAACTGGAAGTGATTCCAGAACCGCAAACGATTACTGAAGATTTGATAAGAACCTAAAGATTCAATCTGGTTTGACATTCCATTGGCCACTCCGCAGATAAGGTGGGTAACCTCAGGCACCCGAGAGGTACTTCGGTATGCTCAAGGACGGTGACAGAGAGGTTCTTGTTTACCCAGACTTGCCATTGCTGTTGTTCCAGACTGTGAAACCCGGCAGGAGGATGAGTATAGCGTCGTTCTAAACTGGCTTTAGAAGTGTACGTCTATATGACTCTGTCAGAGGGTTGTCGTAGTCAGTGGGAGCAGCGGAAGCATTGGTGGACAGTTAGCTTATGTTTATTTATAGACTAAAGCAGATATAGCGGAGATAGATCATCTATTTCTGATGTGACAGTCATAGGTTTGACTTAATCATTATAGGGGACGGATCTGTTAAGAAGGTAGTAGGGTGTGATGTCCTGGTATTTGATAACATACACAGAGTAGGAAGTGATATTCCTATACTACGATAGGTTATACTTTGGTCGTCACACAGTGATTTCTCCACATAGGACTTGGATATTATATCAGACATTCTGATTACTAGATCTATGGTTTTAGATCTAGATTTGGGTGGTTTCCTAATCTGGGTACTTTGACCGCATTCTATGAGTATTTAGAATGGACGACTCCTGGCACGGTAGTATACCTGCAGGTGATGGAGTCACCCTCTCTAAAGGTGTCTTACAGACTAAAGGGGAGAGGGATACGCATGATTGACAAATCACTTGCTTAGGCAATTGAGTCAATCATGAGATGTCAAGTACCACACCAGATGTTGTTCTTGCAGTAGGTGCAATAAGTTGATATTGATCCAATCCTGGAGAAACAGTCGGAAGCAGTTTTAGAACATAAGTGGATGTTCTAGGGATATGATAACGGCAGTCTTCTTCGGGAGACAGTTATCATTCCAGGCTTTCAAGGTGACCTGGATGGCAGAGTGGCTGTCAGAGTTATAGTTTTTCCTCTGACGAGGGGCAGTATTTTGGACAGGTGGTCCAGGTGGATACTGAGGAAGGCATGGCGCAGGATACTGATTAAGTTCATTTGACGATACAGTCTAAGAAGTTTGGATTTGGAGTTCACTTATGAGCTAGGTCCCATCAGACATCCAGACACATTCTAAGATAGGTATTGCTCATTTCGGGAGATAGCTTTCTCCGCGAACTTGAGATATAGAGAGACACAGAAAGAAACACCAGAGCGGATCCACTCACTGAGGCTATTCCTCGAACGCAATAGTTTCGCAAACGAGCTTTGTGAGACTGACTAGTAGAGGAGTTGGGTGTTCGGTATCACACGGGCTGTGACTATGCGACATCGCAATAATTAGCCTTGAGTGCAAGTGGGAGATTGTTGGGGATAGTGCCCTCAGAGTCAATTATTGGATCACAGGCACGTGATTGCAATGATTGAGGGGCGGACCTGTCCCAGTAGGACGGTCTTACTCAAGATGATAGTATGCTATCTGGTTTACCTTTATCATCGTGTACTGCTTTAGGTGACCTTACAGGTCACTATTGCACGTTGATAGAGCCCCTAGGATTCTTGCTTGACTACCGGCAGTATGAGGGCGATCATATACGTGGGAGCTGGTAGTCTATAAGCACATCCTTAAATGGCCCCTAGTCGTGGGAGTTTCGAGACAGGGCATCGATACTCCAGAGTAGACTAGTGTATACAGTCGAGACCCCGACGAGGGGCGGTGGCCGGTCTCACAAGCCACTGGTGTCAGTTGGTTCACCTAAGATGTATACAGGTGCTCATTGGGTTATGAGTACACCGGACAGGACTCGCCGGGAACCTGCTAGTTGGGTTTTATACCAGACGTCAGATAGCAGTTCCCTGGTGACATGTGTACAGGTTAGTTCATCGACCTGGGATCGTCATTTATCTCGTGTGAGTTCCCACTGTGCTTTGATTACTACCCTACCACGGCTCAAAGGAGTCGTGCAAACAGGTTTTAGTTGGGTACAGTCCCGAGCCACATGGAGGCAGTGAGCGGATCTGCAGGGGTTCGTCTCTCCCGGTATTGGGGGTGAGGTCGCGCTGTGTCGAGGAGAGCCAGAACATGAAAAGTCCTTGGCCAAGGCAGGAGATTTGCTGGTAGGTATTCCAGTAGTATCTCAGGGTGTTCTGCGCTACACTCCGACACGACTTGTACCGTTTTTGGGGGTCTGACTTTTACCAAACCCCTAGGCCCGCCATGCGATGCTCATAGACGAACGGACCGGACTGTACGGATATTGTCACTGACAGGCTCAGTAGGGTGTCAGGATGAGTTCGCTCATCGACGTCCCTTTTGGTCAATACCTGGTAGCCCGTCACGTATTGGCTTATACCTCTGACGTGCTAGTGGTTAAATCCACAGCCAAAGTATTGACGAGTCTTTAGAGTCCACCACACTCAGTTACTCAGGTTTCGGGCGAAACGCTGTAGAGGCCGTATGGAGATATGGCAGGGTTCGATCAGATACGTGCGGTATTGTACGGATCGTGATCGGACGGTTTTTTTACTAGCCGGCTTTGGCTTAAGCCGGATTCTAGTATTTGATAGTGTAGTTTTGTCTCTTTGCATTTGTGTTCAGTGGGAATACAAATGCGGGCATGTATTTGCAGTAGCGGGGTTTTCCTGTAATTTATTACGGGATCGGTTTTCTGAAGTTGCCAGTTTGCATTCCGTTCCGGCCGGTTATCTTTTATTCCTTCACGGCCGGACTTTTCGTTGGAGGGGGTTAATTGCAAGTTTGCAATTAACTTATTTGTGAGGGGTTTTCTTGCCTTTGTGCATTATGATGAGACTTGCTTCATGATGAGATCCTTTTCTAGTCACTTCCATTGCCTTGATTGAGTTGAGTGTGGAGTTGATTTGGATTAGAATGGTTGTGACCATTTTTCCTTATTTTGATTAATTCTTTTTCTCTCTCCAATCTCATTCTTGAGATAAGGGGGCCGGCCATTCTTGAGGGAGGAAGATGAGAGGATCATTTTTCTAGTGGTGGAAATATATCATCTCATTCTTATGCTTGCTTGCTTGCAAAAATTACACAAATCCCTCCATAGCTTATTATTCCTTTCCTCCAAACATCATGGCAACTTCAAGAAACCCCAAAGAGATAACCTTCTACACTATTTCTATAGCAAGCCTTGGACGCGTCGGCTAGCCAACTTCGCGCCCGAGTTGCCTCGGTCAAGAGGCGGGAGCCCGTAAAAGATTCCGGCTACGTGGTGCCCTTTCCAACGAGCGAGGAGGTGACGGAGATTCCGCGGGAGATCGGAGTGGAGACGAAGACCGAAGGACACGGATCGCTTGGTATAGCATCTCTACTCTTTTCTATTTTGCTAGTTGCTAGGTTAATGGCCCGATCCGGTTAAAAAGTCCATGGTGGTGCCGTTTTGCAAAGTTCGCAAAGTTTTTGTTTTCCGCGTTTCCGGCGTCGGATCGACGGCCGGGGCGCCCCCACGGGATTACAATAGTTTCGCAAATGGGCTTTGTGAGACTGATTAGTAGAGGAGTTGGGTGTTCGATATCACACGGGCTGTGAGTATGCGACATCGCAATAATTAGCCTTGAGTGAAAGTGGGAGATTGTTAGATATAGTGCCCTCAGAGTCAATTATTGGATCACAGGCACGTGATTGCAATGATTGAGGGAGGACCTATACCGGTAGGACAGTCTTACTCGAGATGATAGTATGCTATCTGGTTTATCTTTATCATCGTGTACTGCTTTAGGTGACCTTACAGGTCACTATTGCACATTGATAGAGCCATTAGGATTCTTGCTTGACTGCCAGCAGTATGATGGCGATCATATACGTGGAGATGGGGTCTATAAGCGCATCCTTAAATGGTCCCTAGTCGTGGAAGTTTCGAGACAGGGTATCGATACTCCAGAGTAGACTAGTGTATACAGTCGAGACCCCGACGAGGGGCGGTGGCCGGTCTCACAAGCCACTGGTGTCAGTTGGTTCACCTAAGATGTATACAGGTTCTCATTGGGTTATGAGTACACCGGACAGGACTCGCCGGGAACTTGCTAGTTGGGATTATACCAGACGTCAGATAGCAGTTCCCTGGTGACATGTGTACAGGTTAGTTCATCGACCTGAGATCGTCATTTTTCTCGTGTGAGTTCCTACTGTGCTTTGATTACTACCCTACCACGGCTCAAAGGAGTCATGCAAACAGGTTTTAGTTGGGTACAGTCCCGAGCCACATGGAGGCAGTGAGCGGATCGGCAGGGGTTTCATCTCTCCCGGTATTGGGGGTGAGATCGCGCTGTGTCTAGGAGCGCCATTACACAAAGCCCTCGGCCGAGGCAGGAGATTTACTGGTAGGTATTCCAGTAGTATCTCAGGGTGTTCTGGGCTACACTCCGACACGACTTGTACTGCTTTTGGGGGTCTGATTTTACCAACCCCCTAGGCCTGCCATGCGATGCTCATAGACGAACGGACCGGACTGTACGGATATTGTCACTGACAGGCTCAGTAGGGTGTCAGGATGAGTTCGCTCATCGACGTCCCTTTTGGTCAATACCGGGTAGCCCGTCACGTATGGCTAATACCTCTGACGTGCTAGTGGTTAAATCCACAGCCAAAGTATTGACGAGTCTTTAGAGTCCCCCACAGACCGTTTTCTCAAGTTTCGGGCGAAACGCTGTAGAGGCCGTATGGAGATATGGCAGGGTTCGATCTTATGCGTGCGGTATTATACGGATCATGATCGGACGGATAATACTAGCGGGCTTTGGTTTAAGCCGGATCCTAGTATTGTACAGTGTAGATTTTGTCTCATTGCATTTGTATTCAGTGGGAATACAAATGCGGGTATGTATATACAGTCGCGGGGTTTTCCTGTAATTTATTACGGGATCAGTTTTTTGAAGTTGCCAGTTTGTATTCCATTTCGGCCAGTTTTCTTTTGTTCCTTCACGGCCGGACTTTTATGTTGGGAGGGGCTAATTTGCAAGTGTGCAAATTAGTATGATGGAGGGGGTTATTTGTATATGTGGCATTATGATATTTCAAGCATCATTAGATTCCTTTTTCTTCATGATGGCTTGCTTTTATTGGATGGGAATTGATTTGGATTTTGATTAGAAATTGGTGTGACTTTTATCCATTATTATCATGGCTTTTCTTCTCTTGGAAATTCATTCATATTCTCTCCACCATTTTCTTATAGGGGCCGGCCACATCTAGGGGAGGGGGGGTTCACTTTAGTATGAGAAAAAAATCTTCATCTCATTCTATGCTTGAAAAATGAAAGCTCCATTCTTTTTCAAAGATCATTTCTTCACCTCCATCAAAGGCAACTTCATAACCCCAAAGAGACAAACTATTCTACACTTCATCTACAGCATTTCTTGGGCACGTCAGCTTGCCAACTTCATACGCGAGTTGCCTCGGTCCAGAGGTGGGAGCCCGTAAAAGAACCCGGCGATGTGGTACCCGTTCCGACGAGGAGTTGAAGACTGGAGATTCCGCGAGGAGATCGGAGTGGCGGCCGAGGACCGAAGGACACGGATCGCTCGGTATAGCTCTCTTTCATTTCTCTAGTTTGATAGCATTAGATTAATGGCCCGATCAGGGATTTTAGGATGCGGTAGTGCCGGTTAAAGTTAAGAAAATTTTCGTTTCCGCATTTTGGCCTCGGATAGACGGTCGGGGCGCTACCGTAGTCCTACAGAACCCTACTAGATCTGCGGAGAGGCTGAGGTTCGTCGGGAACTATTGAATCCTCCGGTTCTACCGAATCATCAGCCATTAGTTTGTATAGCTGGAACTTCTTCCAGTTTTACCTCATGACCACTAATTTCTTCCATAAGAAATTCCTTTTCTAAAAAGGTGGCATTGCGAGAAACAAACACCTTTTATTCCTCGGTGTGGTAGAAGATATACCCATGTGAGTTTTTGGGATATCCTAAAAACTTGCACAGAACTGACTTTGCCTCGAGCTTGTCCGGATTTTGCGTTTTAATCATAGGTCGGACAACCCAATATCTTAACTCGTTTAAGAGATGGTCTCTTCCCATTCCATATCTCATATGGAGTGGTAGGCACTAATTTGGATGGAACTATATTCAATAGGTATGCAGCTTATCAAGCGCATAACCCCAAAAGGAAACAGGTAACTCAGCGTTACTCATTATAGAGCGCACCATATCTAATATGGTGCGATTCCTCCGCTCCGACACACCGTTGTGCTGTGGTGTATATGGAGAAGTAAGCTGAGAGAGAATCCCATTCACTTTTAAATAATCCAGGAACTCCGTGCTTAAGTATTCTCCTCCCCGATTAGATCGAAGGATTTTAATACTTTTACCCATTTGGCTCTCCACTTCGTACTTATATTCCTTGAATATCTCAAAAAGCTTCAAACTTATGTTTCAACAGGAACACATGTCCGAATCTTGAGAGATCATCAGTGAATGTAATGAAGTAAGAGGAACCATTCCTGGCATGTGTAGACATGGGGCCGCATAAATCACTATGTATCATTCCCAAGAGTTCAGCAGCTCTTTCTCCGTGTCCAGAAAACGAAGTTTTGATCATTTTACCTTTGAGACATTATTGGCAAGTTTCATATGATGTAAATTCAAACTGATTCAAATATCCATCTTTATGCAACTTAGCTAGTAGTTTCGTATTGATATGACCTAGTCTGCAATACCACAAGAAGGATTCGTTCATTTCTGAACTTTTTCTTTTGTGTGTGTTCTGTACATTGAGAACTGTAGTTTGATTTAGAACGTATATGTCAATATATAACGTGCCTGATCCAATCAACTTTTGATTCAGGAAAATGTTCATAACATTATCCTGTAATACAAGATTATATCCTTCTTTACATAATAAAGAAAATGATATAATATTACATATCAGGTTCGGTATGTAATAACATTCGTTCAGAATCAATGTATTACCAGTTGGTAATACAAGGTGATTTTCACCAACTGCTTTAGTTGCAACATTTGCACAATTCACCTTTAGAGAATGATCACCTTTTCCCAGTTCTCTACCTTTCTTTAGCCCATGTAACATATTACATATGCGGGGTCCCGATCCAGTATCTAATACCCAGGACGTAGAGTGTACTGAAAAACAGTTCTCGGTAACAAACACACCCGAAGAAGATGCATCAACATGCACATTCTTTGTTTGGGTCGCATGGGAATCTGAATATTCCCATATTTCCTGCTCAGACTTATAACAATTATAAGATAGAGAGGAACCAACATTCCCCAGCTCAGTATAAAAAATGGGTTCGGTCAATACATCCATATTATTATCTTGATTAAGGCATGATATGGTCGCTACCTAGAGAGAGAGAGAAGAAAACACTTTGCATATGCTCTTGCAAGATTAGATTGGTTATTATCTTATCTAATCAGGATGGCTCCCACTGTTTTTATCAAATCTTCCTTCAAACCCTAAAAGGTAAGACTAGCCGGGATTAATTACACCCTACAAGTTTGCCAATTTTTCTGCCAGGCCAGTGTCGGTACTTTAAGGGAGGTTCCCCGTGCTTTCGCACAGACCTAATTAAAATAAACCTCATTTTCACAGGGGCGTAACCCCATTAACACCTTTCTAGACACCTACTTGATCGGTTAATTATAATGTGCAAAACTTTCCCAGGAGTAACTCTTACACGCAGTGGGTATCGGGATCCAACTATCTCATAGAAGGTATGCAATCTCATTGCAAATTTCAACACTTGAAATTCCCGATAATGTTTTTTCCCCTAGAATCTTATGACCTTGATGCAGGCCAACAAACCATAGTTCGCTAGTCAAGTTCAACCCGTACATTTCGTGATTGAATTAAACCCACCCGCACGACCCTTGACGCAGGACAACAAAGTCGCACGACTACCCTAATCCAATCACATCATATGCAGTAGATAAGCACTAATTAGCTACCACACACTACGCCTTGACGCAGGCCAACAAACGTAGCACGAATACTAAATAGTACTTATCTGAAATGATAGAGGGCTACGACAGGTTTTTAAGAAAACCTTTTGCGTAATGAACTTGATATCGTTGTAGAATCGAGTGATTTTGAAATGGAGTGGTTTTTTAGGCTTTTGCTAGTTTCTCTAAAGAGGTCACTCCCGGTGAAGGGATCTCGGCTCTTTCCTCATCGAATGAGGTGCTTGATATTCATCAAGGAATATCACTATGTAAAGCAAGAACTAGAGAAGCAATCAAAAGACAAAACCGAGCGGGTTGTAGCATCTTCTAGCTTTTGCTAAAGAGGTCACTCGCGGTGAAGGGATCTCGGCTCTTTCCTCATCGAATGAGGTCCTGGATATTCATCAAGGAATACCACTATGCAAAGAAAAAACTAGAGCTACCCTTTTTGAAACAGGATTCTACAACATCTTTAGCTTTCTTTCTTTTTCATTAATCTCATTAATGAAGTCCCATCATTTATACTTCCTAAGAATCACAGATAAAGAAACGAAAATACTTATATAACGTACGCTTATGCCATCCGCATTCGTCACAGGGTCCCGGCATGCACCGTTAGGTTAGATAACTAACGATAGAGCGGGGGCAGGACTAGCGCCGATGCAAAACATAAGTAACGTTTATTATATATCATATATATAATATAAAGCATTAATGTCAGGAAGTTATATGATATCATCACAGAACATTGCAGTAGAAGTCAACATATGAAATATTGGATATACCAGGAGTTCCGCGTTTTAAATTAAGATAAAAAACACGGATTCCACGGTCACGATGAATAGCCAAACCTACATCCCTAGACCCCTACGAGAGCGGAAAGCAACTGTCACGACCCGAAAGAGCACGTGACTGGCCCTTGAACCCTATGAAGCCTATAGGACTCCATCTGATCCAAGTAAGCCAAAAGCCCAGAAATCTAAAACCATTTAAAAAGTAAATAAGGAAAACTGGTTTTTAGAAGTAAAGAAATCGTGTTTCAAAAATCCAAGTTTTTAAATAACTAAGCCGAATATGCATTTTTAAAATGTGTAACCTTTCCTGAAAATTTCGGCAGAGTTTCCTTTGTAAAAACTGGCCCCGAACGGGGTACAACGAGAATAATATATATGAAATGATAAAAGGCATCCCCAAGCGGGAGCTAGCTCTTCGTCAATCTACGGTCACAACCACGCAAGCAATAATAATATACAACGCCAAAGGGCGAGGATCAAATCCAAAAAGAACTCAAAACAGCCAGAAAACCGTAATACTACAAGTGCGACTCTAAGGTCGAAATAATACAACACTGTTTTGTAAGTCTGAAACAATATACAAGTTTTGGTTGATGGAAATTCTAGATACAATAAATGATACATGAACAATGGCGGTTCTGATACAAAAGAACCCACATATCCAAGCAAGTCACCCATAAGGAAGCAGTGTGCCAGAAATGCCGCTATGGAATCTGTACGGCAAAAACCTGCAAGGACTGGGGCACAACGGGGGTGAGTTGCCAACTCGTGAATAGAAAATATCTACAAGCAGAGATCGAATGCATGACTCATCCTAGGTCAATACGATCAGATATAAATAAACCTCAATATGAATAAAGCTGAAGCATGCTAAACTGGCAATGTAATCTCTATACATGAGTGTAGTGCCAAGTGCTCGTGCTAGTGCCTCAGGTAATAGCATGTCATGAATATGAGGTATGATCAATGTAATCAAATCTGCACACACGTGGATCCCGTCCACTCGTCACCCAATGACAATAACCATCATGCAAGTAAATATCATGAAACCTGTGCATGGAAATATGAGGATATAACCCACCCGTGTCCCTCGCGGCACGTCAAAATCATGGAACCGGAGTGCCCAGCATCGGCACTCGAAAACATCATGAAAACTGTGCCCAGCATCGGCACGTAAATCCTCATATATCGGGCTCCGTCAGTCCGGATCGGCCCGCGAGCTCTGTCTGCGGTATCGGCCCTCGGCCCCGGCAGGACGCCCAAATCTATCCATCGACTCTGGTCAGTATCCTCCGGATAACCGCCAGGTCCAACCAATCACCGGTAGGTACTCGCCCGCCTCTAGGCTCAATCGGCAAAGCTCATCGATCATCTTGCCGAGGGGAACCATACTGGGTCCACCATGTACCCGCAATCGGCTCATCCACTCCTCGATTCGAGTTTCACATGTCGCTCTCAGCACCGAGAAAACACATGGTGGACGCACTGAAATATCATATCAAGGGTAACCGGGTTTTTAAAGCAATGACATATTCTCTTTTGAAACACCCTCGGTTCCCAAATCCAGAAATATCATAGAAACAACATATCTCAATGCGTATAATCAAAAGCATGAAGTATGCGACATGTAAAGGAAGGTATGCATATCATCATGTCATACAAGGATCATATACTGAATGCAATAATACTACAGTGTAGTGACATGGCAATTATCGATGATGAGTGTGTGAGACGGCAACAAGTGTACGTGGAACATATGCATCATCGATAATGGTGCTGGTGTCCTAGCAGCATGACTGAAATATAACCACAGTACAAGCGATGCAATGCAAATAACATGAATATGCGGAATCGAATAATCAACGCAAAAGTAAAGAATCTACACCAATCTGTACAAGTAATGCAGGGGTGCCATTTGAAATAAGACGAATCAGGGCTTTTGGAAAAACAAGGGCTACGGTGTTTTAAGAAAAGATACATCATTTGAAAATATCCGTATGACCCTTCTGCCTATCTTTAAAATATCCCCGATTCGTTAGTTTGAAAAAGGTATGACTCGGTCCAGTCTAATGTCTACTAAGTAATCTAGACAGGAGGGGTAAGAAACCACCTAATCTGAGTCAATATATATAGATATGATAGTCGGTGATCCCGCCTCAATAACATATCGTAAGATATCCTCGAGTCATGAGTGCGGATTTATCATCAATTTCGGCTCGTACGGTAGATCGTCGTACGGCATCCTAATAGCTGGGTAGGGGTCAATATCACACTACCTCATCACATATCAGGTATCACTATCATCAGATCGCATAATCTGGGGTACTACTCAAAGTCTAGTACAAATCGACCATCTATAAGAATATGAATGCGGGTAAAGCACAAGCCCAAAGGCCCGCTAAAACTATCATATCGCACCTCGAAGACAAGCTATGTCACATCGCCGATCTCACGGCCTCACATCAAGTATCATCTCAAACCACGTATCATCCTCAAATCCCGTATATAAACACATAGTCCCATACCCATGTGTAGATATACGCACCATCATATGCACTCTAATAAATGAAAGAATGAATGCAAGTATGTGTGTATGTGTGAGTGTGGGTACAACCACTACTCTAGGGTTCGCACTACTCAACCAATACATCCTTATCACGAATAATCCATTATTACCCTAAACAACACATAATAAATATATGTGTGTATACGTATTCGTATACATCACCACGGACTGCGGGGATGCTATACGCCATCCACCCGACTTCTCCCCGTAGATATAAATCTACTCACCTTGTTTCTCGTGTGCCAAAGCCGATGTCGCCATCTTCACCTCCTTTGCCTCAACATCACGCGGGGTACCTACAAGTATATCACAATGCTAAAGCATATGAAAATCACATCGGAAACCAAAATAACACACGCTACCCACATAGGTAAAAACCTATCGACTCCCATGTAAACACAATCAAAATCCACTTGTCGTTGACGTCCAAACGCCACCCGACAGGAATGAATCACCAAATACCAAAATCCATGCTAAAACAAGTCCCAAATCATACACCAACATAGGAAAATCAACCCAGATTTCACCCTAGATGGAATCAGTCAAAACTAGATATACCCAGGGTCAAAACTAGAGGAAATGGGGGCATGCACAGAAAACGAGGCAATTCCACCCTGCTCTGGCCGCAAATTGTAAGTCTACGCTAGCGCCCCGGCAGTCTACAGACGCCAAATGCGGAACAAAAACTTTTTAACTGGCGCTATCGTATACTTTAACCCGGATCTGCCATTATTGCTAAACTAACAAACTGTAAAGAGTGTAGGAAGATTGTACCGAACGATCCGAGTCCTTCGTTCTTCAACCATCATCCCACGCTCCGTTGCGGCTGCTCCGATCTCGTCGATCTCCGATCTCCTCGTCGAGGTGGCACCACATCACCGATTCTTTAAACGGGCTCCCGCCTCTGACTCGAGGCAACTCGATCGTCAAGTTTGCTAAAAGAGACGACCAAGAATGATGTAGAGAATGAGTAGATGACTTTGTCTCACTTCGTCCAAATCCGTGGACGATCGGTTAATGAAGTTGCCGTGGAAATCGGGTGATGGAATGAAATGAACTGTAAAATTCCATACACCCCGAATACTATCATAATCTTTTCTAATCAAAATGAAACATCAAGTCAAGTGAGGAGAGAGAGGGCCGGCCATATATAGCAAGAGGGAGGTGACCGTAGGAGAGGGGGGCGACCATAGGATAAAGCTTCTCACTTCAAAATATCCTAAGGAAAACAAAAAGCTTTAATGAAAAAGCATGAATCACTAAACACATCATCAAGTCATTAATGTCAAGATGAGTCACTAGCCTAGTCACCATCCTAGTCATCATATCTAGAAACTTCTAGAATACTGACTCATCATATCTGAAGAAAAGATAAATCCGTCTTTAACAGAATGTTAAAAGACGGCTGATAGAAAACTAGAAACTGGCAACTTCCAAAAGTGATCCTGAAACAACTTTCAGGATAACCCCGAAACTGTATAAATATACCCGCATTTGTATTACGACCGAATACAAATGCAACTGAGACAAAGATATTATACCTACTCAATATAATACTCGGATCCGGCTTAAACCAAAGCCGACCAGTATCATCTGCCCGAAAACTGACACGTGCGTAAACGCACGTGCATTTTCCGAACCCTGCCATAAAACCATACGGCCTCTACAACGTTTCGCCCGAACTTGGGAAACTGTCTGTGGGGGACTCTAATGACTCGTCAGCACCCTGGCAGTGGGTTTAACCACAAACTGTCAGCGGCACTAGCAATGCGTAACGGCTGCCCACGGACTGACCTCAAGGGAAGCTGATGAGCGAACTCAAGGGAGGCCGATGAGTGAACTGATCCAGAAACCCTACTGAGCCTAACAGTGACAATGTATATACAGTCCGGTCCGTTCGTCAATGAGTATCGCATATCTGCCTAGGGGGCTAGTAACGTCAGACCCCCAATAGCAGTATAAGTCGTGTCGGAGTGAAGCCCAATAACACCCTGAGATACTACTGGAGTACCTACCAGTAAATCTCCTACCATGGCCATGGATTTGTGTAATGGCTCTCCTAGACACAGCACGACCTCGCCCCCAATACCGGGAGAGACGAATCCCCTGCCGATCCGCTCACGTGCCTCCATATGGCTCGGGACTGTACCCAAAAGCTACCTGTTTGCACGACTCCTTTGAGCCGTGGTAGGGTAGAAATCAAAGCACAGTGGGAACTCACACGAGACAAATGACGACCTCAGGTCGATGAACTAACCTGTACACATGTCACCAGGGAACTGCTATCTGACGGTAGATATAATACTAACTAGCAGATTCCCGGCGAGTCCTGTCCGGTGTACTCATAACCCAATGAGCTCCTGTATACATCTTAGGTGATCCAACTGACACCAGTGGCTTGTGAGACCGGCCACCGCCCCTCGTCGGGGTCTCGACTGTACACACTAGTCTACTCCGGAGTATCGATGCCCTGTCTCGAAACTCCCACGACTAGGGACCACAATTAAGGATACGCATATAAACTACCCAACTCTCACGTATATGATCGCCATCATACTGTTGGTAGTAAAGCAAGATCCTAAGGGCTCTATCGAAGTATAACATACAATCAGTCACCTGAACATGTACACGACTGATAAAGGCAAACCAGATAGCATACTATCATCTCGAGTAAGACTGTGCTCCCGGGATAGGTCCTCCGCAATCATTGCAATCACGTACCTGCGATCCAATAATTGACTATGAGGGCACTATCTCCAACAATCTCCCACTTGCACTCAAGGCTAATATTGCGATGTCGACTACTCACAGCCCGTGTGAAACCGAACATCCAACTCCTCTACTAATTAGTTCACAAAGCCCGTTTGTAAAACTATTGTGTTCGAGAAATAGCCTCAGTGAGTGGATCCGCCTAGAATTATCTTTCTATATCTCTCTTAATCTCAAGTTCGCGGAGAAAACCATCTCCCGAATTGAGTAATACATGTCTTAGAACATGTCTGGATATCTGATGGGACCTTAGTTCATAAATGAACTCCATATCCAAACTTCTTAGACTGAATCGATCACTGAACCTAATCAGTATCGGGCACCTTGCTTCCCACAGTATCCTCTTGGACCACCTGTCCATAATACTGTCCCTCTTCGTCAGAGGGAAAAACTAAAACTCTGACAATCACTCTGTCATCCATGTCACCTTTGAAGCCTGGAATGATAATCGTCTCCCGAAGGAGGCTGCCATTATCAAATCCGTAGAACATGCACTTATGTTCTATAACTGCTTCCTTATGTTTCTCCAGGATTGGATTAATACAAACTTATTGCATCTAGTGCATAACCAACATTTGGTGTGGTACTTGACATCTCATGATTGACTCAATTGCCTAAGCAAGTGATCTGCCAATCATGCACATCCCTCTCCCCTTTAGTCTATACGACAGCTTTAGAGAGGGTGACTCCATCACCTGCAGGTACACCACCATGCTAGGAGTCAACTATTCCAAAAACCATTAGAATATCTGTCAAAGTACCCACATTGGGAAACTACCCAAATCCAGATCTAAAACCATAGATCCAGAAACCAGAATGTCAAATATTATATCCATATCCTGTCTGGAGAAACAACTGTGTGACGACCACAGTACAACCGATCGTAGTATAGGAATTTTACTTCCCACTCTGTGTATGTCATCCAGATACCATGACATCACACCCTACTACCTTCTTAACTGATCCATCCCCTATTCTGATTGAAGTCAAACCCATGACTGTCACATCAAAATTAAATGATCTATCTCCACTATAACTGCTCAAGTCTATAAATAGATATAAGCATCTTGCCCACTATGCTTCCGCTTCTCCCACTGACTACGACAACCCTCCTACCGGGTCTCATATCCTGGAACAACAGTAGTGTCAAGTCTTGGTAGATAAGAACCTCCCTGTCACCGTCCTTGAGGCTACCGGAGTACCTCTCGGGTGTCTGAGGTTACCTACCATACCTGCGGAGTGGCTATTGGAATGTCAAACCTGATTGAATATATAGGTCCTATTAAATTTTCCGTAATCGTTTGCGGTTCTGGAATCACTTCCAGTTCTACCATACTCCCACTACTGTTTTGTGAAAAAGATATATTTTTACTAAAACTGTAGCGAGTCAAGAACAATATCACTATTGATCTTCCAAATGGTAGAATATCAACCCTCGTCATAGCCAGGGTCAACCCACAAACAGCCATTACAGAAACGTGCCCTGAGTTATCCAGTGTCTGGTTTTAATCATAAGCTGGACAACTCCCCGTACCTTAACTTCTTTTAAGGTACGGTCCATTCTATATCCAATATAGAAACTTTGGCACTAATTTAATTGGAACCATATTCAATCCATGCAGCTGTCTCCAGTGCATATCAACTTAATGGAAAGAGGCTAATCAGCATTACTCAACTTAGGAATCCATCCAATTATGAGTAACCTGAAAGAGAAACACGTTTCTCAAAACCATTACTATCATCTGAATACCAATCACAAGAATCTACATCTTCGATCTCTTTGAAGAATCCCGATACTTGTGACACCTGGTTCTCTACTTTATTCTCATACCCACAACTTCTCAAAACTTAGACCTTGTATTTCTACGAAACACTTGTCTAAATACTAGAGAAGTTATAACTAAACAGAACATAGTACGAGGACCTACCCCTTTGTCCTAAAGGACACTTGGACAACATACAATACTCTGCATAAGTCCGCTGAGTTGAACAACTCAAAACCTGTGCGTTGTAAGTGGAAAACTGTACCCTGGCGATTTCCTCAACTATCACCAATTACAACGAATTCCGATATAA
This sequence comes from Agapanthus africanus, assembly GCA_030015575.1. Taxonomy (NCBI): domain Eukaryota; kingdom Viridiplantae; phylum Streptophyta; class Magnoliopsida; order Asparagales; family Amaryllidaceae; genus Agapanthus; species Agapanthus africanus. Next base: position 450,632,373 of record JASDDO010000012.1, on the reverse strand, counting down.
TGAGGATGATCACCTGATTCCCAATATCTTACTCCCCATCATCATCTGTAAAACCATACAGATATGAGAATGAAACCTGGTAAATACATACCCTTGGAGTAAGTGTTTAATCGGGAAAACAGTTTTTCCTTTAACAATGCACTGAAACATGGAAATGTTTCGTAGGGGTATCCTGGTATTCATAGCAATGTCTCTTCCATAATCCAATTCATGACTTCAACCGTATATTTTATTGCCATCTCTCCAAATCCCTTTATTTGTCTTTAGTCGTTACCTTCTGTACACCATTGTTAGGCTAAATAGTTTTCTTCCTTCCCTACCGTTCGGCACCAGCCTATGGTTTGGAAGAAGACTATCCAGTAAGCATAATAGGTGTACCCTCCTAAACCAAGGAGTACTCGCATCTCGAGAGAAGGTGACGATAAAAGACAACTGAATAATACCTTATTCTTTTTAAAGGTGAAATAGGAGCGGCGATGAAGTACACGGTTTTGGTCGTGAATGATATCAGTCGCAATTTACTTTGCCCTCTTTCTAATCCCTTTATTTTGTCTTTACATATTACCTTCTGCACACCCTACTTAGGCTAATTGGTTTTCTTCATTCCCTACCTTTCGGCACCAGCCTATGGTTTGGAATAAGACTATCCAATAGGCGTAATAGGTGTACTCTCCTAAACCAAGGAGCTCTCGCAACCTGAGAGAAGGTGATAATAAAAGACAACTGAATAAACCAATTCTATTTCTCCTGAACCTGGATCCATCCCCGAAGAAGTCCCCTCGAGTTCGTATATAACCATACGATGGATCTATCCAATGGAAGTGGATATCCGTAGTAATACGGGTGTTCTGAGAAATGCAAAGGGTAAAAGAAGGAGTGGCAATGACTAATGCAACTCAGACAATCCAAAAGCCAGTATTTTAAGAAGGTTCGGTTAACTTGGTCACTGAGTCATAGTCTAGGGTCGGTCAAAGGTCGCTGTCAAAGAGAGAGAGAGAAAAGAAACACTCTGCGTGCACTCTAACCTAGATCAGAATGGTTATCACTTTATCTAATCCGGAAAGCTCCCACTGTCCTGTCAAATTCTCCTCCAAACCTAAAGAAGAATCAATCGGGATCACCCGAAGAGTAAACCAACTCATCAGTGGGAATCAGGATCCAACTCTCATCGCATGATAACGTGATGGAATGCATCCACGTTACTCATACTCCAGAAGGTATGCGCATACTCGGCAAGTTTCAGTTTCTTTAGAAACTCCCGATATCATTTTCTTGCCCCATGCTCTTATGACCTTGACGTATGCCAACAAATCATAAGTCACATGTCAAGTTCTGCCCGTCATTATCTTGTTAATTTGAACCCACCCGTACATACCCTTGACGTATGCCAACAAGGTAATACGACTGTCCCAAACCAACTCATCTATCTATGCAACAAATGAATACCCAGCAGCTACCAAACACTATGCCTTGACGTATGCCAACAAACATAGCTTGAATACTACTGACCATCCATAAGAAACGACGGAGGGCTACGGCTGGTTTTTGGCGAAAAACCTTTAACGTAGTGAACTTGATATCGCTGAAGGAACCTGATAGCTTTTTATAAAAATATAGTGGCGAAAACCTTTTGCTAAAGAGGTCATTCCCGGTGAAGGGATCTCGGCTCTTTCCTCATGGAATGAGGTGCAGGATATTCCACTGAATACCACGATGCAAAGCAACTTGTAATCGACTATAGTAAAGTTATTACCCTGACGCAAACTTCTGTCCAAGGGGTCTTTCCCGGTGAAGGGATATCAGCCCTTGCCTCGTCGAATGAGGTGCTGGATATTCACACCGAATAACGCTATGCATAACAGAAAGAAACGTCTTTGTAATAACACCTTTTTAAAATTGTTCCAACAACTCAAACAGGTTTGTTTTCCTTTGCATTGATCAGAATCAACGCAGTCCCATCATTAATCACACCAGAAAAGAACGAAAATAAAATGTACGTATATGCCATCCGCATTCGTCACTGGGTCCCGTCATCACCCGTTAGGTTACTTAACTAACGACAGAGCGGGGACTGGACTAGCGCGGGTGTAAAACATATACAACATCTAATAGTATATAAAACAATATACATAATCTCTCCAGGCGTGATAATATGCAACATTACAGAAAAGTAATAAGCATCACAGAACAATACAGATAATCTGGGATCCTCGGGTTTCACAGAGCCGCTGCTGAAACCCGACGTTCCCCTGTCGTGTGGATAGCCTGTGCAATGAAACCTAGACCCCTACGGGTGCGGCAAGTTACCCGCCAAAACCTGAAGCGAGGTAGCCCCCTACAGCATAGTGAATGGACCACCCAGCACTCCACGGAATCCGGTAAGCTTGGGCACCCCTCCTTGGGTCAACCTGTACCCCCTACGAGTGCGGCGAATAGTCTGCCAATTCTAGAGTGGGACCCCTCTGCCTCTCAAAGCCATGAGATGCGGACCCGTTGCATTCCCGAACCCGGCTATCCATGCACTCCGTCTTGGGGCAAAACCTAGTACAGTAATGAAAAATAGTACAATAGGTACATCGACCGCAACCTGGTCGTGCCCCAAAAGAATATTATACAACAGGCAGTGACGGCAGTCCACAAGTTGGACGCTCGCCCCGCAATATCAAATGTACAAATAAACACAAACTGTACTACCATTGCACACTGCTATCCACCACGACAAATCCGCAACATCACAGCACAACACAGAACATCAACGCGAAAGTCACGTTCGCAAACCCGTCTAAAAGAACTATAGCAATCAGACGCGGTTTACCGATCAAATGACATTCCCGGTCGGAGATATAATGTAAGCACTGTAAACTAACGTGTTTAAATTTCGATCGACCAAAGACCAAATATCAAAAAGTGGGCCCTACTGCTTACTGGTGAACTGTAACAAAATCTGGGCCAAAACTATATATACCAAAAATCCCAAAATCCAACACAGAACCCACTGACCAAATTTGGAAGCACGTGCTCCCCACGTGGCCGCGGATGCGCGGCCAAACCATGGGTTTGGCCGCGTTTCCGCGGCAGCTTGGAGGAGTTACGACCCCAAATTTTGTCGTGGCTCTTAAAATTGCCTGCACAGATTTTTAAGACATCCAGAAATAATTTTTGAGACCATTTAAAATCAACAGAAACTGTCGGGCATGGATTTTGCAATTTTCGATTTCCGGTCGGATCGATGTTTTAAACGCGTTAGCACAAGTTAGTATAGAAAAATGGTTAGGCTCTGATACCATTGTAAGTCTACGCTAGCGCCCCGGCAGTCTACAGACGCCAAATGCGGAACAAAAACTTTTTAACTGGCGCTATCGTATACTTTAACCCGGATCTGCCATTATTGCTAAACTAACAAACTGTAAAGAGTGTAGGAAGATTGTACCGAACGATCCGAGTCCTTCGTTCTTCAACCATCATCCCACGCTCCGTTGCGGCTGCTCCGATCTCGTCGATCTCCGATCTCCTCGTCGAGGTGGCACCACATCACCGATTCTTTAAACGGGCTCCCGCCTCTGACTCGAGGTAACTCGATCGTCAAGTTTGCTAAAAGAGAAGACCAAGAATGATGTAGAGAATGATTAGATGACTTTGTCTCACTTCGTCCAAATCCGTGGACGATCGGTTAATGAAGTTGCCGTGGAAATCGGGTGATGGAATGAAATGAACTGTAAAATTCCATACACCCCGAATACTATCATAATCTTTTCTAATCAAAATGAATCATCAAGTCAAGTGAGGAGAGAGAGGGCCAGCCATATATAGCAAGAGGGAGGTGACCGTAGGAGAGGGGGGTGACCATAGGATAAAGCTTCTCACTTCAAAATATCCTAAGGAAAACAAAAGGCTTTAATGAAAAAGCATGAATCACTAAACACATCATCAAGTCATTAATGTCAAGATGAGTCACTAGCCTAGTCACCATCCTAGTCATCATATCTTGAAACTTCTAGAATACTGACTCATCATATCTGAAGAAAAGATAAATCCGTCTTTAACAGAATGTTAAAAGACGGCTGATAGAAAACTGGAAACTGGCAACTTCCAAAAGTGATCCTGAAACAACTTTCAGGATAACCCCGAAACTGTATAAATATACCCGCATTTGTATTACGACCGAATACAAATGCAACTGAGACAAAGATATTATATTTACTCAATATAATACTCGGATCCGGCTTAAACCAAAGCCGACCAGTATCATCTGCCCGAAAACTGACACGTGCGTAAACGCACGTGCATTTTCCGAACCCTGCCATAAAACCATACGGCCTCTACAACATTTCGCCCGAACTTGGGAAACTGTCTGTGGGGGACTCTAATGACTCGTCAGCACCCTGGCAGTGGGTTTAACCACAAACCGTCAGCGGCACTAGCAATGCGTAACGGCTGCCCACGGACTGACCACAAGGGAAGCTGATGAGCGAACTCAAGGGAGGCCGATGAGTGAACTGATCCAGAAACCCTACTGAGCCTAACAGTGACAATGTATATACAGTCCGGTCCGTTCGTCCATGAGTATCGCATATCTGCCTAGGGGGCTAGTAACGTCAGACCCCCAATAGCAGTATAAGTCGTGTCGGAGTGAAGCCCAATAACACCCTGAGATACTACTGGAGTACCTACCAGTAAATCTCCAACCATGGCCATGGATTTGTGTAATGGCTCTCCTAGACACAGCACGACCTCGCCCCCAATACCGGGAGAGACGAATCCCCTGCCGATCCGCTCACATGTCTCCATATGGCTCGGGACTGTACCCAAAAGCTACCTGTTTGCACGACTCCTTTGAGCCGTGGTAGGGTAGAAATCAAAGCACAGTGGGAACTCACACGAGACAAATGACGACCTCAGGTCGATGAACTAACCTGTACACATGTCACTAGGGAACTGCTATCTGACAGTAGATATAATACTAACTAGCAGATTCCCGGCGAGTCCTGTCCGGTGTACTCATAACCCAATGAGCACCTGTATACATCTTAGGTGATCCAACTGACACCAGAGGCTTGTGAGACCGGCCACCGCCCCTCGTCGGGGTCTCGACTGTACACACTAGTCTACTCCGGAGTACGATGCCCTGTCTCGAAACTCCCACGACTAGGGACCACAATTAAGGATATGCATATAAACTACCCAACTCTCACGTATATGATCGCCATCATACTTTTGGTAGTAAAGCAAGATCCTAAGGGCTCTATCAAAGTATAACATGCAATCAGTCACCTGAACATGTACACGACTGATAAAGGCAAACCAGATAGCATACTATCATCTCGAGTAAGACTGTGCTCCCGGGATAGGTCCTCCGCAATCATTGCAATCACGTACCTGCGATCCAATAATTGACTATGAGGGCACTATCTCCAACACAAATTGCGGCCATAATGGGAGAATTGGCGTCCAGGAAATGGTGTTGGGGGCTAGGGTTTGGGGTGATGGTTCTCTGGTGCCTGCACATCTCACTGTCAACTCAGTTTCATTTTTGGGGTCTCGGGGTGATAGCAGATTACACAAAACAGTCCCAGATTTCCAGTTTTTCTGATATCGGTTCCGTAATCCCGTATTCTGGTTTCACTTCCAGGTTTGTGTTCAATTTAGCATTACACCAGGGTTTCTAAGGTTACCACCATCCTCAATTTCATCTAAAGTTTCAGTTTTACCCTAAACCCTAACTTGAATTCTCCAATATCCACAAACATCACAATATCGATATGAAACTAGTATAGATACACAAGGAATTGGAATACTATTCTATAGGTGCAGAAATTACCTCCTTTGGCAACTCAAGAAAATTCTTGAGTTGCTCAAAGTCCTCCAAATCCAATCTTGCTAGGTTCAATGTGAAGCTAGTAAGCTCGGGAACACTTTTTGTGAAGTGGGAATGAGGTTTTGGCTTGGTTTTCATGATGGATCTAGGGTTTTATGAAGAGGGTGAGAGTGAGGAAGAGGGCAGCAGCAGCAACAAGGGAGAGGGGAGAGAAAATGAGAAGGGAAAATGATGAAGGAAAGGGTCAAAAAGGTGGGGTTGACTTGGTCTCTCTCTCTCTCTCACTCATTACCTACCCTTTTTCCTTTTCTTTTCTTTTCTAAACTCTTCTTACTTGAATAGTAGACCCAAAAGAAAAACCATGGCCAAAGAATGTAACAAAAGTGTAACAAGTGTGGAAAATGATGTGCACATTTTTGCACAAAAATGCTAAATATCCAATTAGCGATTTTTAATCGCGATTAACACTAAATTAGCATATAACTAATCTTAAAAACTTTAAAATGGCATAATTCCTTAAAATACCTTATTTTAGAATTTTCCATAATTTTTCCCCATTTATTTGTATTTAATTATACCAGAATATTAAAATATTCATTAAAATAATATTAAATTATAAAATTTCCCAAAAATCATATTTTATTATTTTGAAGACGTTACAATCTACCCCCCTTAAAAAAATTCGGTCCCTGAATTTAAGTTTAAAACCCCCAAATACTAAAATATTGCAATACAATTTCTAAGTTATCGGGGCTCCAAAATCATCAACACATAAACGTCACAGCGCAATGCCTGCGCATGAGTACTGAGCAGATAACTCAAAATCGAAACTCCGTCAAGCATCTCGCAATCATCGGAGTCAAGGTAAAGACACAAATGTCAAATCCAATACAAAACCAATATGATATGGATCGGACTATACATGTAGACATCCAATCTATACATGTAAATAGCTGATGCAAATGTATGCCAAATCTTTTTAAGTCGCTGTGCGATGCGCGTAACACTGCACAGTGGCGGACGTTTCTCATAAGAAAATAACTATATATGTGTATATATATCCTTTGTTTAATAGGTACGTTCCGCCGTTTTGAAAACAGTTTAGAAGGGTTTCCTTGTTTTTAAAACGTTTCGTGTCATATCGGACACGTAGGTATATACTGAGACTATAGCTCGCTTTTCGGAAATCCCTTCGATAACTATCGATGCATGCAAAATATATCCAGGTACCGCCCTCTGACTAGTCCTGCTCAGTATGAAAACAAATATCCAAAGGAATAAATCCCAAAAATGCATATAACACCACCCTGTGCGTCTGGTGCGCACGGAAATCAAAATCCATATATGTGCTAAACATGTGCACAAAACAACATCTAGGTGCAACGGGTGTGCACGAAGCATCTGTCATAGGCAACATGTGTGCCTGACAGCCAAAACAGGTGCATCTTACATGCATGAAGAATCTCGATTTAGTGCATCGGGTGTGCATCAAAACCGTATCTCAACATATGCGCCCAACATGCGCGAAAATCCAAATCGGTGCATCCATCATGCATGAATGAAAATCTAAACCCTGCGCACTCAACATGCACGGAATCACAAAATCCAATAGCAACGCCGAATATGCGTAAGTCCAGTCAAAAGCACGGAGTGCAAGAATCCACATCAATATCACAATCAAAATCGACATACCAAAAGGCATCAAATCGAAGTCAGGTGCAACCGAAATGCACAAAATATAAATCCGGTGCAACAATGGCAAGAAATATAAATCTGATGTGATAAACGCAAGAAACATATAAAACTGGTGCGACAAACGCACGAAGTATAGAACTGGTGCATCCCATGCACAAATACCAAGCAATAACTCAAATACGTAAGCAGCAACACCAAGTGTATCCAGATATGAAGAAAATCATAAACGTGTGCAGCTGCGTGCACAAAACACATATCAATGCACTACAAGCACATATAAGCTATACCGAGTGCAAAATCAAAACACTAAAAGTACATGAAACTCTGCTGGAAGCGTAAATCAAATCACCGGCATAAAATAGGCATGAAATCGCAATCAACACCTCAAGAGTAATAACTATGTACAAGGTATAAATACCCAGTAGGTGCAACCATGGTGCACAAAATCAAATATCATGAAACTCAGCCATCAAAACTAAATCATGAAAACAGGACGCCAAAATACCGAAATCCAAAGTGACGGATACATGATAGTCGAATCACAAAATCACAAATCATGAACACTGTCGTCGGTATATCCTCCCTCGAAGTCGAGAAGGTGCCGGTGCATCCAATGCTAGTAGCGCAAGATATCTACTTGCCTCTTGCTCGCGGCTGGCGTCCTCTGCCTCTGGTTCCTGATCTTTCCTGTAGATTACCAATCTCGCAATCTACCGGCTCATCGTCCCGGTCAGGTGTGCTGACAGGAACGATTTCGTTCTTGCACTTTCCTGGTCATCTCTCGGTCAATCCTCACGACCGCTCGTAAAGCAGCACATCTCTTGCGCCGACCTCGGGTCCTCTGAATGCACATCACACATCCGATCCTGGGTGCAACTCTTATTGCAGCAATGTACTGGAAGGAATCCTACTTAAGGTCTCTTCTGATCTTGCCTAAGCCAAACTGTAAGGAGGCTGGTACTCTGGCGTAACCTTTTCTCGCTCTCTGGACCTCTCCGTCCTTAGTACAACATCTCCTCGGAAGGTGGTCGCATCTCTGCGCCTCTGTATGCATGTCCGGCCTTTAATCTTAACGGGGTGTAGTAACAGCTCGTCTGCCTCTCGCACGAACTCCTTGTCCTGCTTGCCTGTATCATCGACCATTCGACGTCGCGTCTTATCTGCGCACTGCAATATCCTCGGCTACGGTCCATCTGAAGTCTCTAACACGGACTCGAAATCACTAACTCGGTATCTTCATCACTCAGTAGAAGATATCTAGCCGAACACGTCCTCAGCGTGCATGTCACATCTCTGATGTCAGCGGAGTGGAACGTCAACTCGTCGAAATCTCGTGCGAACTCTTTACTCCACCTTGCTCCAATATCGACTGATTCAGACTCATCTCATCGTGGCTACACGGACTGCGCTCCGACGGCTATGCTCGTATCTGGAGTCTTCCAAGCAGTGTCCCATTACAATATCCGAAAGATGTCGAACCATCCGATCGACTCGTCAGAACCTCATAATCCTCCAAGAGATCAACATCTCGGGTACAGTTTAATAGTATCGAGTACATGCCACAGCGTCGGTGGTCCAGCCGTAGAAGGGCAAACCCAAGCCTCACTAATGGCGCCGAGGAACTGCCGCAAACCCTAAGGTTCAAAGGCTTTCACACGGTCATTAAGTCGAGTTAGGGTTTCATTCTTCTAGAGGGTCCATAGAATCACCTGCATGTCTTTCCGTATACTTTAAACTTGGAAAATGGGTTCCTGACATTCGATCGTCTCAATCGACTCTCAACGAACCTGCGTGAAGTCATCTCTAGCTGGAATCAATCTACCTGATGACCTCGCATCGGGGTAAGCGAACGAACCACATGTCCTAGTCATTAATCCTCGGTGACTAGCGACTCACTATCACATCTCTAAGAATATGCTCATGCTGCAGTAGCTCCAATCATCTGGGCGATATCTCATCACTCGCAGCAACAACTGGCTCATTCGTCGGTACGCTAAGCAGCGCCTCAACCATCATGAATAAGTGATATATCAACAGTCATCACATCCTGGCTGGCCTCTATCAGTGGCTCAATCCTCTGGTACCGTCCGACACAACCGGAAAATCTCGCAACAGCGATCTGTCAAACGCTCAAAGTGCGGAAACACAAAATACGAAGCCTCAATGCAACCGTATGTCTCTGGAATCACGCCCCGGTCAGCCCTCGTCCACGACGAGCTCACGCTGACGCAACTCGAGCCATAGCTCACTCTGCCCGTGCAATCGCGGCAGCAAAACCACAACCAGTATCGATGAAGATAGATCATAGGAAGGAATATGACACAATGCAAGGAAATGTACAACCTAAGGTTTCTTAAGCGGAGTGGCGTGTCGTAAGTATGCCGCGGAACATACCAACGGTACGTCACTCTACTTTAGTCACCTATTCCATCAACCAAAGGTCATCCTACGCGAAGAAAGTTCGGGTCTAATACCCCCTCGACCAAGTCTAAGTTCCGTAAGGTCAAGCCTAAGTTCCGTATATAGATAACGTCCTAGGCTCCACATAGTCAAACTTAGACTCGAACCAAGGTCAACCTAGCGCTCTGATACCAACTTTGTCACGACCCGAAAGAGCACGTGACTGGCCCTTGAACCCTATGAAGCCTATAGGACTCCATCTGATCCAAGCAAGCCAAAAGCCCAGAAATCTAAAACCATTTAAAAAGTAAATAAGGAAAACTGGTTTTTAGAAGTAAAGAAATCGTGTTTCAAAAATCCAAGTTTTTAAATAACTAAGCCGAATATGCATTTTTAAAATGTGTAACCTTTCCTGAAAATTTCGGCAGAGTTTCCTTTGTAAAAACTGGCCCCGAACGGGGTACAACAAGAATAATATATATGAAATGATAAAAGGCATCCCCAAGCGGGAGCAAGCTCTTTGTCAATCGACGGTCACAACCACGCAAGCAATAATAATATACAACGCCAAAGGGCGAGGATCAAATCCAAAAAAGAACTCAAAACAGCCAGAAAACCGTAATACTACAAGCGCGACTCTAAGGTCGAAATAATACAACACTGTTTTCTAAGTCTGAAACAATATACAAGTTTTGGTTGATGGAAATTCTAGATACAATAAATGATACATGAACAATGGCGGTTCTGATACAAAAGAACCCACCTATCCAAGCAAGTCACCCATAAGGAAGCAGTGTGCCAGAAATGCCGCTATGGAATCTGTACGGCAAAAACCTGCAAGGACTGGGGCACAACGGGGGTGAGTTGCCAACTCGTGAATAGAAAATATCTACAAGCAGAGATCGAATGCATGACCCATCCTAGGTCAATACGATCAGATATAAATAAACCTCAATATGAATAAAGCTGAAGCATGCTAAACTGGCAATGTAATCTCTATACATGAGTGTAGTGCCAAGTGCTCGTGCTAGTGCCTCAGGTAATAGCATGTCATGAATATGAGGTATGATCAATGTAATCAAATCTGCACACACGAGGATCCCGTCCACTCGTCACCCAATGACAATAACCATCATGCAAGTAAATATCATGAAACCTGTGCATGGAAATATGAGGATATAACCCACCCGTGTCCCTCGCGACACGTCAAAATCATGGAACCGGAGTGCCCAGCATCGACACTCGAAAACATCATGAAAACTGTGCCCAGCATCGGCACGTAAATCCTCATATATCGGGCTCCGTCAGTCCGGATCGGCCCGCGGGCTCTGTCTGCGGTATCGGCCCTCGGCCCCGGCAGGACGCCCAAATCTATCCATCGACTCTGGTCAGTATCCTCTGGATAACCGCCAGGTCCAACCAATCACCGGTAGGTACTCGCCCGCCTCTAGGCTCAATCGGCAAAGCTCATCGATCATCTTGCCGAGGGGAACCATACCGGGTCCACCATGTACCCGCAATCGGCTCATCCACTCCTCGATTTGGGTTTCACATGTCGCTCTCTGCACCGAGAAAACACATGGTGGACGCACTGAAATATCATATCAAGGGTAACCGGGTTTTTAAAGCAATGACATATTCTCTTTTGAAACACCCACGGTTCCCAAATCCAGAAATATCATAGAAACAACATATCTCAATGCGTATAATCAAAAGCATGAAGTATGCGACATGTAAAGGAAGGTATGCATATCATCATGTCATACAAGGATCATATACTGAATGCAATAGTACTACAGTGTAGTGACATGGCAATTATCGATGATAAGTGTGTGAGCCGGCAACAAGTGTACGTGGAACATATGCATCATCGATAATGGTGCTGGTGTCCTAGCAGCATGACTGAAATATAACCACAGTACAAGCGATGCAATGCAAATAGCATGAATATGCGGAATCGAATAATCAACGCAAAAGTAAAGAATCTACACCAATCTGTACAAGTCATGCAAGGGTGCCATTTGAAATAAGACGAATCAGGGCTTTTGGAAAAACAAGGGCTACGGTGTTTTAAGAAAAGATACATCATTTGAAAATATCCGTATGACCCTTCTGCCTATCATTAAACTATCACCGATTCGTTAGTTTGAAATAGGTATGACTCGGTCCAGTCTAATGTCTACTAAGTAATCTAGACAGGAGGGGTAAGAAACCACCTAATCTGAGTCAATATATATAGATATGATAGTCGATGATCCCGCCTCAATAACATATCGTAAGATATCCTCGAGTCATGAGTGCGGATCTATCATCAATATCGGCTCGTACGGTAGATCGTCGTACGGCATCCCAATAGCTGGGTAGGGGTCAATATCACACTACCTCATCACATATCAGGTATCACTATCATCAGATCGCATAATCTGGGGTACTACTCTAAGTCTAGTACAAATCGACCATCTATAAGAATATGAATGCGGGTAATGCACATGTCCAAAGGCCCGCTAAAACTATCATATCGCACCTCGAAGACAAGCTATGTCACATCGCCGATCTCACGGCCTCACATCAAGTATCATCTCAAACCACGTATCATCCTCAAATCCCGTATATAAATACATAGTCCCATACCCATGTAGGGTTGCTAGGCACGCGCACAAGGGTCTACGAGGCATCAACCATGACCGATTTAAAATTTAGCCGTGCCGAACAACCCGAATACGGAACTTTAAACTAGAGATTAGGCGAAAACTAGCATGCTAAACATTTTAACACTAAGTGAGAGGGATTACAACCTTTGTAGATCCGGTCCTTCACTTCATATGCTCCGTGTTGTGGTCCCTTCACTGCGATCATCGGGATCCGAACTCTCGAGAGGTTCCACGAAGAGAAAGACGCAACCTTTGCTTCCGATCTTCGATACTAAGATGATCTACTTTGAAGTTTCTTTAACACAAGCTAACACTCATGAAATGATGTGAACACCCTCATCTAAATGGAAAGGGAAGATGAGGATGATGAAGTAGGATTTTTGCTCTCTTTATTTATCTTTTTCTCATATTTATTCATCACCTTTTGAAAAACTAGTAAGCTTTTTCATGAAAGAATGAAGGAGGAAGAAGATGAACAATATTAGAATCCTTTTGTGATGAATAGAAAATGAAATGATATGAAGAATAATGCAACCATGGTTGACTTAACCATTGTAGTGAATTGACTAGGGTTTGGGTTTGGGTTGGGTTAAAGAATGAGTCACTTACAAATATCTTTTCCAAAACAAAAAGAAAACCTTCTAGAAACATCTAGAAAGTTTAACCCTAATCCAAACCCTAATCAAGTTTAAACTCCACTAAACAAGTTGCATTAGTTATCATATCATGTTACAATATTATATATCACATATATAATATTTATCGTAACAAAATAAAATAATATAATTAACATATATCGCATATATATCAATGTATTACCCGAGTGAGAAAAAGAATCTTTTAGTGAGCTAATATTAGTTAATGTAATTTAATATATCATATATATTATTATACATTAAATTATCGAATCAACACTTGATCCGACAATCCGGCTATATCGCATATAACCGACTAATATTTATCCGTACCGATTCATCGAATCAACACTTGATCCGATGACCCGGCTGATATCAAATATCGCAAGAACATAATACGGTATCACATATCGCATTATCCTCGGTCCCGCACATATCACATATGTGCTCCTACTCCGTTTCGCCTGAGCCAAGAAACCTCTGTGTAGGACTCTAAAGAATCGTCAATACGCCGGCAGTAGGTGATGATCATATCAAACACCCACAAACTGCAAGCGGTCAGCTAAACGTAACAGCTACCCAGGTATTGAGCGCTCAGAAGATCAACAAGCAAGCCTGTAACTTCTCCTGTGAATCCAAACAGTAACACTTTCGTACAATCCGGTCTCGTCGTCTGATATGTCGCATATCTCGCCTAGGGGCGGTAAACGTCAGACCCCAGTAGCTCGATAAGTCGTGTCGATATGAGGTCTATAACAGTTCGAGAAACTACTGATAACACTTACCAGTAAATCTCAGCAACCCTGGCCAGGGATTTCCGGTTATAGCCAATCGAACACAGCACAACATCAACTCCCTATACCGGGAGAGACGAATCCCCTCCTATCGCTCATTGCCTCCATGTGATTCGGGACTGTACCCAAAAGCCACCTTTTTGCACGCCCTCTTGGACGTGGTATGATGGAAATCAAAGCACAGTGGGAACCACACAAGACTCTATGACGATCTCGGGTCAACAGACTACTCTGTACCAGTGTCACCGGAGAACTGCCATCTGACGTATGGTATAATACCATCTGGGAGTTCTCGGCGAGTCCGTCCAGTGTACCCAGTCTCCACTGAGCACCCGTACACCATCCTTGATGTCAAACACCGATGGATATGGGATCATCCATCGCCCATCATATGGGTCAAGATGCGTATACGCTAGTCTACTCTGGTGCATCGATGCCCTGTCTCGATACACCCACGACTAGGAACAATTATAGGATGTACTCGTCGACTACCGTGGCCCCACTAGTATGATCTCATCATAGTCCCAGTAGTCGAGTACATATCCTAAGGGCTTTATCAACATGTAATATAGAGACAATCAGAGTACATGTTAAGATAAAGTACAACCAGATAGCATACTATCATGTCGAGCAAGAAAGTCCTCCCTATATATGTCCTAGCATCCACTACAATATACATCGTATGTACAGTAATGGCCTCTAGGGCATACATATAACTAACAATCTCCCACTTGCACTAGGGCCATCTGTTGTGGTATCGCATACCCAACAATTAGCTGCGGTTGAAGTATCTCATACTCAACCATCCCATAAAAGTCTCTACTGGGAAAAAAGGCCTTTGTGAGTGGATCCGCGCTGTTGTCCTTTGTGTCTACTCTCCTAACCTCGATCTCCCTGGAGATTAACCATCTCCATGATCAGGTGATACTGCCTAAGAATTATATCTGGATTTCTGATGGGACGGGGGTTCCTTGGCTAAAGCCACAACTCTATTGTCATACAATGGTAGGAACGAAGTTCATCTTATGAACTTATATATATCCAGACTGCCTCTTTGGTAGCATCCTTGGTAACGATGTATCTTGCCTTTAATCGTCTAGTATGTCACGGTATCTAGCTTGGAACTCTTCCAACATACCGTCCCTCCACTGAGGGTAAAGACAATGCCTGCGACTGACATTCAGTCGTTCTTATCACCGTGGAACCTTTCCAGTGATTCTCCCCAGGATCGATTGATACCATCTTACTACAACTAGTGAGAATCCTAACATCCAATTAGATCTATCTCATAGATCCATAACTCAGGATTTAGGAGGTTTCATTTTGATCCTATATGGAGAATCCTTGTGATAAGCGGAGATTGACCGAGCGTAGCATAGGAAACTCCTTCCCTATCAAGAGTATGTCATCCACGTACTCTACGAGGATCACCACCATACTCTCTACTACCTTTTTGTATATACAAGGTTCATCTACCATTTTGATGAAGTCAAACTCTTTGACTACCACATCAAAACAGATGTTCCAACTCCGCGGTGCCTGTCATATAAAACATCTTGCACACGTTTCCGCTGCTCCCACTGTCTACGAAGCCTTCTGGCTGTGTACTTATAGACGCTCTTTTCTAAAACATCATTTAGAAAAGCAGTCATGACACCCAACCGCCAGATATCGAAGTCATGGTATGTAGCCGTGGCAAGTAGGATCTGGATGGACTTAAGCATAGCTCCTTAGAAAAGGTTTCATCATAATCCATACCTGGTCAATGATGCAAACCTTTAACAAGTCTAGCTTTGAAAGTCTCAACTTTTCCATGTACACCAAGTAATCTTCTCAAGATATACTTGTTCCTGATGGGGATTTAACCCTTCAGATAAAGCAACCAAAGTCCATACTTTGTTGGTGTATAAGGATTCCATCTCAGATCGATAAGCATCCAGCCATTCTTACAGAGTCCCACTCCTGATGGCCAGCTCGAAACTAGTTAGGTCATCATCTCATGATGCAATCCTCGCTCCCACTGTCATAGAGAAACCGAAGTATCTCTCAGGTGGGTGAGAAACCGTACTAGATCGGCGGAGAGGCTGAGGTTCGTTGGAAACTATTGAATCCTTTGGTTCTACCAAATCATCAGCTGCAGTTTGTATAGATGGAACCTTTCCAGTTCTACATAACAGACCTTGCCTCGAGCTTGTCCGGATTTTGCTTTTAGACATAGTCCGAACAACCCCAAATCTTAACAAGCTTAAGATATGGGCTCTTCCCTTTCCATATCATATACGAAGTGGTAGGCAACTGATTTGATTTGAACCCTATTCAATAGGTATGCAGCTTCTCAAGCGCATAACACTCAAAAGGAAATAGGAAACTCAGTAGTACTCATCATAGAGCACACCATATCTAATAGGGTGAGTTTGCTCCGCCCCGATATACCATCGTGCTATGGTGTATACGGAGGAGTAATGCTGAGAGAGAATCTCATTCTCCTTTAGAATAGTCCAGGAATTCCATGCTCAAGTATTCTCCTCCTTGATCTCATCAAAGGACATAATACTTATACCCGTATTTTGGTTCTCTACTTCTAACTTATATTCTGTGAATATCTCAAAAGCTTCGGACTTGTGTTTCAGCAGGAACATATGTCTGAATCTTGAGAGATTATCAGAGAATGTAATGAAGTACAAAGAACCAGTCTTGGCATGTGTAGACAGGAGACTTTCATACATCAGCATGTATCAATCCCAAGAGTTCACTAACTCTTTCTCTGTTTCCAATAAACAGAGCTATGGTCATCTTATCTTTGTGATATGACCGGCAAGTTTCACAAGATGTAAATTAAAACTAATTTAAATATGCATCTATATGTAACTTCAGCCAGTCGGGTCGCATTGATATGACCTAGTCTACAATACCTCAAGAAGGATTTATTCATTTCTGAACTCTTCCTCTTGTGTGTGTTCTATACGTTAAGAACTGTGGTTTGATTTAGAACATCAATGCTTTTAGATAACGTGCCTGAACCGATCAACTATTGATATAGGAAATGTTCAAAACATTATCCAACAATACAAAATTATATCCTTTCTTTACTAATAAAGAGACTGATATGATTTTGTATATCAGGTCCGCTATCTAATAACATTTGTTCAGAATCAATGTATTCTGGTAATACAGGGTGATAGTGACCAACAGACTTGGCTGCAACACTTGCACCGTTTTCTGTCTCATGAAACTTATCACCCGTTCTCAGTTCTATACCTATCTGTAGCCTATGTAACAGATTACATATGCGGGATCCTGATCCGGTATCACATACCCAGGACGTAAAGGATACTGAGAAACAGTTCTCTGTAATGAACACACCTGAAGAAGATGCATCAACATGCGCTTTCTTCGTTTGGGCGGCACGGGAAATCTGGTATTCCTCAATTTCCTGCTCTGTCTTATAACAATTATAAGTTGGAGTGGGACCAACGTTTCCCAGCTCAGTATAACAAGCGGGTTCGGTCAATATATCCGTTTTATTATCTTGATTAAGGCGTGATATAGTCGCTACCTGGAGAGAGAGAAGAAAACACTCAGCGTATGCTCTTGCAAGATTAGATTGGTTATCTAATATATCTAATCAGGATGTCTCCCACTGTTTTAATCAAATCTTCCTTCAAACCCTAAAAGGAAAGACTAGCCGGGATTAATTACACGCTACAAGTTCGCCAATCTTTCAGCCAGGCCAGTGTCGGTACTTTGAGGGAGGTCCCCCGTGCTTTCGCACGAACCTAATTAATGTAAACCTCGTTTTCCCAGAGGTGTAACCCCGTTAACACCTTTCTAGACACCTACTTGATCGGCTAATTGTAATGTGTAAAACTCTCCCAGGAGTAACTCTTACTCACAGCGGGTATTGGGATCCAACTATCTCATAGAAGGTATGCAATCTCATTGCAAATTTCAACACTTGAAATTCCCAATAATATTTTACCCCTAGCGTGCTATGACCTTGACGCATGCCAAACAACCCATAGTCCGCTAGTCAAGTTCAACCCGTACATTTCTTGATTGAATTAAACCCACCCGCACGACCCTTGACGCATGCCAAACAACGCCGTACGAATACCCTAATCCAATCGCATCGTATGCTAGCAGATAAGCACTAGTTAGCTACCGTACACTACGCCTTGACGCATGCCAAACTACCGCAGCACGAATACTAACTAGTACTTATCTGAAATGACGGAGGGCTACGACGGGTTTTTAAGAAAACCCTTTGCGTAATGAACTTGATATCGTTGTAGAATCGAGTGATTTTAAATGGAGTGTTTTTGAGGCTTTTCTAGTTTTGCTAAGGGGTCACTCCCGGTGAAGGGATCGTCGGCCCTTTTCTCATCGAATAAGGTGCAGGATATATCACATATACCGCTGTGCAAAGCAAGAACTATAGAAGCAATCAAAAGACTAACCGAGTTTGTAGCATCTGCCAGTTATTGCTAAAGGAGTCACTCCCGGTGAAGGGATCTCGGTCCTTTCCTTATCGAATAAGGAGCTGGATGTTCTACAAGGAACACCGCTATACAAAGCAAGAACTAGAGCTACCAGTTTTTATTAAACAAGTTTCTACAACATCTTAGGTTTCTTTTATTTCATTAATCTCATTAATGAAGTCCCATTTTATTATGCTTCACAAGCATCTCTTTTGAAACGAAATCTGCAATATAACATATATCTCATATATATAAAATATAAACATTCGTCTCAGGCAGTAATATGATCTCATCACAGAACATTGCAGCAGAAGAACATATATGAAATATTGGATATACTAGGACGTCCGTGTTTTCAATACGAGCCTGTATAAAACACGAATTCCACGGTCGCGATGAATAGCCAAACCCACATCCCTAGACCCCTACGAGAGCGACAAGTAACACTGCCAATTCTAGGGTTAGGAGACCCGGTCTCGACTCCTCGAGATGGTCTCCCACTGGACCCTAGAACCCGGTTACTTATGCTCCCCGCCTTGGGTCTACCTAATGCGGAAAAGTAAATAATATACAACGGTGACATCTTCCGCTACCTGGAAGTGCCCCAATAAAAGAATATTACACACAAATGAATTTTACATGAATGAAAAAGAAAAACTCTCATCTCACATAAAACCCCCGGCTATTCAAAAAGCGACGATCCAATATAACATATCACAGCAACACATAATATCATATATCATCAACGTAAGCAAGTATGCGTAACCCGATTGTCGTTGATGTATAGCAACGAAGCCGGCGATACACCACATACTACTCTTACGGTCACAGAAAAGAAAGTGTAAAACTACAACAGTTGGAATCCGCAACCTCCTTAGACATCGCATGCCTAACTAAATGAATTCCTTAGACATCGCATGCCTAACAATTATAAACTCCGCATTTTAGTCTCATTTTCGAAAACTCTTTTCAATATCAAGTCGGGCAATTCAACAAGATTCCCGACGTCCTGATCGAATGCTCGTCGCAAACTTTAGTAGACGGCCGCACCCCCGATACCGTCGACGAAGTGCACCAAGGTGGAACACCGCTACCGGGAGCACTCGAACGGATGGTTTCGGCGACGGGGTTTTCCTACAGTCACTTGGTCGGGGCTATGGAGTGAGGCTGTCTATTAAGTTTACCCGGCGAGTATCCGCGTACTCTACGTGATTGCGACGGACTTTTGATCACATCAAAATTCCGTGGCAACCGATCATCTGAGACTAAACTGCTATGTTTATAATATTCAAATTAGTTATCTCATAACTATCTGTGGATTCTAATTATTGTATCACATTCCAGATAAATAGAAAAAGTTAAACTTTCCGATCGAATCATCAAGCACCCAAGATTTCCCCAATATATCTCAACACTTGAAATCGGTTTAAAAATGTCCATCACATGCCACAGTACCAATGGTCCAGCCGTAGAAGGGTCAAGCCAACGCCTCACATGTGGCACGCCGTACTGCCCCAAACCCTAAGGTTCAAAGGGCAGTTCAAGACGGTCACATAATCGAGTTAAGGTTTGTTGTCTTCTAGAGGGTCCACCGCGTTACTTGCATGACTTAGAACATTCTTAAACAAGAGAAAAAATCCAACTTTTGAAAAATTTTCCGACAGGGGAAAAAGTGAGTTATTGATATCCGTTCGAACTTTTTAACAGTTTCTAAAATTTATCCGGAAAGCCACATAGACAAAATCTAATACTCAATCGAAACATCGAATCCCCAAAACTACCCCAGAAAACTCAACTGTAGAATAAAAATTAAAAATTCCCAGAGAACTCAGCACTGTGTAGTAGGAATTACAGTGCAAAATAGGAGGGGTGACGTCATCAAATGGCCGCGGAACCGCCGCAGAAGCCAGGCTTCCGCCGCGGTTCCGCCACACTTTTGACGAATTAGCCCCTCGAATTTCACAGTAATTCTAATAAAACCCTGCTGAATTTTTTAGAAATTTTTAATTGACAAAAATCCAAATTTTCAGAAAATTTCCAGAGAGCATTTTGGAGTCGGGGTTTCGGGTTCGATCGGACATTAAACTTCGTCTAGACTTCGCCTAAAGCTCTAGCTTGGCTCTGATACCACTGTAGGGTTGCTAGGCACGCGCACAAGGGTCTACGAGGCATCAACCATGCCCGATTTAAAATTTAGCCGTGCCGAACAACCCGAATACGGAACTTTAAACTAGAGATTAGGCGAAAACTAGCATGCTAAACATTTTAACACTAAGTGAGAGGGATTACAACCTTTGTAGATCCGGTCCTTCACTTCATATGCTCCGTGTTGTGGTCCCTTCGCTGCGATCATCGGGATCCGAACTCTCGAGAGGTTCCACGAAGAGAAAGACGCAACCTTTGCTTCCGATCTTCGATACTAAGATGATCTACCTTGAAGTTTCCTTAACACAAGCTAACACTCATGAAATGATGTGAACACCCTCATCTAAATGGCAAGGGAAGATGAGGATGATGAAGTAGGATTTTTGCTCTCTTTATTTATCTTTTTCTCATATTTATTCATCACCTTTTGAAAAACTAGTAAGCTTTTTCATGAAAGAATGAAGGAGGAAGAAGATGAACAATATTAGAATCCTTTTGTGATGAATAGAAAATGAAATGATATGAAGAATAATGCAACCATGGTTGACTTAACCATTGTAGAGAATTGACTAGGGTTAGGGTTTGGGTTGGATTAAAGAATGAGTCACTTACAAATATCTTTTCTAAATCAAAAAGAAAACCTTCTAGAAACATCTAGAAAGTTTAACCCTAATCCAAACCCTAATCAAGTTTAAACTCCACTAAACAAGTTGCATTAGTTATCATATCATGTTACAATATTATATATCACATATATAATATTTATCGTAACAAAATAAAATAATACAATTAACACATATCGCATATATATCAATGTATTACCCGAGTGAGAAAAAGAATCTTTTAGTGAGCTAATATTAGTTAATGTAATTTAATATATCATATATATTATTATACATTAAATTATCGAATCAACACTTGATCCGACAATCCGGCTATATCGCATATAACCAACTAATATTTATCCGTACTGATTCATCGAATCAACACTTGATCCGATGACCCGGCTAATATCAAATATCGCGAGAACATAATACGGTATCACATATCGCATTATCCTCGGTCCCGCACATATCACATATGTGCTCCTACTCCGTTTCGCCTGAGCCAAGAAACCTCTGTGTAGGACTCTAAATAATCGTCAATACGCCGGCAGTAGGCGATGATCATATCAAATACCCACAAGCTGCAAGCGGTCAGCTAAACGTAACAGCTACCCAGGTATTGAGCGCTCAGAAGATCAACAAGCAAGCCTGTAACTTCTCCTGTGAATCCAAACAGTAACACTCCCGTACAGTCCGGTCTCGTCGTCTGATATGTCGCATATCTCGCCTAGGGGCGGTAAACGTCAGACCCCAGTAGCTCGATAAGTCGTGTCGATATGAGGTCTATAACAGTTCGAGAAACTACTGATAACACTTACCAGTAAATCTCAGCAACCCTGGCCAGGGATTTCCGGTTATAGCCAATCGAACACAGCACAACATCAACTCCCTATACCGGGATAGACGAATCCCCTCCTATCGCTCATTGCCTCCATGTGATTCGGGACTGTACCCAAAAGACACCTTTTTGCACGCCCTCTTGGACGTGGTATGATGGAAATCAAAGCACATTGGGAACCGTACAAGACTCTATGACGATCTCGGGTCAACAGACTACTCTGTACCAGTGTCACCGGAGAACAGCCATCTGACGTATGGTATAATACCATCTGGGAGTTCTCGGCGAGTCCGTCCAGTGTACCCAGTCTCCACTGAGCACCCGTACACCATCCTTGATGTCAAACACCGATGGATATGGGATCATCCATCGCCCATCATATGGGTCAAGATGCGTATACGCTAGTCTACTCTGGTGCATCGATGCCCTGTCTTGATACACCCACGACTAGGAACAATTATAGGATGTACTCGTCGACTACCGTGGCCCCACTAGTATAATCTCATCATAGTCCCAGTAGTCGAGTACATATCCTAAGGGCTTTATCAACATGTAATATAGAGACAATCAGAGTACATGTTAAGATAAAGTACAACCAGATAGCATACTATCATGTCGAGCAAGAAAGTCCTCCCTATATATGTCCTAGCATCCACTACAATATACATCGTATGTATAGTAATGGCCTCTAGGGCATACATATAACTAACAACCCATGTGTAGATATACGCACCATCATATGCACTCTAATAAATGAAAGAATGAATGCAAGTATGTGTGTATGTGTGAGTGTGGGTACAACCACTACTCTAGGGTTCGCACTACTCAACCAATACATCCTTATCACCAATAATCCATTATTACCAGCAATTACCCTAAACAACACATAATAAATATATGTGTGTATACGTAGTCGTATACATCACCACGGACTGCGGGGGTGCTATACGCCATCCACCCGACTTCTTCCCGTAGATATAAATCTACTCACCTTGTTTCTCGTGTGCCAAAGCCGATGTCGCCATCTTCACCTCCTTTGCCTCAACATCACGCGGGGTACCTACAAGTATATCACAATGCTAAAGCACATGAAAATCACATCGGAAACCAAAATAGCACACGCTACCCGCATAGGTAAAAACCTATCGACTCACATGTAAACACAATCAAAATCCACTTGTCGTTGACGTCCAAACGCCACCCGACAGGAATGAATCACCAAATACCAAAATCCATGCTAAAACAAGTCCCAAATCATACACCAACATAGGAAAATCAACCCAGATTTCACCCTAGATGGAATCTGTCAAAACTAGACATACCCAAGGTCAAAACTAGAGGAAATGGGGGCATGCACAGAAAACGAGGCAATTCCACCCTGCTCTGGCCGCAAATTGCAGCCAGAATGGGAGAATTGGCGGCCAGGAAATGGAGTTGGGGGCTAGGGTTTGGGGTGATGGTTCTCTGGTGCCTGCACATCTCACTGTCAACTCAGTTTCATTTTTGGGGTCTCGGGGTGATAGCAGATTACACAAAACAGTCCCAGATTTCCAGTTTTTCTGATATCGGTTCCGTAATCCCGTATTCTGGTTTCACTTCCAGGTTTGGGTTCAATTTAGCATTACACCAGGGTTTCTAAGGTTACCACCATCCTCAATTTCATCTAAAGTTTCAGTTTTACCCTAAACCCTAACTTGAATTCTCCAATATCCACAAACATCACAATATCGATATGAAACTAGTATAGATACACAAGGAATTGAAATACTACTCTATAGGTGCAGAAATTACCTCCTTTGGCAACTCAAGAAAATTCTTGAGTTGCTCAAAGTCCTCCAAATCCAATCTTGCTAGGTTCAATGTGAAGCTAGTGTGCTCGGGAACACTTTTTGTGAAGTGGGACTAAGGTTTTGGCTTGGTTTTCATGATGGATCTAGGGTTTTATGAAGAGGGTGAGAGTGAGGAAGAGGGCAGCAGCAGCAACAAGGGAGAGGGGAGAGAAAATGAGAAGGGAAAATGATGAAGGAAAGGGTCAAAAAGGTGGGGTTGACTTGGTCTCTCTATCTCTCTCACTCATTACCTACCCTTTTTCCTTTTCTTTTCTTTTCTAAACTCTTCTCACTTGAATAGTAGACCCAAAAGAAAAACCATGGCCAAAGAATGTAACACAAGTGTAACAAGTATGGAAAATGATGTGCACATTTTTGCACAAAAATGCTAAAAATCCAATTAGCGATTTTTAATCGCGATTAACATTAAATTAGCATATAACTAATCTTAAAAACTTTAAAATGGCATAATTCCTTAAAATACCTTATTTTAGAATTTTCCATAATTTTTCCCCATTTATTTGTATTTAATTATACCAGAATATTAAAATATTCATTAAAATAATATTAAATTATAAAATTTCCCAAAAATCATATTTTATTATTTTGAAGACGTTACAGCGACCTTGCCAATTCTAGAGTTAGGAGACCTGGTCTCGACTCCTCGAGATGGTCTCCCACTAGACTCTATAACCCGGTCACTTGTGCTCCCCGCCTTGGGTCTATTCTAATGCGGAAAAGTAAATAATATACATCAATAGTGACATCATCCTCAACCCGGAAGTGTCCCAATAAAAGAATATTACATATAAGTTTTTACATGAATGAAAATGAAAAACTCTCATCTCACGCAAAAAACCCCGGCTATTCAAACACGACGATCTTATATAACATACTACAACAACACATAACATCACATGTCATCAACGTAAGTAAATATGCGTATCCCAATTGTCGTTGACGTATAGCAACGAAACCGGCGATACACCACATATTACACTTACGGTCGCAGAAAAGAAAACGAAAAATACAATAATTAGAATCCGCAACATTCTTAGACATCATAAACCCGGAATATCTCATACCCCGAATTTCATGTCTAACATATAAACCTTGCATTTTTGTCTCATATTGAAAACACCTTTTCAATAACCTAGTCGGGTAATTCAACAAGATTCCCGACTACTTGATCGATTACTCGTCGAAAACATTAGTAGATGGCCGTGCCCTCGATGCCGTCGACGAAGTGCATTTAGGCGAAACACCGTGGCCGTGAGCACCCGAAGGGATGCTTTTGGTAACGGGGTTCTCCTACAGTCACTTGGTCGGGGCTATGTGGTATGGCTATCTAGTAGTATTACCCGGCGGATGTTCACATACTATACGAGATTGCGACAGAGTTTTGATCCGAATCGAAACTCTATGGAAATCTATCAAAAGAGACTAAATTGCTAGATTTATAGAACACTAACTAGTTTTCCCAAAACTAATTATCGTGGATTCTAAATATTGTATCACATATCAATATGAAACCCGAAACGATGATAAAATACGACTACGAAACACTCCGTATTGCCACTACAGAAAGATAACATAATATGCAATCTTGGCAAAAACAAACATAACCTGAAACCCTAAAACCATGAGATCAGAACACGACAAAAATTTCAAGGTTTTTTGCTACAGGAAAAAAGGTGAGGCCGGTTTTTAGATAATATGGCCGTCCAAAAATTTGGTATTTTGCCTCAAATTTTTCTGGTGTTCTAGATACATCATAACTAGCTTTCTGCGCTTGTTTAAAAAAAATTTAGAGGACTTAAAAAGTTCGATAGAAACTAAGTTTTCGGATTCCAGGTTTCGGAGTTGTTTCGGTTTTGTAATTCTAACACATTGTATAATTCTCTAGCTTGGCTCTGATACCACTGCTGGGTTCCTTAGCACTCTCACTAGGTTTTATAAGGCATCAGGTATGTAATTTTAAAAAATCTAGAGAGCAAAGCAACCCAAACCAAGGATCTAATTAGAGAATTAGGGTTTAACTAATCAAGTAAACAACTTTACTCTAAGTGAACAAGGAATACAACCTTTGTAGACCGGTCCTTCACTTCTAAAGCTCCATGTAGTAGTCCCTTAGCTCCAAGTAGTGGTCTCCCGGACTCTCGTTAGGCTCCACTAGGCGAAAGGAACGATCTTGCTCAAAGTTCTTCGAGGCCGAAGATGATCTACGTAGAAGAATCGCTTACTCAAGCTACCTCTTCACTAATTGATGAACTAGTGAAGAAACAACCTATACTAAATGGCTAGTTTGGTATAAATTGGTGAAGTAGAAATTTTTCTCACTTTAGAATAGTTTTTCTCTCTTTCCTTTTTCTTCTCACTCAAGAACTAGAGTGCAAAATGAAGGAGATGAAGAAAAGAACTCAAGTGATCAAGTGTTGAACCATGGGTGAGAAAATATCTCATATCAACTCATGTAGAGACTAAACCATGGCTAAAGATAATGGTTAGGTTAATAAATATATAGCGTAAGACAAAATTAGTGGACTTAAGTCAAAACTTCTCTATACTTCCACAAGCATCTTAGCCATGCTAATTTCCACCTAATTTTGATTTTTCCCTTAATATTTAAACACCCAAATTATCTTAAGTTAGGTATGAGTCTCATACACCCAAGTCCAATGAATCATCTAGCATGACACATAATAAATACATTAATATATATCACATATATATTTGTATGTATTTTGAGAAAAAAACATTTTCTTAAGTGAGCTAATATTCGTTAATGTATATTAATATATCAAATATATATATTTATACATTAAATTATTAAATCAATACTTGATTTAATAACCCGGCTGTATCGCATACAACCGACTAATATCATTTATATGCATATCACATATACATATAACATATCATTGAATCAATACTTGATTCAACAATCCGGTTATATCACATATAACCTATATCGTGAGATTGGAATACGGTATCACATACATGTATTAATCTCGGTTCCGCACATATCACATATGTGCCCTACTTCGTTTCACATGAGTTAAGAAACTTCTGTGCAGGACTCTAAAGATTCGGCAATACGCCGGCAGTAGGTGATGATCATATCAGTCACCTACAAGCCGTCAGCGGTAATAGCTGGACGTAACGGCTACCCGGGTATTGAGAGATCAGAAGATCAACAAGCAAGCTTGTCCATACTCCCGTGAATCTAATAAGTTACACTACCGTACAGTCCGGTCACCGCATCTGATATGTCGCATATCTAGTATGGGGGTGGTAAACGTTAGACCCCAATAACTTGATAAGTCATGCCGATATAAGACTCATAACGGGACGAGAAACTACTGATAACACTTACCAGTAAATCTCAGTATCAGCCCTGGCCAGGGACTTCCTGTTATAGCCGATCGAGCACAGCGCAACATCAACCCCCAATACCGAGAGAGACGAAACCCCTCCTATCGCTCATTTCCTCCATGTGACTCGGGACTGTACCCAAAAACCACCGTTTTGCACGCTCTCTTGAACGTGGTAAGGTGGAAATCAAAGCACAGTGGGAATCATACAAAACTCTATGACGACCTCGGGTCTACAGACTAACCTGTACCAGTGTCACCAGATATTTGCTATCTGACGATAGATATAATACCATATAGGAGTTCTCGGTGAGTCCTGTTCAGTGTAACCAGTCTCCACTGAGCACCTGTATACCATCTTTGATATCAAACACAAATGGATCTAGGATCATCCATCGCCCATCAAATGGGTCAAGAAACGTATACGCTAGTCTACTCTGGAATATCGATGCCCCGTCTCGATACACCCATGACTAAGAACATTTAAAGGATGGACTTATAGAATACCTTGGCCCCACTAGTATGATCTCCATCATAGTCCTGGTAGTCAAGTCCACATTCTAAGGGCTTTATCAACATGTAACAGAGAGACAATACAAGTATACATGTTAAGATAAAGAGTAACTAGATAGCATACTATCATATCGAGCAAGAAATTCCTCTCTCTATATGTCCAAGCATCCACTATAATATACAATCATGTACAATAATAGCCTCTAGGGAATACATACAACTAACAACCCGTGCATACCCTTGACGAAGGACAAAATAGTAGTATGACTGTCCCAAACCAACGCATCTATCTATATTACAAATGAATGCCCAGAAGCTACCAATCACCATGCCTTGGAGAAGGTCAAAATACATAGCTTGAATATTATTGAATAACCATCTGAAATGACGGAGGGCTACGAATGGTTTTGTCGAAACCGTGAACGTCATGAACTTGATTTAGTCGAAGGAACCATGATAGCTTTTAAAAGAGTGGTTTAGGTTCCGCATTTAAAAGTTGCTTTTTGAAAAAACCGAGTGGTTTTTGAAACTATTCCAATGATTCAGCTTTGGTTTGTTTGCTTTGCATTAATCAATTAATACAGTCCCATCATTTACACATATCATTGCAGAAAGAAATGAAAATACAACGTACACTTATGCCATCCGCATTCGCCACGGGGTCCCGTCATACACCGTTAGGTTACTTAACTAACGGCAGAGCGGGGGCTGGACTAGCACAGGTGCAAAACATAAGCAACGTTTATTATATAGCATATATATAAATATCCATTCATTTCACGAAATAATTGGCATTCCAGATCACATATGAATATATTGGATATATTGGGAATTCCGCGTTTCATTTAAGCCTATAACGAAAGATGGATTCCACGGTCGTGATTAGTAGCCAAACCCCACCCTAGACCCCTACCGGTGCGGCAAACTACCACCAAATTCCCGAAGTGAAGAAACCTCCCACAATAAAATGAGTAGGCCACTCGGCACTTCAAGAACCCGGTAGTTTGTGCACCCCACCTTGGGTCTATCCTAAGACCAAAAAACAGTAAATGAAATAATACAACAGTGGCTACAAGCTCAACCCGGATGTGCCCCACAAAATAATTACACCACTTTAAAAATTTACATCGAATGAAAGAATGAAAACTGTCTTCTCACATCACCCGGCTATTCATCCACCACGATCCAATATTCCAAATACACAAACCAATATCACAGATATGTGCAACCCCCAACTAATCGACGTATAGCAATTAGCGAAAGTTTACGAACACATATATCCATCTAACCCACGATGTTATAAAATCCGTGCACAATTAGCGAACGAAACTAATTTTTCAAGACCATGAAAAACTGTCCACTAAAGTCACCAAAAAAATCGTTTTAAGCCAATCCGGGAGTCGAAACGAACTCGAAACCCGTCTGAAAGTTCGTGGAGGCGAGGGCGCAAAAAATAAGTACCCACCCCCGGGGGTCACCACGAGGTGGACACCAAGGGAAGGCAGACCCGAGAACACCCATTTAGGGTGCTCTCGGGTTACCACGCCCCAAGGCCACCTTGTGGTGGTATTGGGGGGTGGGTCCGGCCTTGGGTCCCTCCCGGGGTATCCTCAAGGTGCCCATGTTCCACTCCGCGGCTTCTCGGTTAAAAATATGAGCCCGCGGGGTGTGCAAACAACTTAAAATAACTTTTTCGGTACTGTTTTTTTCGGCAA
This sequence comes from Agapanthus africanus, assembly GCA_030015575.1. NCBI lineage: Eukaryota > Viridiplantae > Streptophyta > Magnoliopsida > Asparagales > Amaryllidaceae > Agapanthus > Agapanthus africanus. The sequence continues at coordinate 450,602,886 of JASDDO010000012.1, read as the reverse complement.
TCCGTGCGTGACAAAAACGGCGGATTTTAAACGTCGTTACAAACTATATAAGGCTTATGGAGAGGCTATGATACCTCTATAAGTCAATGTCGCGCATCCCGAGGGTTCGCGGGGGAGGCGGAATGCGCAAAAAACGATTTTTATGGGCTTCGCAACACTGACTTGAACCCAGGATCGACCATAAACCCTAGCTAGCACAACTACTATGAGGTTTAACTAATCGGAAGAAAGTTATACCTCCTAGTATCAAGTCCTTTGGTTCTTGTACTCCTCCTCTTCTTGCGCTCCTTGAAGAGTGTACGGATCACGCTTGATCGTCGGACTCCTCACATCAAAGATGATCCACCCGAGAGTGTGCACTTTGAGCTCCAACCTCAATACCGAGGTAACTAAGGTACCTAGTTCACTAAACTAGATAGCCTAGAGGATGAAGAGAGTGATGATGGATTGATTTGTCTCAAAATACCCTAGGTTTTTCAACACATGAGACTTTTAGTGTTTGAGGTAGAAGTGTTAGTGATATATGCCCTAGAGGCCATTATTGTATCATACTGGATTGTATATTACTTAATGCGAGCTTAGGATATACACGGATATAGTAACAGTCTTGCTCAAAATGGTAGTATGCTACCTGGTTTGTATCTACCTCAATATGTGCGTATGTTTCTTTTAGCATATCGCTTATACATATTGGTGGAGCCCTTAGGATCTTTTGCTTGATTACCAGCGTTGTGATGGCAGTCACACTAGTGGAGACTGGGTAGTCTATAAGCACATTCTTATACAGGTCTCTAGTCATAGGATTATCGAGACAGAGCATCGATACTCCAGAGTAGACTAGTATATATGCTTCTCATCACAGCAGGGGAGATGGTCTGTCCCACAGCCATTAGTACGTAGTACTGGAGATAGTATGCAGGTGCTCATTACACTGGACAGGACTCGTCGGTAACTGTTGGTGGGTATTATACCAGTCGTCGTGTAGCAGTTCCTAGGTGACATGAGTACAACTTAGTCCGTCGACTTGACACCGCTGCTTCGCCTCAAGTGTGTTCCCACTGTACTTTGATTTCTACCCTACCACGGCTCAAAGAAGTCGTGTAAACAGGAAATAGTTGGGTGCAATCCCGAAGCACTTAGAGGCAGTGGCGGTTAGATAGGATTCGTCTCTCCCGGTATTGGGGGTTGATATCGCGCTGTGTTCAGAAGGCCATTACACAAAGTCCTTAGCCAAGGCAAGCAAGATTTACTGGTAGGTATTCCGGTAGTTTCTCAGGGTGTTTTGGGCTATACTCCGACACGACTTATACCACTATTAGGGGTCTAACGTTTACCACCCTCTAGGCCCGATATGCGATACTCTTAGGCGAACGGACCGGACTGTACGGAGATTGTCACAGATAGGCTCAGTTGGAGTTCGGATGAGTTATTCTCATCGGCCTTCTCATCGACATATACCTAGGGGCCGTTACGTACAGCTAGTGCCGCTTTTGGCTCATGGTTAAACCCACTGCCAGCGTAGTGTCGAGTCTTTAGAGTCCCACACAGAGGGTTTTCCTGCATCGAACGAAAGATGTAGAGGTCATATGGTTTTACGAAAGGGTTCGATCGTGTACGTGTACTTGTGCACGGATGATGATTCGGACGGACAATACTAGTAGGGTTTGATTTAAGCCGGATCCTAGTATTGTATTGATGGATTGTTTTTGTCTTTTGTATCCGTATTTTTCGGAGTACGGATACGGGTATGTATATACGGACGAGGGGCATTTTTGTAAATTGGTCAAAGATGCTTCTAGAAGGTGACATGTCATATTGTTATTTTTCATTTTAGTTTAAATGCAAATGATTTATGACATGGAGAGAATGAGGTGGAAAATGCATGAATTTGGACATAGCTTCACATGAAACATGGTGGCTTTTTGGCCATGACTCATTTTTGGTAAATTGAACCATATATGTGATTATTCATTTTGATTTATTATGAGGATAATTCATATGGTTCAGTTTTAGACAAAAGAAAACGCTATCTCTATTCTTCATTCTTTTTTCTCACTAGCTTTTCTCCATTGCCACCTTCTTCCACATCATCCTAGTAAACTCATGTGTTGAGTTATCTAGGATAAGAAAAGATATTACAATCCATCCACATCTCTACATCGTCTACGGCATCATGGGTAGCGACCTTGATGCCCTAGTTTCCTCGGTTGAGGTAGGAGTTCAATTCATATCTCCTCGGGTGGATCATCTTGGATTTGAGGAGTCCGACGAGGGAACGGCAATCCGATACGATCCATGGAGTCGACAACGAGATGGAGGACAGCGAGGAATGAAGGCCCAAAGGACCGGAATCGTGAGGTATAAACTTCTGGACATGTAGTTTACCTCACACTAAGTTTGCTAGTTTGGGTTTAGCACCGATCCTGGAGTCCGAGTCCGTGTCGCGATCTCTTGAAAACTCTTTTTTCACATATTCCGCCTCCCCGTGAACCCGCAGGGTGCACGACATGGACTTACAGTGGTATTAGTGCCTACTAAACCCAAACTAGTTCGTTAGCAAGTTTTAGAGCTTCGATCGTCGGAAAAACCGGAAAACTAAACATCGGAAACCTTCACTTTCTGTCGAATTTTAAAAGTGCTAGAAAAATTATTTCAGGTGTACTAAAAATAAATGCAGGTTTTTCTAAGATGGCTGAAGAAAGATGGTCCCCTGAATCGCCAAGACGACCGCGGAACCGCGGCGGATCGGACCTATCCACAGCGGAGTCGCGGCCGAGTCGAGGCCGATTCAGGCCATTCTTCTTCTGTTATTTCTTTCTTTGGGTGTTTAGTTCTCTGTAATATTTAGTTTCTACCCTAAGTATTTTTTTGATATGCTGGTTTGCATTTGGGTAGATACGAAAAATATATTTCGATCGAAATTCTAATTGTGCTTGGCTAACCAGTTCTTCTGTAATGATTATATATGTTTTAAACTTCTTCTAATTGCTATATGTCGGTTAGTTTGAATTTGCACATATCTGTTGGTTTGTGTATATGAATTATATTGGATCATCAATGATGAATAGCCGGGGATATGAGATGAGCGTTTGTTTTATCTTTCATTCAATGTAAATTGTAATTTGATGTAATATTATTTTGCAGGGCACATCCGGGTTGAGGTTGTAGCCACTAATATTGTATTATTTCTTTTTACTGTTTTCTTCTCCTAAGATATGTTGGAGATAGTGCCCTCAGAGTCAATTACTGGATCACAGGCACGTGATTGCAATGATTGAGGGAGGACCTATCCCGGTAGGACAGTCTTACTCGAGATGATAGTATGCTATCTGGTTTATCTTTATCATCGTGTACTGCTTTAGGTGACCTGACATGTCGCTATTACACGTTGATAGAGCCCCTAGGATTCTTGCTTGACTGCCGACAGTATGATGGCGATCATATACGTGAGAGCTGGTGGTCTATAAGCACATCCTTAAAAGGTCCCTAGTCGTAGGAGTTTCGAGACAGGGCATCGATACTCCATTAGTAGACTAGTGTATACAGTCGAGACCCCGACGAGGGGCGGTGGCCGGTCTCACAAGCCACTGGTGTCAGTTGGTTCGCCTAAGATGTATACAGGTGCTCATTGGGTTATGAGTACACCGGACAGGACTCGCCGGGAACCTGCTAGTTGGTCTTATACCAGATGTCAGATAGCAGTTCCCTGGTGATATGTGTACAAGTTAGTTCATCGACCTGAGACCGTCATTTGTCTCATGTGAGTTCCCACTGTGCTTTGATTACTACCCTACCACGGCTCAAAGGAGTCGTGCAAACAGGTTTTAGTTGGGTACAGTCCCGAGCCACATGGAGGCAGTGAGCGGATCTGCAGGGGTTCGTCTCTCCCGGTATTGGGGGTGAGGTCGCGCTGTGTCTAGGAGAGCCATTACACAAAGCCCTCGGCCGAGGCAGGAGATTTACTGGTAGGTATTCCAGTAGTATCTCAGGGTGTTCTGGGCTACGCTCCGACACGACTTGTACCGCTTTTGGGGGTCTGACTTTTACCAACCCCCTAGGCCCGCCATGCGATACTCATAGACGAACGGACCGGACTGTACGGATATTGTCACTGACAGGCTCAGTAGGGTGTCGGGGTGAGCTTCCTCATCGACGTCCCTTTTGGTCAATACCTGGTGGCCCGTCACGTATTGGCTTATACCTCTGACGTGCTAGTGGTTAAATCCACAGCCAAGGTATTGACGAGTCTTTAGAGTCCACCACAGTTACAGCTACTCAAGTTTCGGGCGAAACGCTGTAGAGGCCGTATGGAGATATGGCAGGGTTCGATCAGATACGTGCGGTATTGCACGGATCGTGATCGGACGGTTTTTACTAGTCGGCTTTGGCTTAAGCCGGATTCTAGTATTTGATAGTGTAGTTTTGTCTCTTTGCATTTGTGTTCAGTGGGAATACAAATACGGGCATGTATTTGCAGTAGTGGGGTTTTCCCGTATTTTATTACTGGATCAGTTTTTCTGAAGTTGCCAGTTCGCATTCCGTTCCGGCCGGTTTTCCTTCATTCCTTCTCGGTCGGACTTTCTTGATGGAGGGGGTTAATTGAAAGTTTGCAATTAACTTATTTGTGAGGGGTTTTCTTGCCTTTGTGCATTATGATGAGACTTGTTTCATCATGAGATGCCTTTCTAGTCTATTCCATTCTTTTCATTTGATGGTTTGTGAGGGAGAAATGAGAGTGACCATTTTGATAAATTATTATTCATTCTTTTTTGTTAAATGAGAGAGGTTTTCTTTTCTCTCTCCAATCTTCTTATTCTTGAAGAGGGCCGGCCACTTTTTGGAGAGGGAAGAATGAGGGTTTCATTTGGTATGAGGAAATTGTTTCATCTCATGTTCATGCTACTAAATTCCTCACATCACAAAAGGGTTCAAAGTTCATTCTTTTCTTCCATCCATCCATGGCAACTTCTAAAACCCCAAGAGACAAGTTCACTACACTATTATATAGCAAGCCTTGGACGCGTCGGCTAGCCAACTTCGCGCCCGAGTTGCCTCGGTCAAGAGGCGGGAGCCCGTAAAAGATTCCGGCTACGTGGTGCCCTTTCCGACGAGCGAGGAGGTGACGGAGATTCCGCGGGAGATCGGAGTGGAGACGAAGACCGAAGGACACGGATCGCTTGGTATATCTCTCACCCTATCTCTTGTTAGCTAGTATAGGTTAATGGTTTACGATCCGGGTTTTCATTGTCCGCGGTAGCGCCGGTTTCCGAGTATGGAAAAATTTTGATTCCGCATTTTGGCCTCGGTATGACGGCCGGGGCGCTGCCGTGGAGCAACAAGATATACCCAAGGTGGGGTGCATAAACTACCGGGTTCTTTGAAGTGCCAAGTGGCCTACTCACTTTGTTGAGGGAGGTTGCTTCACCTCTGGAATTTGGCGGGTAGTTTGCTGCACCCGTAGGGGTCTGGGGTGGGGTTTGGCTATTCATCACGATCGTGGAATCCTTCTTTCGTTACAGTCTTAAACGAAACGCGAAATTCCTAGTATATCGAGTATGCTCATCTGTGATCTGGAATGCCTATTATTGCGTCAGACGAATGCTATTATTATATATGTTATATAATAGACGCTACTTATGTTTTGCATTCGTGCTAGTCCAGCCCCCGCTCTGGCGTTAGTTAAGTAACCTAACGGTGTTAGACGGGGCCCAGTGGCGAATGTGGATGGCATAAGTGGACGTTGTATTTTCGTCTATTTTTTTGTGATGATAAGTGTAATTGATGGGACTGCATTATTAATGCAAAGCAAATAAACCAAAACTGAATCGTTGGAACAAATTTTAAAAACCACTCGGTTATTTTAAAACATGAGACTTTTAAATGCGGAGCTTAAACCACTCCTTTTAGAAGCTATCAGGTTCCTTCGATTATATCAAGTTTACTACGTTCACGGTTTTGCCAAAACCATTCGTAGCCCTCCGTCGTTTCATATGAATATTCAGTAGTATTCAAGCTATGTTTGTTGGCCTTAGTCAAGGCATAGTGCTTTGTAGCTGCTGGGTATTCATATGTAGCATAGATAGATGCGTTGGTTTAGGACAGTCGTACTAATTTGTTGGCCTTAGTCAAGGGTATGTGCGAGTGGGTTCAAATTAACCTGGACAATGACGGGTAGCACTTGACATGTGACTTATGATTTGTTGGCCTTAGTCAAGGTCATAAGAGCATGGGGAAAAAATCCACAACGGGTGTTTCTAAAGAAACTGAAATTTGCTAGTGATGCATACCATTTGGAGTGTGATAATTTTGGTAGGATTCCTTCTGCTTTATCGCACAATAATATTTGGATACCGATCCTACTGTGAGTATATGCTACTCATCCGGAGATTTTTTCACTAAACGATCAATGCTATAAACCAAGTAGGTGTCAAGAAAGGTGTTAGCGGGGCTACGCCTCCTGGGAAAAGAGGTTATGTAATTAAGGAACTTCGTGAAAGCGTTGGAAAACCTTCCTCGGAGTACCAACACCAGCCTGGCTGAACGGTTAAGCAAGTATTGTGGGTGAGATTAATCCTGACTAATTCTTCTTTTATGGTTTGAAGATGGATTTGAGAAACGGTTGGAGCCATCCTGTTTAGATAAACTAAAAACCAATCTAAACTTGCAAAAGTATCATGCTGAGTGTATTCTTCTCTCTCTCCTAATTGCAGCAACCAGGTGACCAGATTAGGTTACAGTTAGATAATAAAACGACTGAGTTTTACTATAGAAACTGGCAAAGGTTTCTCCAGATGTCCATTTCCTATGACAAGCTGGACCACCTCTTTACTACTCAAGCCACCGCCGTCCCAGGTCCAGTTTCCACCGTCACGGATATTGATATCCGTAAGACAATAGAAAAGGATTGTGAAAATGCCAAGTGCCTCGTGTTGGTCTCAGTTGATGGTGTATACCAGAGGCGACACAAGAAGATGGACATAACTTCCATCTTCCTCCATAACAAGTATTTATATGGAAAGCAATAAAAAGGGTCGCTGATTTTTTTTTGCTTCCAGGAAGTCTCGTATCGCAAGATATGAGACCTCGAATGAATTGCTTCAAGCGAGGTTGGCTGTCAGGTCATTTATAGGGGACCATGTCCCTACAATGACCAGCTGTATTAAAAAGCTCACGGACCTGAAGACCACGTTGGAGAACGAGTCATATGCTGACTTGACTACAAAGTCCCTACCTCCTACTTACGCCCAAGGGAAGAAAGTTATACTTCCAGTTAAGGGCACCCTGAAGAAAACCTGGGAGACACCCGCTCTGCTTATTAGGGAATCTTCCTCTTCTAGATCCAAGGCGAAAGCCTAGGGTAAGAAGAAGAAGACCTCCGCAAAGCCGAAAGGCGGTGTCTGTAAAGTAGATGAAAAGGGAAGGGCAAAAGTTTCAGGGCTAACAGTAGTGAAGGAGGGATGTTCCTATTGTCACGGGAAAGGGCATTGGCAGAAGAGATGCAGGGCTTGGAAAGCCAGAATCCAGGATCCGAAGCATGTTGTGGCTTCGTCTTCGGGTGTGTTAATGTTTGAAAACTGTCAGTCAATTAACTCTACTTCCTGGATACATGATACCAGATCAGGATCTCATTCTTTACGGATTTTGAGAAACCGTAGAGTTATCAGGGCTGGTGATATAACTCTCTGAGGTGCTAACGGAATGAGCATGGATGCTGTATCCGTAGGGGAATATCATCTAGAATTGACATGTGAGCAATTATTGATTCTACGTAACTGTTTATATGTACCTAGTCCAGATTGTAAAGTCATATCTGTATCTTTACATTATAAAGAAGGATATGATTTACATATATAAGCGATGTGGTCCACATCCACCTAAATCAAAGTAATGATTGGGTCAGGTACATTAGATAATGGTATGTACGTATTAGATCAAGCTCATGTTTTCAAACATCCAGAACACACTTATAAGAAAGTCTCAATAATCAAATAGGGCTTTCTTATGGCATTATAGAAAGGGTCATATCATTGAAACAAGGTTGACGTAGTTACATAGAGAGGGATATTTGGATCATTTCGAATATCAGTCTTATGCAACTAGTCAATCATGTCTTATAGGAAAGATGACAAAGACTCCGTTCACTTGACATGGAGTAAGAGTGAGCGAGCTCTTAGGACTCATACACAGTATTGTGTGTTGTTCCAATGTCTACATATGCACGAAGTGGTTATTCCTATTTCATTTCTTTTTACGGATCATTTCACTGGGTTAGGACATGTCTTCTTATTGAAGCATAAATCCGAGGCCTTTGAGAAATTCCGGGAATATAAGAATGAAGAGGAAAAACAAACAGGCACAAGTATCAAGTCACTGAGATCTGATCAATGTATGATACTTAACTGTCGAGTTCCTGGATTACTTAAAAAAGAACAGTATTCCCTCTCAGCTTAATCCTCCATACACACCACAACGTTATGGTGTATCGGATAGACAGAACAGAATGCTATTGGTTATGGTACGTTTCATGATGAGTAACACTGAGTTACCGCCATCCTTCTGAGGTTATGCACTAGGTTTAGCTGCATATCTTTTGAAAAAGGTTCATACCAAGACTGTGCCTACCACACCATATCAGATGTGGAGTGGGAAGAAACCCTATCTTCAGTATATGAAGATTTAGGGATATCCAGCTTTTGTGAAAAGCAGTATATGGACAAGTTCGAGGCACACTCAGTACTGTTTAAGTTTGTGGGATACCCAAAGGATTCCAAGGGGTATCTTTTCTATTACGCGGAGGAACAAAAGATTGTTGTTTCTCAGAATGCCCACCTTTTGGAAAATTAATCTTTTTAAAGAAAATAGTGGGAGTGCAATAGAACTGGCAGAAATTCCAGAACCATAAATTATTACTGAAAGTATGGTAGAACCAGAAGTTTAAAAAGAACCAAACATACTTGCGCCACTCCACGGAAGTAGTAGGCAGTCTCATCCGCCCGAGAGAAACTGAGGTTTTCTCATAGACGAGGATATAGAGGATTGCATCATTTGAGGTGCCAACAAGCTTCCCGTATGCCATTTAGAGTAGCGACTCGGTAAAATGGCTAGATGCAAAGTGGACCAAAATGGAGTCCATGTACACCAACAAAGTATAGACTTTGAACTTTGCTCCAGAAAAGGTAAAACCCGTAGGCTGCAAATGGATCTTCAGAAAGAAAATTGGTGTAAATGGACAGGTTGAAACCTATAAGGCTAGACATGTTGCAAAGGTTTTTTTCATCAAAGACCTGGTTTGGACTATGATGAAACCTTTTCTCCAGTGGCTATGCTCAAATCCATTCGGATCCTTCTTGACATTGTTGTCTTCCATGATTGTAAGTTCTGGCAGATGGACATATAGATGGCTTTTCAGTATTTGGAAGAGTGCATCTATAGGGTTCAGCCAAAGGGTTTTCAATCAGAGTAGGAGCAGCAGGTAACTGTACAAGATGCTTAAGTACATGGACTAAAGCAGACATCGCGGAGTAGGAACATATGTTTTGATGAGACGGTCGAAGAATTCGACTTTATCAAAAATCCAGATGAACCATAAATATCTATAATAAGATTGTAGGGAGAACTGTGAGATTCCTCATCTAGAACGAGGATGACATTCTCTTGATAGGATATGGCATTCCTATACTACTATCAGTCAAAAGGATTCTTGTCACAAAGGTTCTCCATGATATACCTGGGTGATACCAACTACATTCTGGGGATCCAGATCTATCGTGATAGATCAAAGTGGATATTGGGACTTTTTTAAAGTCAAGGTACACCAACGCCATACTGAAAACATTTAGTATGGAAGATTCTAAGCTCGGTAGTCTACCGACTTGTCACGGAATCACCCTCTCCAAAGAAATGTCTACCAAGACTGATTTGGAAAGGGCTCGCATGACGATTATACCCTACGCTGCTGCGGTAGGCTCTATAATGTTTGCGATGTTCTGTACCAGAAAAGATGTTGATTACACATCAGACACATGGTAAGCCGGTATCAGTCAAACCTAGTGGAGAAGTACTGGGAAGCAGTATTGAACATTCTCAAATGCCTGGAAAGGAATAAGGAGGTGTTCTTAGTGTACGGCAGTTTGGACCTCCAAATCGAGGCCTTTGCTGACTCTAGCTTCTAGAGTGATAAGAATGACTCCAAGTCCATATCAAGTTATGGCTTTACCCTCAGTAGATGGGCGGTCTGTTGGAAGAACTCTAAGGAGAACACCGTTGCTGACTTGACAATGGAAACGGAATGTATCGCTGCTTGTGACACCGGAAAAGAGACAGTCTGGATAAGGAAGTTCTTAACTGAACTTTATGTGGTTCTTTCCATTGTTGGTCCTAAACTTTCGTATTGTGACAACAATCAACGCTATAGTTTAGGGAAGGAACCCGGATCCCATCAGAGATCCAGACATATCTTGAGGCGGTACCACCTGATCAGGGTGATCGTTGATCCCCAGGAGATCGAGGTAAGGAGAGTAGATATAGAGAACAACACTGCAGATCCACTCACAGAGGCCATCCCTCAGACATCGTTCGAGAGGCTATTCAAGATCTTCGGTCTGCGATAAGCCAGTATATGGACTTAGTGAAAGTGGGAGATTGTTAGTGATATATGCCCTAGAGGCCATTATTGTATCATACTGGATTGTATATTACTTAATGGGAGCTTGGGATTTACACGGATATAGTAACAGTCTTGCTCAAAATGGCAGTATGCTACCTGGTTTCTGTAGGGTTCCTAGGCACTCTAGTGAGGTCTCACAAGGCATCGATCATGCCAATTTCAAAATTTTTGGTGCCGAGAAACCCGATACAACGGATCTTAGACTAGAGGTCAAGGCGAAAAGTAAACTAGCTAACAACTTAGCTAAAGGGAATACGGAAATACAACCTTTGTAGATCCGTTTGTCCACCTCCATAGCTCCACGAGGAAGTCATCTCCGCTGTACAAATCCGAAATCCGGGCTCTTGTGTCGGCTTCATCGGAGAAGAAGCGGGCTAGGTCGTCGACGACGTGCCGAAGATGATCTACGTCGAGGCATCGCTAAATCAAGCTCCGACTTCACCAAGTCAAGAAACTTGTGAAGTAAACACACTCTACTACTTGGCAAGAGGTAGAGGATGAAGAAATAGGAAGTGGGTAGACTTTAGATTTGGATTTCTCACTCTTTATCATCAATCACCATTGATGAAGAAAGCTTTTTCTTCCTTGCTCATGAAGAAGAAGAAGAAAGAAAATATATGATAAGTTAATTAAAAACAATAGAAAAAACAAAACTTATCATAATGTTAACTAGAGTAAAGTGTAGAGAATGAATCATGGTTAGTGGGAATGGTTAGGGTTAAGGATGAGATAAGAATGGTTGACTTGATCAAAGTTTCATGAAGCTTCAACTAAACTCCAAAACAAGCCACCATTCTTTTCTCCTCTTTTCCAAAATGAATAAACAAATAAATAAATGAATAAATAAAGGAAATGAAACCCTAACCATTCTTTTAACCATGGTTTAATTCTTTGCACTTAACCAAGTAAACATGTATCATCAAACATGATACAATCAAATTCATAAAATCATATCGCATATGTAATGCGCACACCCGAGTGAGAAAATCCATTTAAAGTGAACCGATACTAGTTAATGCAAAGTAATATATCAAATATATAATTATGCATTAAATAATTAAATCAACACTTGATTCAATGACCCGGTCATGTCGCACACAACCGACTAGTATACAATGTATCGGCTTATCGAATCAACCTTTGATTCGATAACTAGGTTATATCGCATATAACCATTCGATACATTGATCGCGAGAATGAAATACGGTATCACATACACGCATTATTCTCGGTCCCGCACATATCTCATATGCGCTCCTATTTCGTTTTGCTTGAGCCAGGAAACCTCTGTGTAGGACTCTAAAGACTCGTCAATACGCCGGCAGCAGGTGATGATCATATCAAACACCCACAAGCCGCAAGCGGTCTGCTAAACGTAACGGCCACCCGGGTATTGAGCGATCTGATGATCGACGAGCAAGCCCGCTCACACTCCAGTGAATCCGACCAGTAACACTAACGTACAGTCCGGTCTGATCGTCTGATATGTCGCATATCTCGCCTAGGGGTGGTAAACGTCAGACCCCAATAGCTCGATAAGTCGTGTCGATATGAGGTCTATAACACTTCGAGAAACTACTGGTAACACTTACCAGTAAATCTCAGCAATCCTGGCCAGGGATTTCCTGTTATAGCCAATCGAACACAGCGCAACATCAACCCCCTATACCGGGAGAGACGAATCCCCTCCTATCGCTCATTGCCTCCATGTGACTCGGGACTGTACCCAAAAACCACCGTTTTGCACGCCCTCTTGGACGTGGTAAGATGGAAATCAAAGCACAGTGGGAACCACACAAGACTCTATGACGATCTCGGGTCAACAGACTAATCTGTACCAGTGTCACCAGAGAACTGCCATCTGACGTGAGGTATAATACCATCTGGGAGTTCTCGGCGAGTCCGTCCAGTGTACCCAGTCTCTACTGAGCACCCGTATATCATCTCCGATGTCAAACACCAATGGATATGGGATCATCCATCGCCCATCTGTATGGGTCGAGAAGGTATACGCTAGTCTACTCTGGTATATCGATGCCCCATCTCGATACACCCACGACTAGGGACTTTGAAGGATGTACTTACGGACTACCTTGTCCCCACTAGTATGATCCGCATCATAGTCCAGGTAGTCAAGTACACATCCTAAGGGCTTTACCAACATGTAACAGAGAGACAATCAGTATACACGTTAAGGTAAAGAGCAACCAGATAGCATACTATCATGTCGAGCAAGAAAGTCCTCCCTATATATGTCCCAGCATCCACTACAATATACATCCTATGTACAGTAATGGCCTCTAGGGCATACATATAACTAATAATCTCCCACTTGCACTAGGGCCATCTGTAGCAGTGGTCGAAGTATCTCATACTCAACCATCCCATAAAAGTCTCTCTCTGGGAATAGGCCTTCGTGAGTGGATCCACTGCGTTATCCTCTAAGTCTACTCTCCTTGCCTCGATCACCCTGGAGATCAACCATCTCCATGATCAGGTGATACTGCCTTAGAATAATTCTGGATCACTGATGGGACCGGCGTTCCTTGGCATAAGCCACAACTCCATTGTCTCACAATGGTAGGAACATAGTTCATCTCATGAACCATTATTCATCCAAACATCCTCTTTAGTATCATCATAAGTAGCGATGTATCCAACCTTTATCGTCTAGTATGTCACGGTATCTAGCTTGGAACTCTTCCAACATACCGTCCCTTTACTGAGGGTAAAGACAATGCCTGCGACTGACATTCAGTCGTCTTTATCACCCTGGAACCCTTCCAGCGATTCTCCCCAGGATCGCTTGATACCATCTCACTACAACTAGTGAGAATCCTAACATCCAATTAAATCTATCTCATAGATCCAAAACTCAGGATTTAGGAGGTATCACTTTGATCCTATATGGAGAATTATTGTGATAAACGGAGATTGATCGAGCGTAGCATAAGAAACTCCTTTCTTATCAAGAGTATGTCATCCACGTACTCTACGAGGATCACCACCATACTCCCTACTACCTTTTTGTATATACAAGGTTCATCTACCATTTTGATGATGTGAACTTCCTTGACTAATCCATCAAAACAGATGTTCCAACTCCGCGATGCCTGCTTTATCCTATATAGCATCTTGTTCACGTTTCCGCTGCTCCCACTGTTTACGAAGCCCTCTGGCTGTGTACTTATAGACACACTCTTCTAAAACATCATTTAGAAAAGGAGTCATGGCACCCAATCGCCAGATATCGTAGTCATGGTATGTAGCCGTGGCAAGTAGGATCTGGATGGACTTAAGCATAGATCCTTAGAAAAAGTTTCAACATAATCCATACCTGGTCAATGATGCAAACCTTTAACAAGTCTAGCTTTGAAAGTCTCAACTTTTCCATGTACACCAAGTTATCTTCTCAAGATATACTTGCTCCTGATGGGGATTTAACCCTTCAGATATAGCAACTAAAGTCCATACTTTGTTGGTGTATAAGGATTCCATCTCAGATCGCTAAACATCCAGCCATTCTTACAGAGTCCTACTCTTGATGGCCAGCTCGAAACTAGTTGGGTCATCATCTCATGATGCAATCCTCGCTCCCACTGTCATAGAGAAACAGAAGTATCTCTCAGGTGGGTGAGGAACCCTACTAGATCGGCGGAGAGGCTGAGGTTCGTTGGAATCTACTGAATCCTTTTGGTTCTATCAAATCATCAGCTGTAGTTTGTATAGTTGGAACACTTCCAGTTCTACATAACTAACTTTGCCTCGAGCTTGTCCGGATTGTGCTTTTAGACATAGGCCGGTCAACCCCAAATCTTAACTAACTTAAGATATGGGCTCTTCCCTTTCCATATCTCATATGAAGTGGTAGGCACTGATTTGATTCAAACCCTATTCAATAGGTATGCAACTTCACAAGTGCATAACACCCAATAGGAAAAAGGTAACTCAGTAGTACTCATCATAGAGCACACCATATCAAATAGGGTGTATCTGCTCCGCCCCGATATACTATCGTGCCATGGTGTATATGGAGGAGTAATGCTGAGAGAGAATCTCATTCTCCTTTAGAATAATCCAGGAATTCCATGCACAAGTATTCTCCTCCTTGATCACATCAAAGGACATAATACTTATACCCGTATTTTGGTTCTCTACTTCTAACTTATATTCTGTGAATATCTCAAAAGGTTCGGACTTGTGTTTCAACAGGAACATAGGTCTGAATCTAAAGAGATCATCAGAGAACGTAATGAAGTATAAAGAACCGGTCTTGGTATGTGTAGACAGGAGACCTACATACATCAACATGTATCATCCCAAGAGTTCACTAACTCTTTCTCTGTTTCCCATAAACAGAGCTATGGTCATCTTATCTTTGTGACATGACTGGCGAGTTTCACAAGATGTAAATTCAAACAGATTTAAATATGCATCTAAATGTAACTCCAGCTAGTCAGGTCGCATTGATATGACCTAGTCTACAATACCTCAAGAAGGAATGGTTCAATTCTGAACTCTTCCTCTTGTGTGTGTTGCGTATACTAAGAACTGTAGTTTGATTTAGAACATTAATGCTTTTAGATAACGTGCCTGAACCGATCAACTTTTGATATAGGAAATGTTCAAAACATTATCCAACAATACGAAATTTTATCGTTTCTTTACTAATAAAGAGACAGATATGATTTTGTATATCAGGTTCGGTATCTAATAACATTCGTTCAGAATCAATGTATTGATAATACAGGGTGACAGTGACCGACAGACTTGGCTGCAACACTTGCCCCGTTTTCTGCCTCATGAAACTTATCACCCGTTCTCAGTTTTTCTACCATTTTTGTAGCCCTATGCAATAGATTACATATCTGGGATCCTTATCCGGTATCATATACCAAGGATGCGGAGGATACTGAGAAACAGTTCTGTATAATGAACACACCCGAAGATGATGCATCAGCATGCACTCTCTTCGTTTGGGCGGCACGGGAAATCAGGTATTCCCCAATTACCTGCTCTCTCTTATAACTATTATAAGTTGGAGCGGGACCAACGTTCCCCAGCACAGTATAACAAGCGGGTTCGGTCAATAATCCGTTTTATTATCTTGATTAAGGCGTGATATGGTCGCTACCTGGAGAGAGAGAGAAGAAAACACTCAGCGTGCGCTCTTGCAAGAATAGATTGGTTATATTTTATCTAATCAGGATGGCTCCCACTGCTTTTTATCAAATCTTCCTTCAAACCCTAAAAGGAAAGACTAGCCGGGATTAATTACACACTACAAGTTCGCCAATCTTTCAGCCAGGCCAGTGTCGGTACTTTGAGGGAGGTCCCCCGTGCTTTCGCACGGACCTAATTAATGTAAACCTCGTTTTCCCAGAGGCGTAACCCCGTTGACACCTTTCTAGACACCTACTTGATCGGCTAATTGTAATGTATAAAACTCTCCCAGGAGTAACTCTTACTCACAGCGGGTATCGGGATCCAACTATCTCATAGAAGGTATGCAATCTCATTGCAAATTTCAACACTTGAAATTCCCGATAATATTCTGCCCCTAGCTCGCTATGACCTTGACGCATGCCAAACAACCCATAGTCTGCTAGTCAAGTTCAACCCGTCATTTCCTGATTGAATTAAACCCACCCGCACGACCCTTGACGCATGCCAAACAACGCCGTACGAATACCCTAATCCAATCGCATCATATGCTAGCAGATAAGCACTAGTTAGCTACCGTACACTACGCCTTGACGCATGCCAAACAACCGCAGCACGAATACTAACTAGTACTTATCTGAAATGACGGAGGGCTACGACAGGTTTTTCTGAAAACCTATTGCGTAATGAACTTGATATCGTTGTAGAATCAAATGATTTTAAAATGGAGTGCTTTTGAGGCTTTTCTTGTTCTGCTAAAGGAGTCACTCCCGGTGAAGGGATCGTCGGTCCTTTCCTCGTCGAATGAGGTGCGAGATATATCATATATATCACTGTGCAAAGCAGAACTCTTAAAAGCAATCAAAAGACAAACCGAGTGTGTAGCATCTGCCAGTTATTGCTAAAGGAGTCATTCCCGGTGAAGGGATCTCGGTCCTTTCCTTATCGAATAAGGTGCAGGATATATCACATATACCGCTGTGCAAAGCAAGAACTGTAGCTACCTGTTTTATTTTGAAATTCGATTCTACAACATCTTAGGTTTCTTTTATTTCATTAATCACATTAATGAAGTCCCATCATTTAAGTACCTAAACATCACAGATAGATATGACGTACACTTATGCCATCCGCATTCGCCTCGATGTCCCCTCGTGCACCGTTAGGTTAGGTAACTAACGACAGAGCAGGGCAGGGCTAGCGCGGGTGTAAAACATGAGTAACGTCTATATAATATATCATATATACTATATACTATATCTATCACAGAACATCACATGATCACATCACAGATATCGCAGCAGAAGAAACATATGAAATATTGGATATACTAGGACGTCCGTGTTTTCAATACGAGCCAGTATAAAACACGGATTCCACGGTCGTGATGAATAGCCAATCCCACACCCCTAGACCCCTACGAGAGCGGCAAGCAACCCTACCAATTCTAGAGTTAGGAGACCCGGACTCGACTCCTCGAGTTGGTCTCCCACTGGACTCCAGAACCCGGTTACTTGTGCTCTCCTCCTTGGGTCTATCCTAGTGCGGAAAAGTAAATAATATACAAACGTTGACTACTTCCGCTACCTGGAAGTGCCCCAATAAAAGAATATTACATACAAGTTTTTACATGAATGAAAATGAAAAACACTCATCTCACATAAAACCCCCGGCTATTCAAACACGACGATCCAATATAACATATCCAGCAACACATAACATCACATGTCATCAACGTAAGTAAATATGTCCATCCCAATTGTCGTTGACATATAGCAACGAAACCGGCGATATCACATATTACACTTACGGTCACATAAAAGAAAGTGCAAAACTGCAACAGTTGGAATCCGCAACCACCTCAGACATCGCATGCCTGACCAAATGAATTCCTTAGACATCGCATGCCTAACAATTATAAACCCCGCATTTTAGTCTCATAATCGAAAACTCTTTTCAATATGAAGTCGGGTAATTCAACAGGATTCCCGACATCCTGATCGAATGCTCGTCGCAAACTTCAGTAGGCGGCCGCACCCCTGATACCGTCGACGAAGTGCACCAAGGCGGAACACCGCTACCGCGAGCACCCGACCGGATGCTTTCGGCGACGGGGTTCTCCTACAGTCACTTGGTCGGGGCTAAGGGATGTAGCTGTCTATTAAGTTTACCCGGCGAGTATCCGCGTACGCTACGTGATTGCAACGGACTTTTGATCACATCAAAATTCCGTGGCAACCGATCAAGTGAGACTAAATTGCTACGTTTATAACATTCATTCAGTTATCTCATTACTAATTGTGAATTCCAATTATTGTATCCCATTCCGGATAAATAGAAAATGTCAAACTTTCCGATCGAACAATCGAACACCCAAGTTTTCCCGATACAAATCGAACACATGAAATACGTCTAACAGCATTCAGTTCGTGCCTCAGTACCAACGGTCCAGCCGTAGAAGGGTCAAGCCAACGCCTCACATGTGGCACGCCGTACTGCCCCAAACCCGAAGGTTCAAAGGGCAGTTCAAGACGGTCACATAATCGAGTTAAGGATTGTTGTCTTCTAGAGGGTCCATCGCGTTACTTGCACTACTTAGAACGTCGTTAAACTACGGAAAAATCCAACACTTGGAAATTTTCCGACAGGGGAAAAATTGGGTATTTATATCCGGTCGAACTTTTTAACATATTCTAAAATTTATCCGGAAAGCCACACAGACAAAATTTGATATTCCGATCGAAACTCCGAAACCCCAAAACTACCTCTGAAAAATTCAACTGTATAATAAATATTAAAATATCCCAGGAAAACCAGAACAGAATATTGTGAATTACTGTACAAATTTGGACGCCAGAAAAGACAAAACGGTCGCGCTTCCGCCGCACGAACCTTGCTCGTGCCGCGGAAACGCGGTGGGAAAGTGGAATCAGGTCCACGAATTTTACAGTAATTCTTAGAAAACCCTGCTTGACTTTCTGGATATTTTTAATCTTGAAAAATCCACAATTTTAAAATCTGGACAGAGAGCATGTTAGGTTTGGGTTTTCGGGTTCGTTCGGACTTCAATTTCCGTCTGGACTTCGCCTAAGGCTCTAGCTAGGCTCTGATACCACGGTAGGGTTCCTAGGCACTCTAGAGAGGTCTCACAAGGCATCGATCATGCCAATTTCAAAATTTTTGGTGCCGAGAAACCCGATACAACGGATCTTAGACTAGAGGTCAAGGCGAAAAGTAAACTAGCTAACAACTTAGCTAAAGGGAATACGGAACTACAACCTTTGTAGATCCGTTTGTCCACCTCCATAGCTCCACGAGGAAGTCATCTCCGCTGTACAAATCCGAAATCCGGGCTCTTGTGTCGGCTTCATCGGAGAAGAAGCGGGCTAGGTCGTCGACGGCGTGCCGAAGATGATCTACGTCGAGGCATCGCTAAATCAAGCTCCGACTTCACCAAGTCAAGAAGCTTGTGAAGTAAACACACTCTACTACTTGGCAAGAGGTAGAGGATGAAGAAATAGGAAGTGGGTAGACTTTAGATTTGGATTTCTCACTCTTTATCATCAATCACCATTGATGAAGAAAGCTTTTTCTTCCTTGCTCATGAAGAAGAAGAAGAAAGAAAATATATGATAAGTTAATTAAAAACAATAGAAAAAACAAAACTTATCATAATGTTAACTAGAGTCAAGTGTAGATAATGAATCATGGTTAGTGGGAATGGTTAGGATTAAGGATGAGATAAGAATGGTTGACTTGATCAAAGTTTCATGAAGCTTCAACTAAACTCCAAAACAAGCCACCATTCTTTTCTCCTCTTTTCCAAAATGAACAAACAAACAAATAAATGAATAAATAAAGGAAATGAAACCCTAACCATTCTTTTAACCATGGTTTAATTCTTTGCACTTAACCAAGTAAACATGTATCATCAAACATGATACAATCAAATGCACAAAATCATATCGCATATGTAATGCGCACACCCGAGTGAGAAAATCCATTTAAAGTGAACCGATACTAGTTAATGCAAAGTAATATATCAAATATATAATTATGCATTAAATAATTAAATCAACACTTGATTCAATGACCCGGTCATGTCGCACACAACCGAATAGTATACAATGTATCGGCTTATCGAATCAACCTTTGATTCGATAACTAGGTTATATCGCATATAACCATTCGATACATTGATCGCGAGAATGAAATACGGTATCACATACATGCATTATTCTCGGTCCCGCACATATCTCATATGCGCTCCTATTTCGTTTCGCTTGAGCCAGGAAACCTCTGTGTAGGACTCTAAAGACTCGTCAATACGCCGGCAGCAGGTGATGATCATATCAAACACCCACAAGCCGCAAGCGGTCTGCTAAACGTAGCGGCCACCCGGGTATTGAGCGATCTGAAGATCGACGAGCAAGCCCGCTCACACTCCAGTGAATCCAACCAGTAACACTACCGTACAGTCCGGTCTGATCGTCTGATATGTCGCATATCTCGCCTAGGGGTGGTAAACGTCAGACCCCAATAGCTCGATAAGTCGTGTCGATATGAGGTCTATAACACTTCGAGAAACTACTGGTAACACTTACCAGTAAATCTCAGCAACCCTGGCCAGGGATTTCCTGTTATAGCCAATCGAACACAGCGCAACATCAACCCCCTATACCGGGAGAGACGAATCCCCTCCTATCGCTCATTGCCTCCATGTGACTCGGGAATGTACCCAAAAACCACCGTTTTGCACGCCCTCTTGGACGTGGTAAGATGGAAATCAAAGCACAGTGGGAACCACACAAGACTCTATGACGATCTCGGGTCAACAGACTAATCTGTACCAGTGTCACCAGAGAACTGCCATCTGACGTGAGGTATAATACCATCTGGGAGTTCTCGGCGAGTCCCTCCAGTGTACCCAGTCTCTACTGAGCACCCGTATATCATCTCCGATGTCAAACACCAATGGATATGGGATCATCCATCGCCCATCTGTATGGGTCGAGAAGGTATACGCTAGTCTACTCTTGTATATCGATGCCCCATCTCGATACACCCACGACTAGGGAGTTTGAAGGATGTATTTACGGACTACCTTGTCCCCACTAGTATGATCCGCATCATAGTCCAGGTAGTCAAGTACACATCCTAAGGGCTTTACCAACATGTAACAGAGAGACAATCAGTATACACGTTAAGGTAAAGAGCAACCAGATAGCATACTATCATGTCGAGCAAGAAAGTCCTTCCTATATATGTCCCAGCATCCACTACAATATACATCCTATGTACAGTAATGGCCTCTAGGGCATACATATAACTAACAGTTTGTATCTACCCCAATATGTGCGTATGTTTCTTTTAGCATATCGCTTATACATATTGGTGGAGCCCTTATGATCTTTTGCTTGATTACTAGCATTGTCATGGCAGTCACACTAGTGGGGGCTGGGTAATCTATAAGCACATCGTTATACAGGTCCCTAGTCGTAGGATTATCGAGATAGGGAATCGATACTCCAGAGTAGACCAGTGTATATGCTTCTTATCCCAGCAGGGGAGATGGTCTGTCCCACAGCCATTAGTACATAGTACTGGAGATAGTATGCAAGTGCTCATTAGGTTATGAGTACACTGGACAGGACTCGTCGGGAACTGTTGGTGGGTATTATACTTGTCATCAGGTAGCAGTTCCCTGGTGCCATGAGTACATCTTAGTCCGTCGACTTGACACTGCTGCTTCGCCTCAAGTGTTTTCCCACTGTACTTTGATTGCTACCCTACCACGACTCAAAGGAGTCATGAAAACAGGTAATAGTTGGGTGCAATCCTGAAGCACTTGGAGGCAGTGGCGGTTAGATAAGATTCGTCTCTCCCGGTATTAGGGGTTGATATCGCGCTGTGTTCGGAAGGCCATTACACAAAGTCCTTGGCCAAGGAAAGAAAGATTTACTGGTAGGTACTCCAGTAGTTTCTCAGGGTGTTTTGGGCTATACTCCGACATGACTTATACCGCTATTAGGGGTCTGACGTTTACCACCCCCTAGGCCCGATATGCGATACTCTTAGACGAACAGACCGGACTGTATGGAGATTGTCACAGATAGGCTCAGTTGGAGTTCGGATGAGTTATTCTCATCGACCTTCTCATCGACATATACTTGGGGGTCGTTACGTACAGCTAGTGCAGCTTGCGGCCTGTGGTTAAACCCACTGCCAGCGTAGTGTCGAGTCTTTAGAGTCCCACACATAGGGTTTTCCTGCATCGAACAAAAGATGTATAGGTCGTATGGTTTTATGACAGGGTTCGATCGTGTACGTATACTTATGCACGGATGATGATTCGGACAGACAATACTAGTAGGCTTTGGTTTAAGCCGGATCCTAGTATTGTATTGATGGATTATTTTTGTCTTTTGTATCCGTATTTTTCGAAGTACGTATACGAGTATGTATATACGGACGGGGGGCATTTTTGTAAATTGGTCAAAGATGCTTCTAGAAGGTGACATGTCATATTGTTATTTTTCATTTTAGTTTAAATGCAAATGATTTATGACATGGAGAGAATGACGTGGAATATGCATGAATTTGGACATAGCTTCACATGACACATGGTGGATTTTTGGCCCATGACTCATTTTTGGTAAATTGAACCATATATGTGATTATTCATTTTGATTTATCATGAGGATAATTCATATGGTTCAGTTTTAGACAAAAGAAAAGGCTATCTTTATTCTTCATCCTTTTTTCTCACTAGCTTTTCTCCATTTCCACCTTCTTCCTCATCATCCCAGCAAAACTCATGTGTTGAGTTATCTAGGATAAGAAAAGATATTACAATCCATCCACACATCTCTACATCGTCTACGACATCATGGGTAGCGACCTTGATGCCCTAGTTGCCTCGGTTGAGGTATGAGTTCAATGCATATCTCCTCGGTTGGATCATCTTGGATTTGAGGAGTCCAACGAGGGAACGACGATCCGATATGATCCATGGAGTTGACAACGAGATAGAGGACAGCGAGGAATGAAGACCTGAAGGACCGGAATCGTGAGGTATAAACTTCTGGACATGTAGTTTACCTCACACTAAGTTTTCTAGTTTGGGTTTAGCACCGATCCTGGAGTCCGAGTCCGTGTCGCGATCTCTTGAAAAATCGTTTTTCACATATTTCGCCTCCACGCGAACCCGCGGGGTGCGCGACATGGACTTACAAGAAGAAGAGAGCTTGGAGGAGAAAGAGTGTTCAAGATAATAATGAAATGAAGATGGCGAAGTCTTGTGATGAATGAAGCATACAATAATTCACAAATGAAAATATCAAACATGCTTCAATAGTCACAAGATGAGTCGCCCCATGAGTCACCAAGTAGCCATGCCTCATTAAATGATAATCCACACCCCATACCTCCACCTCATTAACCATTTAATCTAAATGGTTATACAAGAAATGAGGTGTCTTCTTCTAGAAGCACTCTTGAGTAAATTACAAGAATACCCCACACCGTATATACATACCCGTATCCGTATTCCGAAAAATACGAATACAAAGAGACGAAAATATTCCAAGAATATAATACTAGGATCTGGCTTAAACCAAAGCCTACTAGTATTATCCGCCCGAACATCATTCATGCATAAGCACACGTATGTGATCGAACCCTGCTGTAAAACCATACGTCCCCTACATCTTTTTCCCGAAGAAGGAAAACCCACCATGTGGGACTCTAAAGACTCGACAGTGCACTGGCAGTGGGTTTAACCATAAGCACGTCAGCGGTACTAGCTGCACGTAACGGCTACTTAGGTATCTGTCGATAAGAAGGCTGGTGAGCAAACTCATCCGATATCCTACCGAGCCTATCCATGACAATCTCCGTACAGTCCGGTCTGTTCGTCTAAGATACTCACATATCGGGCCTAAAAGGCGGTAACCGTCAGACCCCTAATAGCGCAATAAGTCGTGTCGGAGAAGAGCCCAAAAACACCCTGAGAAGCTCTTGGAGTACCTACCAGTAAATCTCGCTTGCCCTGGCCAGGGAATTTGTGTAATGTCTTTCCGAACACAGCGCGATATCAACCCCGAATACCGGGAGAGACGAATCCTATCAAACCGCTACTGCCTCCAAGTGCTTCGGGACTGCACCCAACTACTACCTGTTTGCACGACTCCTTTGAACCATGGTAGGGTAGTAATCTTAGAATAGTGGGAACACGCTTGAGACGAAGTAGCGATGTCAAGTCAACGGACTAAGCTGTACTCATGTCACCTGGGAATTGCTACCTGACGATAGGTATAGTACCAACCAGCAGTTCTCCATGAGTCCTGTCCAGTGTACTCATAACCTAATGAGCACCTGCATACTATCTCCAGTACGACGTACTAATGGCTGTAGGACAGACCATCTCCCATGCTGGGATGAGAAGCGTATACACTAGTCTACTCTAAAGTATTGTTGCCCCATCACGATAATCCTATGACTAGGGACCTGTATAAGGATGTGCTTATAGACTACCCAGCCCCCACTAGTGTGACTGTCTTCACAACGCTGGTAGTCAAGCAAAGATCCTAAGGGCTCTACCAATATGTATAAGCGATATACTAAAAGAAACACATGCACATATTGAGGTAGAAACAAACCAAGTAGCATACTACCATTTTGAGCAAGACTGTTATTATATCCGTGTATATCCTAAGCTTCCAAAATGTAATATACAAACCAGTATGATACAATAATGGCCTCTAGGGCATATATCACTAACAATGGAGTTGTCCGGCTGATGCTTAAATCCAGAATCTGGACAAACTCAAGGCACGTTTCAGTAATGGCAGTTTGTGGGTTATCTCGGGCTTTGACGAGGGTTAACTTTCTATCATCTGGAAGATCAATATTTATATTGTTCTTGACTCGCCACCAGTTTTAGTAAAATGGATTCTTTTCAGAAAATATTAGTGGGAGTATGGTAGAACTGGAAGTGATTCCAGAACCACAAACGATTACTGAAAATTTAGAAGAACCTAAAGATTCAAATGTTTTTGACGATCCATTAGCCACTCCGCGGATTTGGTGGTTAACCTCAGGCACCCGAGAGGTACTTCGGTCTCCTCAAAGACGGTGACATGGAGGTTTTTGATTACCCAAACTTGCCAATACTGCTGTTCTAGACTATGAGATCTGGCAGAAGGATGAGTATAACGTCTTTCTAAATTAGTTTTAGAAGTGCACATGTATATGACTCTGCCAGAAGGTTGTTGTAGTCAGTGGGAGCAGCGGAAGCATAGTGGGCAAAGAGCTTATGTCTATTTATAGACTAAAGCAGGTATAGCATAGACAGATCATCTATTTTTGATGTGACAGTCATAGAGTTTGATTTCATCTGAATACGAGATGGATCTGGTAAGAAGGTAGTAGAGAGTGATGTCCTAGCATTTGGATGACATACACTTAATAGGAAGAGATCTTCCTATACTACGATCGGTTATACTGTGGTTGTCACAAGGTGGTTTCTCCACATAGGATATGGATAAAATATCAGGGATTCTGGTGACTAGATCTATGGTTTTAGATCTAGATTTAGGAAGTGTCCCAATTCGGGTACTTGACACTTTCTAAACTGTTTTAGAATGGACGACTCCTGGTGTGGTGGTGTTCCCACAGGTGATGGAGTCACCCTCTCTAAAGAGATGTCTTTTAGACTAATGAGAAGAGGGATTTGCATGATTGGCATATCACTTGCTTAGGCAATTGAATCAATCATGAGATGTCAAGTACCGCACCAGATATTGATTTTGCACACCAATCCTGGAGAAACATTGGGAAATAGTTATGAACATAAGATGATGTTCTTAGTATAGGGCAACATCAGCCTCCTTCAGGAGGCGGTTATCATTTCAGGCTTTCAAGGTGACCTGGATGACAGAGTGGCTGTCAGAGTTATAGTTTTCCCTCTTTTGAGAGGCAGTATGTTGGAAAAGTGGTCCAAGTGGATACTGTGGAAGGCATGGCGTAGGATACTGATTAAATTCAGTGGATGATACAGTCTAAGAAATTTGTTGGATTTGGAGTTCATTTGTGAACTGGGTCCTATCAGATATACAGAAAAATTCTAAGACAGGTATTGCTCATTTCAAAAGATAGGCTTTCTCCGCGAAGTTGAGATATAGAAAGATAAAAATAGAAACAAAGGAGCGGATCTACTCATTGAGGCTATTTCTCGAACGCAATAGTTTTACAAACGAGCTTTGTGAGACTGATTAGTAGAGAAGTTGGGTGTTCGGTATTACACGGGCTGTGAGTATGCGACACCGTAATAATTAGAGTTAAGTGAAAGTGGGAGATTGTTGGCTATAGCACCCTCAAGGCAATTATTGTAATCGCACGCAGGTGATTATGATGATTGAGGGAGGACCTATACTGTCACGACCCGAAATGGCACGTGACTGGCACTTGAATCATATAAAGTCTATAGGACCCCATCTAATTCAAGTAAGCCAAAAATCACAGAAATCTAAACCATTTTAAATAATAAGTAAAGGAAAACTTGTTTTAAAGCAAGTGGTTTTAATAGCATAAGCTGAAGTATGCATTTTTAAAACATCAAGTTTTTTATGAAAATTTCGACAGAGTTTCCTTTGTAAATACTGGTCCCAGACGGGGTACAACTTGAATAATATATACACCAATGATAAAAGGCATCCCCAAGCGGGAGCTAGCTCTTCATCAATCGACGGTCACAACCACGCAAGCAATATAATATACAACGCCGAAGGGCGAGGATCAAAACTCAAGGAAACTCAATCAACATGAAAACCATAATAATACAACGCACGATTCTAAGGTCGAAATAATAAACAACTGGTGTTCTAAGTCTAATAAATATACATGTCTGGTTGATGGAGTTTACTAGATACAATAGAATGTAAATAAAGTACAATGGTGGTCACGAATGCAAGTGATCCCACCTACCAAAGCAATCACCCGGAATGAAAATAGTGTGCCAGCAAAGCCGCCAAGGGAAAAACCTGTACGGCAAAACCTGCAAGAAACTGTGGCACAACGGGGGTGAGTTTCCAACTCGTGAGTAGAAAACATCACCGAGAAGAAATCGTATGTATGACTCAATTCTAGGTCAATACGATCAGTAAAATACATCCTCAAATGATAAAGTCTGAAGCATGAAAAGGTGGCAAAGGTAAACATCTATACAAAAGAGTAATCCCATGTGCTCGTGTCAGTGCCTCAGGTAGCAATATATCATATGTATGAGGTGTGAATGCATGAAAACAGAATACATCTAAATGATAAAACTGTTTTTCTTGTTTTAGTGAGATATCTGAATATAAATTGAAATATCATCAATGAAATCAATATAAATCAGTGTCTAGCAACGACGCAAAATATATCTCAGTATCTGGGACTCCGGCTATCCGGACTGGCCCCTGGGCTTCGGCTATCCGGACTGGCCCAAACTTCGATCGGTATCCTACGGATATCCGACTAGTCACAATATAATCACCGGTCGGTAGTTTTCCCCTGCCAGGCTCAACGCCATCATCTGCGACCTTCTCACCCCGGGGTACCGCACCGGGTCCACTATGCACCCACAGAAGGTTCCTCCTCCTCCTCGAATTAGGTGTAAGATATCACTCAAGAGTCGAGAAAACTCATGGTGGACATATGTCAAATCATATCATGAGAAAACCGCAACTTTCATTTAAAATGATAATAAGTTTATAAAATCTTGCGGTTTCTCCAAATCCATAAATCCCATGGAAAATCTGAATCTCGAGAGTAAATAAACAATGAATGTAACATGTATTGGGCTCCGGCAATCCGGTCTGGCCCTAAAAATGCATGACAATGAGTATGTAAATATGCATGCAAATCACAGTAATAAATGCAATATCTAAGCTATAAAATAAAAGCAAGTACAATAATTCAATGTCGAAACTATAAGCTAACAATTTGTACTAATGACTAGTATTTTTTTATGTGTACGTGACATGGCAATTACCGATGATAATGTGTATGAACCGGCAAGCAAGTGTACGTGGAACATACGCATCATCGGTAATGGTGCCGGTGTCCTGACATCATGGTTTCATAATAACAATAAAAGCACAGTATAAGCATGCAATGCGATATGAACAATCATGAATGTGCAGAAAATGAGTAATACACGCAGCAATAAGGAATATGCAATAATATAAACGAGTCATACAGTTTTGCATTTTGAAATAATACGAATAGTGGTGTTTAGAAAATAGGGGCTACGGTGTTTTTAAGAAAAGGTACGTCCTTTGAAATATCCGTAGCATCCCTTGGCCTGTCTTTTAAATATTCGCGATTCGTTAGTTTTAAAATATGTATGACTCGGGTCTAATCTAACATCTACTAAGTAAACTACAGGTCTAACTAACAGACTGATCGAAAAGGTAAGGAAACCACCTAAATCTGAGTCGATATATATATATATATATATATATATATATATATATATATATATATATATATATATAAAATAGTCGGTGATCCCGCCTCAATAGTATCCCATATGATACAATATATTTATAACATGACATTCTCGAGTCAAGAGTGCGGATCAGTCATCAATATATAGCTCGTACGGTAAATCCATCGTACTGCATCCCAAATCTGGGTACGGGTCAATATCACATTTATCACTTTATTCATCTGGTATCCTTTTTATCATATATCATGATCTGGGGGTGCTGATCTACGTCTAGTACAATACTGATACCATCTACATAATATATATGCGTGTGTATGAAAACACCACGCCTAAATACCCTCTAAACATCATGTCGTATCTCAAATACGAACCATGTCACATCACCGATCTCATGGCCTCAAGCCCAATCTCATCGACTCATCTCCAAGTATCATATACTATCCTAATAATCCATGTATACGTATACGTATATATACACACACACATAGCCCCATACCTATGTGTGTGTGTGTGTGTGTGTGTATACATACATATCCCCATATACGCACAAGTATAAAATGAATGCATGTGTGTGTGCGCGTGTGGGTGTAATCTTACTCTAGGTTTTCACGACTAGAAAGCTAAACAAGCTACTCCTAATTACACTAAACTATAACATGTACACTTATAAACCATCTTGATCGGCAAATAATCCCGCAATACACATATATATATCATATATATAACGAATATCATATTCTAAACTACGAACTGCGGGGATGCTATACGCCATCTACCCGACTTCCCCCGTAGATATATATCTACTCACCTTGATGTTCGCTTGCCGATGCCGACGTCGCCACGCGCTTGGTTGTTGTCTCAAAGTCCTCGTTGGGGTACCTACATATCATAACACATCGTGTCGCATTAAAATCCAATTCGCAATCGAAACGACACACGAAACACTCGTAGGTTAAAACCTATGGTCTACTCACGCAAATCAACCAAACAACACCTGATATAGACGTATAAACGTCAAGTGATCGATAACAAACACAAATATCAAAACTTAAATTCATAAGCATTAGGGGATACAAAGCAGCAACAAAAGAAACCTGTCCAAGATTTTGTTTAAGGTGAAAACAAGGTGCACAAACAATACTGGGGTGAAGTATATAGGGTATATGACCTACAGAAGCAACCTGGGCACCCAATTCCCCAAAGTGGCCGGCCAGAAGCCCTATTTTTCCGGCATGCTCGGTTTTCCAAGTGAGTTAGGGTCTCGTCTTTGTAGGGTGGTCTCATGGTGTCTTAACTTGGTCTCTAGGGTTTTTTGCTCTTCCAGTAAAAGTCCCAGGTTATACCAGATTTCCCTGCACACCCTATTTAGTCAAAAACCGACATAACAAGTTTCAGTTTTCTTTCTTTTGGGTTTCATGTTTTATTTTGTGTTTGCTCTGGGTTTATAACACCATGGGGCGTTTGTAGTCACCAAACACACTCAAGTTCACCAACACAACTCAAAGAAAACCCTAACCCTCTCTAGAAATTCTCAAAGTCCACTAATCTACACTAAAACACTTCTAAACATGTATTTATGCTAAAGTGAATGAAAAACTACACAAATGGTGAAGATATTACCTCATTTGGCACTCATGAATCCCCTAGAACATAAAAAATCTGATTTTTCTTTGTCCAAAGTGCTTGTGAGGAGCTTGTGCATGTTTTTAATGAAGTGGATATGGACTTTTAATGTTGTTTTGGGGATGATTTGAGGTTTGTAGTGGAGGAGGGAGATGGGGGCAGCAGCCATGGGAGTGAAGGGGAGAGAGATGATGAGAGTGATGAAGTGAAGAAGAATGCCCAAGGTCAAAGGAACCCCTCTCCTTCTCTCTCTCATGCCCATGCTTCTTTTTCTATTCTTTTTTTTGTTTTGTTTTGTTTTTTTTTCTTTTCATTTCTTATTTAATACCAAACACAATAAATCCCAATTGAAACCATGGTTATAAAATTTAACACAAGTCTAAAATACGACAGGGTGCATGTCATGTTCACAAAACTGGCTTAATCCGCGATTAGCGATATTTAATCGCGATTAGCGTTAAAATTGTGTATAATAATTATAAAAATCTATAATTTGCCTAAATCACATAAAAGCACCCTCATTTCAGTAATTTCTATAATTTTCTAAATTTATCTCAATTTATCGGTATTTAATTATACCGAAATATTAAAATATTCATTATATTTATTATTTAATCATAAAAATTCCCAAAAATAATATTTTATTTTTCTGAAATGTTACATATACGGATAGAACAATCTTACTCAAAATGATAGTATACTATCTGTTTTGTCTTTATCATAATGTACATGCTTTATGTGGTATTACAGATCACTATTACATGTTGATAGAGCTCATAGGATTCTTGCTGTACTACCAGCATTATAATAGCAATCATATACGTGGGAGCTGGGTGGTCCATAAGCACATCATTAAATTTCCCTAGTCGAGGGAGTATCGAGACTGGGCATCAATACTCCAGAGTAGACTAGTGTATACTTATCGAGACCCCGACAAGGGGCGGTGGCCGGTCTCACAAGCCATCGGTGTCAATTTGTCACCTAAGATTGTATACATGTGCTCATTGGGTTATGAGTACACTGGATGGACTCGCCGAGAACATGCTAAATGGTATTATACATATTGTCAGATAGTAGTTCCCAGGTGACATGTGTACAGGTTAGTCTGTCGACCTGAGATCGTCATTTGTCTCGTGTGAGTTCCTACTGTGCTTTGATTACTACCCTACCACGGCTCAAAGGAGTCGTGCAAACAGGTTTTAGTTGGGTACAGTCCCGAGCCACATGGAGGCAGTGAGCGGATCGTCGGAGATTCATATCTCCCGATATTAGGGGTTGATGTCGCGCGGTGCATGGATGGCCATCACCAGAAATCCTTGGCCAAAGTAATCGAGAATTACTGATTTGGATCAGTAGTTTCTCAGTTGGTGATGGGCTTCATACTGACACGAATTATTGCGTTATTAGGGATCTGACTTTATCCACCCCATAGACTCGATATGCGATACTCTTAGATGAATAGACCGGACTGTACGGAGATTGTCACGGACAGGCTCAGTAGAGGTTCAGATGAGTTTGCTCATCGGCCTCCTTTTGATCAATACCTGAGTAGCCGTTACGTACAGCTAGTGCCGCTGGCGTGCTTATGGTTAAACCCACTGCCAACGTATTGACGAGTCTTTAGAGTCCCACACAGAAGGTTTCCCTGTTTCGGGCGAAATGATGTAGAGGCCGTTTGGTATTACGGCAGGGTTCGATCATATATGTGCAGTTGTGCACGTATCATGATTCAGACGGATAATACTGGTGGGTTTTGGTTTAAGCCGGATCCTAGTATTATATTATTGGATTATTTTCATCTCTTTGTATTCGTATTTTTCGGAATATGGGTATGGGTATGTATATACGGATGATGGGTATTCTTGTAATTTATTACAAGGTGCTTCTAGAAGATAACACCTCATTTTAGTTTTAATCATTTTGGTTAAATGATTAAATGAGGTGGAGGGATGAGTTGTGTTGTGGTATTAAATGAAGCATGGATCACTTGGTGACTCATGGGGTGACTCATGGTATGACTCATGGTTTACTATTGTGACATGCTTGATATTTGTGAAGTGAATTATTGTTTGCTTCAAGAGATAGTTCACAAGACATAGCCATTTCTTCAAGAAATGCTATGCTCTACACTCTAATCTCCTCAAGTTTCTCTTCTTCTATATTCATCCTAAAAGTCTCATGTGTTGAGAAACCTAGAGTGTTATGAGACATATTAATCCATCATTAGACTCTACATCCTCTAGGCTATCTAGTTTAGCGAAGTAGGCACCCTAGTTACCTTGGTATTGAGGTTGGAGCTCGAACTAGAAATTCTCAGGTGGATCATCTTCGATGGAGGGAGACCGGAGGCCAAACTCGATCCATAACGCTTCAAGGAGCTTAAGAAGATTGTAGAAGACCGAAGGACTCGGATCATTCGGTGTAACCATTCTAACTCCTCTTTAGTTTGCTAGCTTATAGGTTTATGGTAGATCCGGGTTATCGGGTTGTTCTAGCGCCAGTTTATAAAATTTTTGTTCCGCAAACGGTCACGGTAGATGGCCAGGGTGCTGGCATAACCCAACAGGAGTCACCCTCTCTAAAGAGATGTCTTCTAGACTGATGAGGAGAGGGATTTGCATGATTGGCATATCACTTGTTTAGGTAATTGAGTTAATCATGAAATGTCAAGTACCACAACAGATATTGCTTTTGCACTTGATGCAATAAGCATATATATTAATCCAATCCTGAAGAAACATTAGGAAGCGATTATGAACATAAGAGGATGTTCTTGGTATATGGTAACGGCAGCCTCCTTCAGGAGGCAATTATCATTTCAGGCTTCCAAGATGACCTGGATGACAGAGTGGCTATTAGAGTTATAGTTTTCTTTCTTTTTTGAGGGGCAGTATGTTGGACAGGTGGTCCAATAGGATATTGAGGAAGGCATGGCGCATGATACTGATTAAATTCAGTGGAAGATACGGTCTAAGAATTTTGTTGGATTTGGAGTTCATTTGTGAACTGGGTCTCATTAGATATCCAGACAAATTCTAAGACATGTATCGCTCATTTCAGGAGATTGTCTTTCTCTGCGAAGTTGAGATATAGAGAGATAAAGATAGAAACATTAGAGCAGATCCACTTACTGAGGCTATTTCTCGAACGCAATAATTTCGCAAACGGGCTTTGCGAGACTGATTAATAGAGAAGTTGGATGTTCGGTATCACACGGGATGTGAGTATGCAGCACCGCAATAATTAGCCTTAAGTGCAAGTGGGAGATTGTTGTATATAGTGCTCTCAAGTCAATTATTGTAATTGCAGGCACGCGATTGTGATGATTGAAGGAGGACCTATACGGGTAGAACAATCTTATTCAAAATGATAGTATGATATCTGGTTTGTCTCTATCATCATGTATATGAATTATGTGGTATTATCGATCACTGTTACATATTGATAGAGCCCATAGGATTCTTTCTCGACTACCAGTATTATGATGGCGATCATATGTAGGGTTCATAGGCACTCTAAGGAGGTCTCACAAGGCATCAACCATGCCAATTTCAAAAATTGCAAGTGCCGAGAAACCCTAATACGGATCGTTGACTAGAGTTTAAGCGAAAACGATAACTAGTTAACAACTTAACTAAGAGTGAACCGAAAATACAACCTTTGTAGATCCGGTCCTCCACCTCCATAGCTCCATGATGATGTCTCCTCGCTGCGATCATCGGATCCCGGGCTCTAGCGTCGGCTTCATCGGAGAAATGGGCGGGCTAGGTCATCGACTTCGATGCCGAAGATGATCTACGTCGAGGCAACACAAGATCAAGCTCCAACTTCACCAAGCCATGAAACTTGTGAAGAAAACACCCTATACTACTTGGCAAGTGGTAGAGGATGAAGAAATAGAAAGTGGGTTCACTTTAGAATTGGATTTCTCACTCTTTTTCACTAGTTGCCATTGATGGAGGCAAGCTTTCTTCATATTGAAGATGAAGAAGAAGAAGAAAGAATATATAAGTATTATCCAAAAAGAATAATAAAATAGAATACTTATCATATCCTAACCTTGGTTAAGTGTATAGAATGAACTAGGGTTAGTTTGAATGGTTAGGGTTAAGCATGAGTACAAAAGTGGTCACTTAGTCAAAGCTTCATGAAGCTTCAACTAACAAACAAAGAAAGCCACCATTCATTTATTTATCTTTTCCAAAATAAAAAAATAAAAAAATAAATAAGCAAATAAACAAAACCCTAATCATTAACTTAACCATGGTTTAATCTTTACACAAACTCAAGTAAGCATGTATCATCAAACATGATACAATCAAGTGCACACAAAAATATATCACATATACAATGTGCAAATCAAGTGAGAAAATCCATTTAAAATGAACCAATACTAGTTAATGCAAAGTAATATATCAAATATATAATTATACATTAAATCATTAAATCAACACTTGATTTAACGATCCGGTCATATCTCATATAACCGACTAATATCCAATGTATCGGCTTATCGAATCAATCCTTGAATCGATAACTAGGTTATATCGCATACAACCAATCGATACATTTATCGCGAGAATGGAATACGGTATCACATACACGCATTATTCTTGGTCCCGCACATATCTCATATGCGCTCCTATTTCGTTTCGCTTGAGCCAGGAAACCTCTGTGTAGGACTCTAAAGACTCGTCAATACGCCGGCAGCAGGTGATGATCATATCAAACACCCACAAGCCGCAAGCGGTCTGCTAAACGTAACGGCCACCCGGGTATTGAGCGATCAGAAGATCGACGAGCAAGCCCGCTCATACTCCTGTGAATCCAACCAGTAACACTTACCGTACAGTCCGGTCTCGTCGTCTGATATGTCGTATATCTCGCCTAGGGGTGGTAAATGTCAGACCCCAATAGCTCGATAAGTCGTGTCGATATGAGGTCTATAACAGTTTGAGAAACTACTGGTAACACTTACAAGTAAATCTCAACAACCTTGGCCAAGGATTTCTGGTTATAGCCAATCGAACACAACGCAACATCAACTCCCTATACCGGGAGAGACGAATCCCCTCCTATCGCTCATTTCTTCCATGTGATTCGGGACTGTACCCAAAAACCACCCTTTTGCACGCCCTCTTGGACGTGGTAAGGTGGAAATCAAAGCACAGTGGGAACCACACAAGACTCTATGACGATCTCGGGTCAACAGACTACTCTGTACCAGCGTCACCAGAGAACTGCCATCTGACGTAATGTATAATACCATCTGGGAGTTCTCGGCGAGTCCGTCCAGTGTACCTAGTCTCCACTGAGCACCCGTATATTATCTCTGATGTCAAACACCAATGGATATGGGATCATCCATCGCCCATCTGTATGGGTCGAGAAGCTATACGCTAGTCTACTCTGGTATATCGATGCCCCGTCTCGATACACCCACGACTAGGGACCTTGAAGGATGTACTTATAGACTACCATGTCCCCACTAGTATGATCCGCATCATAGTCCAGGTAGTCAAGTACACATCCTAAGGGCTTTACCAACATGTAACAGAGAGACAATCAGTATACACGTTAAGGTAAAGTTCAACCAGATAGCATACTATCATTTTTAGCAAGAAAGTCCTCCCTATATATGTCCTAGCATCCACTATAATATACATCGTATGTACAGTAATGGCCACTAGGGCATACATATAACTAACAATCTCCCACTTGCACTAGGGCCATCTGACAGCAGTGGTTGTAGTATCTCATACTCAACCATCCCATAAAAGTCTCTCTCTGGGAAAAGGCCTTTGTGAGTGGATCCACCGTGTTATCCTCTGAGTCTGCTCTCCTAACCTCGATCACCCTGGAGATCAACCATCTTCATGATCAGGCGATACTTCCTTAGAATATGTCTGGATCACTAATGGGACGGACGTTCCTTAGCATAAGCCACAACTCCATTGTCACACAATGGGAGGAACTGAGTTCATCTCATGAACTAATATACACCCAGACTTCCTCTTTGGTAGCATCTTAAGTAGCGATGTATCCATCCTTTATAGTCTAGTATGCCACGGTATTTAGCTTGGAACTCTTCCAACATACCGTCCATTTACTGAGGGTAAAGACAATTCCTGTGACTGACAATCAGTCGTCTTTATCACCCTGGAACCCTTCCAGTGATTCTCCCCAGGATCAATTGATACCATCTCACTACAGCTAGTGAGTATCCTAACATCCAAATCTATCTCATAGATGAAAACCTAGGATTTAGTAGGTATTTCTTTGATCCTATATGGTGAATCCTAGTGATAAGCGGAGATTGACCGAGCGTAGCATAGGAAACTCCTTTCCTATCAAGAGTATGTCATCCACGTACACTACGAGGATCACCACCATATTCCCTACTACCTTTTTGTATATACAAGGTTCATCTACCATTTTGATGATGTCAAACTCTTTGACTAACACATCAAAACAGATGTTCCAACTCCGCGATGCCTGCTTTATCCTATAAAGCATCTTGTACACGTTTCCGCTGCTCCCACTGTTTACGAAGCCCTCTGGCTGTGTACTTACAGACGCCCTCTTCTAAAACATCATTTAGAAAAGCTGTCATGACACCCAACCACCAGATATCGTAGTCATGGTATGTAGCCGCGGCAAGTAGGATCTGGATGGACTTAAGCATAGGCCCCAGAAAAGGTTTCATCATTATCCACACCTGGTCAATGATGCAAACCTTTAACAAGTCTAGCTTTGAAAGTCTCAACTTTTCTTTGTACACCAAGTAATCTTCTCAAGATATACTTGCTCCTGATGGGGATTTAACCCTTCAGATATAGCAACCAAAGTCCATACTTTGTTGGTGTATAAGGATTCCATTTCATATCGATAAACATCCAGCCATTCTTACAGAGTCCTACTCTTGATGGCCAGCTCGAAACTAGTTGGGTCATCATCTCATGATGCATTCCTCGCTCCCACTGTCATAGAGAAACCGTAGTAACTCTCAGGTGGGTGAGGAACCTAACTAGATCGGCGGAGAGGCTGAGGTTCGTTGGTATCTACTGAATCCTTTGGTTGTACTAAATCATCTGCTGTAGTTTGCATAGCTGGAACCTTTCCAGTTACACATAACTGACCTTGCCTCGAGCTTGTCCGGATTTTGCTTTTGACATAGGCCGGACAACCCCAAATCTTAACCAACTTAAGAGATGGGCTCTTCCCTTTCCATATCATATATGAAGCGGTAGGCTACTGATTTGATTGGAACCCTATTCAATAGGTATGCAACTTCATAAGTGCATAACTCCCAAAAGGAAATAGGAAACTCAGTAGTACTCATCATAGAGCGCACCATATCATATAGGGTGTGATTGCTCCGCCCCGATATACCATCGTGCTATGGTGTATACGGAGGAGTAATTCTGAGAGAGAATCTCATTCTCCTTTAGAAGAGTCCAGGATTTCCGTGCTCAAGTATTCTCCTCCTCGATCACATCGAAGGACATAATACTTATACCCGTATTTTGGTTCTCTACTTCTGAATCATATTCTGTGAATATCTCAAAAAGGTTCGGACTTGTGTTTCAACAGGAACATATGTCTGAATCTTGAGAGATCATCAGAGAATGTAATGAAGTACAAAGAACCGGTCTTGGTATGTGTAGACAGGGGACCTACATACATCAACATGTATCATCCCAAGAGTTCACTAACTCTTTTTCTATTTCCAATAAACAGAGCTGTGGTCATCTTATCTTTGTGACATGACCGGCAAGTTTTCACAAGATGTAAATTTAAACTAATTTAAATATGCATCTATATGTAACTTCAGCTAGTCGGGTCGCATTGATATGACCTAGTCTATAATACCTCAAGAAGGATTTGTTCATTTCTGAACTCTTCCTCTTGTGTGTGTTTCGTATACTAAGAACTGTAGTTTGATTTAGAACGTTAATGCTTTCAGATAACGTGCCTGAACCGATCAACTCTTGATATAGGAAATGTTCAAAACATTATCCAACAATACAAAATTTTATCATTTCTTTACTAATAAAGAGACTGATATGATTTTGTATATCAGGTTCGGTATCTAATAGCATTTGTTCAGAATCAATGTATTAGTAATACAGGGTGACAGTGACCAACAGACTTGGCTGCAACACTTGCCCCGTTTTCTGTCTCATGAAACTTATCACCCGTTCTCAGTTTTTCTACCTTTTTGTAGCCCTATTTAACAGATTACATATCTGGGATCCTGATCCGGTATCAAATACCCAGGATGCAGAGGATACTGAGAAACAGTTCTTTGTAACGAACACACCCGAAGATGATGCATCATATGCACTTTCTTCGTTTGGGCGGCACGGGAAATCTGGTATTCCCCAATTTCCGGCTCTGTCTTATAACAATTATAAGTTGGAGCGGGACCAACGTTCCCTAGCTCAGTATAACAAGCGGGTTCGGTCAATATTCCGTATTATTATCTTGATTAAGGCGTGATATGGTCGCTACCTGGAGAGAGAGAGAAGAAAAACACTCAGCATGCGCTTTTGCAAGAATAGATTGGTTATTATTTTATCTAATCAGGATGGCTCCCACTGTTTTTATCAAATCTTCCTTCAAACCCTAAAAGGAAAGACTAGCCGGGATTAATTACACGCTACAAGTTCGCCAATCTTTCAGCCAGGCCAGTGTCGGTACTTTGAGGGAGGTCCCCCGTGCTTTCGCACGAACCTAATTAATGTAAACCTCGTTTTCCCAGAGGCGTAACCTCGTTAACACCTTTCTAGACACCTACTTGATCGGCTAATTGTAATGTGTAAAACTCTCCCAGGAGTAACTCTTACTCGCAGCGGGTATCGGGATCCAACTATCTCATAGAAGGTATGCAATCTCATTGCAAATTTCAATACTCGAAATTCCCGATAATTTTGCCCCTAGCGTCCTATGACCTTGACGCGGGCCAACAAACCATAGTGCGCTAGTCAAGTTCAACCCGTCATTTCCTGATTGAATTAAACCCACCCGCACGACCCTTGACGCAGGCCAACAAAGTCGCACGACTACCCTAATCCAATCTGCATCATATGCATAAGCAGATAAATACTAGTTAGCTACCGCACACTACGCCTTTTCGCAGGCCAACAAACGTAGCACGAATACTAACTACTACTTATCAGAAATGACGGAGGGCTACGACAGGTTTTTCTGAAAACCTATTGCGTAATGAACTTGATATCGTTGTAGAATCAAATGATTTTAAAATGTTGTGTTTTTGAGGCTTTTCTAGTTTTGCTAAAGGAGTCACTCCCGGTGAAGGGATCGTCGGTCCTTTCCTCGTCGAATGAGGTGCGGGATATATCATATATATCACTGTGCAAAGCAGAAACTATAAAAGCTATCAAAAGACAAACCGAGTGTGTAGCATCTGCCAGTTATTGCTAAAGGAGTCACTCCCGGTGAAGGGATCCCGGTCCTTTCCTTATCGAATAAGGTGCAGGATATATCATATATACCGCTGTGCAAAGCAAGAACTGTAGCTACCTGTTTTATTTTGAAATTCGATTCCACAACATCTTTAGGTTTCTATTATTTCATTAATCACATTAATGAAGTACCATCATTTAAGTACCTAAACATCACAGATAAATACGACGTACACTTATGCCATCCGCATTCGCCTCGATGTCCCCTCGTGCACCGTTAGGTTAGGTAACTAACGGCAGAGTGGGGCAAGGCTAGCGCAGATGTAAAACATAAGTAACGTCTATATAATATATCATATATACTATATAAAGTATCCATCACAGAACATATCACATGATCATATCACAGATATCGCAGCAGAAGAATGATATGAAACATTGGATATACTAGGACGTCCGTGTTTTCAATATGAGCCAGTATAAAACACGGATTCCACGGTCGCGATGAATAGCCAAACCCACACCCCTAGACCCCTACGAGAGCGACAAGCAACCCTACCAATTCTAGAGTTAGGAGACCCGGACTCGACTCCTCGAGTTGGTCTCCCACTGGACTCTAGAACCCAGTCACTTGTGCTCCCCTCCTTGGGTCTATCCTAGTGCGGAAAAGTAAATAATATACAAACGGTGACATCTTCCGCAACCTGGAAGTACCCCAATAAAAGAATATTACATACAAGTTTTTACATAAATGAAAATGAAAAACACTCATCTCACATAAAAACCCCCGGCTATTCAAACACGACGATCCAATATAACATATCCAGCAACACATAACATCACATGTCATCAACGTAAGTAAATATGCACATCCCAATTGTCGTTGACATATAGCAACGAAACCGGCGATATCATATATTACACTTACGGTCACAGAAAAGAAATTGTAAAACTACAACAGTTGGAATCCGCAACCTCCTCAGACATCGCATGCCTGACTAAATGAATACCTTATACATCGCATGCCTAACAATTATAAACCCCGCATTTTAGCCTCTTTATCGAAAACACTTTTCAATATCAAGTCGGGCAATTCAACAGGATTCCCGACATCCTGATCGAATGCTCGTCGCAAACTTTAGTAGACGGCCGCACCCCCGATACTGTCGACGTTGTGCACCAAGGCGGAACACTGCTACCGCGAGCACCCGAACGGATGCTTTCGGCGCGGGGTTCTTCTACAGTCACTTGGTCGGGGCTAAGGAGTGTAGCTGTCTATTAATTTTATCGGCGAATATCCGCGTACACTACGTGATTGCGACGGACTTTTGATCACATCAAAATTCCGTGGCAACCGATCAACTGAGACTAAAGTGCTGTGTTTATAACATTCATATTAGTTATCTCATAACTACTTGTGAATTCCAATTATTGTATCACATTCCAGATAAATAGAAAATGTTAAACATTCCGATCGAACATTCAAACACCCAAGTTTTCCCAAAACAGCTCAAAACATGAAACAAGTTTAAGAACATCCAGTTCATGCCTCAGTACCAACGGTCCAGCCGTAGAAGGGTCAAGCCAACGCCTCACATGTGGCACGCCGTACTACCCCAAACCCTAAGGTTCAAAGGGCAGTTCAAGACGGTCACATAATCGAGTTAAGGTTTGTTGTCTTCTAGAGGGACCATCGCGTTACTTACACTACTTAGAACGTCATTAAACTATGGAAAAATCCAACAATTGGAAATTTCCCGGCAGGGGAAAAAATGGGTATTTATATCCGGTCGAACTTTTTTAACATATTCTAAAATTATCCGGAAAGGCACACAGACAAAATTTAACAATCCGATCGAAATACCGAGTCCCTAATACAACCCAGAAAACTCAACTCTAGAGTAAATATTAAAAATTCCCATAAAACTCAGCATTTAAATAAAGAAGTTATTGTGCAAAAATGGTTGACTGAAGAGACTAAATGGGCGCGGAACCGCCGCAATAGGCGGCTAATGCCGCGGTTCCGCCGCTCTTTAGACACATCATTAGGTAATGTTTGCACCGTAATTCTTAGAATTTCCTGCTGAATTTTTTAAGCATTTTTAATTTACAAAATTCCACGAATTTCAAAAATGTACAGAGAGCATTTTGTAATTAGGGTTTCGGTTCGATCGAACTTCTAACTCCGTCTACGCATCGCCTAAGGCTCTAGCTAGGCTCTGATACCACTGTAGGGTTCCTAGGCACTCTAAGGAGGTCTCACAAGGCATCAACCATGCCAATTTCAAAAATTGCAAGTGCCGAGAAACCCTAATACGGATCGTTGACTAGAGTTTAAGCGAAAACGATAACTAGTTAACAACTTAACTAAGAGTGAACCGAAAATATAACCTTTGTAGATCCGGTCCTCCACCTCCATAGCTTCATGATGATGTCTCCTCGCTGCGATCATCGGATCCCGGGCTCTAGCGTCGGCTTCATCGGAGAAATGGGCGGGCTAGGTCATCGACTTCGATGCCGAAGATGATCTACGTCGAGGCAACACAAGATCAAGCTCCAACTTCACCAAGCCATGAAACTTGTGAAGAAAACACCCTATACTACTTGGCAAGTGGTAGAGGATGAAGAAATAGGAAGTGGGTTCACTTTAGAATTGGATTTCTCACTCTTTTTCACTAGTTGCCATTGATGGAGGCAAGCTTTCTTCATATTGAAGATGAAGAAGAAGAAGAAAGAATATCATAAGTATTATCCAAAAAGAATAATAAAATAGAATACTTATCATATCCTAATCTTGGTTAAGTGTAGAGAATGAACTAGGGTTAGTTTGAATGGTTAGGGTTAAGCATGAGTACAAAAGTGGTCACTTAGTCAAACCTTCATGAAGCTTCAACTAACAAACAAAGAAAGCCACCATTCATTTATTTATCTTTTCCAAAATAAAAAAATAAATAAATAAATAAGAAAATAAACAAAACCCTAATCATTAACTTAACCATGGTTTAATCTTTACACAAACTCAAGTGAGCATGTATCATCAAACATGATACAATCAAGTGCACACAAAAATATATCACATATACAATGTGCAAATCAAGTGAGAAAATCCATTTAAAATGAACCAATACTAGTTAATGCAAAGTAATATATCAAATATATAATTATACATTAAATCATTAAATCAACACTTGATTTAACGATCCGGTCATATCTCATATAACCGACTAATATCCAATGTATCGGCTTATCGAATCAATCCTTGAATCGATAACTAGGTTATATCGCATACAACCAATCGATACATTCATCGTGAGAATGGAATACGGTATCACATACACGCATTATTCTCGGTCCCTCACATATCTCATATGCGCTCCTATTTCGTTTCGCTTGAGCCAGGAAAGCTCTGTGTAGGACTCTAAAGACTCGTCAATACGCCGGCAGCAGGTGATGATCATATCAAACACCCACAAGCCGCAAGCGGTCTGCTAAACGTAACGGCCACCC
Organism: Agapanthus africanus; assembly: GCA_030015575.1. Taxonomy (NCBI): domain Eukaryota; kingdom Viridiplantae; phylum Streptophyta; class Magnoliopsida; order Asparagales; family Amaryllidaceae; genus Agapanthus; species Agapanthus africanus. Next base: position 450,560,006 of record JASDDO010000012.1, on the reverse strand, counting down.
GGGTATTGAGCGATCAGAAGATCGACGAGAAAGCCCGCTCATACTCCTGTGAATCCAACCAGTAACACTTACCGTACAGTCCGGTCTCGTCGTCTGATATGTCGCATATCTCGTCTAGGGGTGGTAAACGTCAGACCCCAATAGCTCGATAAGTCGTGTCGATATGAGGTCTATAACAGTTTGAGAAACTACTGGTAACACTTACAAGTAAATCTCAGCAACCCTGGCCAGGGATTTCTGGTTATAGCCAATCGAACACAGCGCAACATCAACTCCCTATACCGGGAGAGACGAATCCCCTCCTATCGCTCATTGCCTCCATGTGATTCGGGACTGTACCCAAAAACCACCGTTTTGCATGCCCTCTTAGACGTGGTAAGGTGGAAATCAAAGCACAGTGGGAACCACACAAGACTCTATGACGATCTCGGATCAACAGACTACTCTGTTCCAGTGTCACCAGAGAACTGCCATCTGACGTAAGGTATAATACCATCTGGGAGTTCTCGGCGAGTCCGTCCAGTGTACCCAGTCTCCACTGAGCACCCGTATATCATCTCCGATGTCAAACACCATTGGATATAGGATCATCCATCGCCCATCTCTATGGGTCGAGAAGCTATACGCTAGTCTACTCTGGTATATCGATGCCCCGTCTCGATACACCCATGACTAGGGACCTTGAAGGATGTACTTATAGACTACCATGTCCCCACTAGTATGATCCGCATCATAGTCCAGGTAGTCAAGTACACATCCTAAGGGCTTTACCAACATGTAACAGAGAGACAATCAGTATACACGTTAAGGTAAAGTTCAACCAGATAGCATACTATCATGTCGAGCAAGAAAGTCCTCCCTATATATGTCCTAGCGTCCACTACAATATACATCTTATGTACAGTAATGGCCTCTAGGGCATACATATAACTAACATCATATACGTGGGAGCTGGGTGGTCTATAAGCACATCCTAAAATGTCCCTAGTCGAGGGAGTATCGAGATTGGGCATCGATACTCCGAAGTAGACTAGTGTACACTTTTCGAGACCCCGACGAGGGGCAGTGGCTGGTCTCACAAGCTATTGGTGTAAGTTAGTCACCTGAGATAGTAAATATGTGCTCATTGGGTTTTGAGTTACACTGGAAGGACTTTCCGGGAACATGCTAGATGGTATTATACCTATTGTCAGATAGCAGTTTTTGGTTGGGATCTTCATTTTTCTCGTGTGAGTTCCCACTGTGCTTTGATTACCCTACCACAGCTCAAAAGAGTCATGCAAACAGGTTTTAGTTGGGTACAGTCCCGAGCCATATGGAGGCAGTGAGCGGATCGTCGGGGATTCGTTTCTCCCGATATTTGGAGTTGATATCACGCTGTGCACGGGTGTCCATCACCAGAAATCCTTAGTCATGGTAGACGAGAATTACTGATTTGGATCAGTAGTTTCTCAGTGGGTGACGGGCTTCACACCGACACGAAATATCACGTTATTAGGGGTCTGATTTTATCCACCCCCTAGACCCGATATGCGATACTCTTTTATGAACAGATCAGACTGTACGGAGATTGTCACAGACATGCTCAGTAGGGGTTCGGATGTGTTTGCTCGTTAGCCTTCCTTTCGCTCAATACCTGGGTAGCCGTTACGGACAGCTAGTGCCGCTGACGTGCTTGTGGTTAAATTCACTGCTAGCATATTGACGAGTCTTTAGAGTCCCACACGGAGGGTTTTCCTGGTTCAGGTGAAATGATATAGTAGTCGTATTTTGATACGTGCAGGACTTCGATCGAATGATTGTACTAGTTACCCGGACTTTCGATCGGACGGTTGATAATACTAGCCGGCTCGGGTTTGAGCCGGATTATTAAATCAGGTATTGATTTAATAATTTACGTATGTGTATTTCGATATGTATATTCTAGTATTATGTTCTTTGTGTTATTCTATTTTTTGGTTATTCGTATTCTGGTACGAATACAGGTATGCATATACAGTATAGTGTATTCTGTATTTATACGGAAAACATTCTAGAAGGGGGACACCTCATTTTGATTTATCTATTTATTAAACTAAATGGAAATGAGGTGTAAAGGTAAAGAAGTGAGAATGGTGAGAACCATGCTTGAATAGTATTGATAAATGAATTTTTAATTCATTTGTGCAAACTAATGTTTACTGAAAAAATGGTTTTACAAAACCTTACTTCATATTTTCTCTCACTTGATGGATGTTCATTTTGGAAAAACACTCTCACTATTTGCTTCTTCTCTCTTCACTACCTTTCTTGAGCTTCTCATCCTTCTTCTTCATCTTCTACCCTACCATCTCATGTGTTGAGAATCAAGGGTAGAAGAGAGATAGATACACACTTAGAGCAACTCACTACATCCTTAGCCACTCTAGATTAGCAACCTAGAGTCTCTAGTTGCTTTACTAGATTCTAAGTGTAGAGCTAGAGCCATGAGCTACATCCCTCGGTTGGATCATCTTCGACGAAGGAAGACCGACGGCCAAGCTCGATCGAGGAGACCTCAAGGAGTCAAAGAAGAGGGTAGAAGACTGAAGGACACAAATTATTCGGTAAAACACTTCTATCTCAGTAGATAATATCTTTGTAGCCTGCTAGTTTCATAATTGGTTTCAATTCTAGGTAGTTATTTCTAGCGCCAAGTTTTTAAACACCAAAAGTTTTCGTTCCGCAAGGGCCGCAGTTAACGGCCAGGGCACTAGGAACCCTAACATTTTTATCTTAACATATAACTTGTTTTAGTTTACTGTCTCTCTAATACATGTTAATAAAGCTCTTAGGATGTTCGCTTGACTACCAGGACTATGATGCAGATCATACCAGTGGGGCTTATGTAGTCCGCAAGCACATCCTTTAACAGTTTCTTGTCGAGGGAATATCGAGACAGGGCACCGATATTCCAGAGTAGACTAGTGTGTACATTTCTTAACCCTGTATTGGGCGATGGTTCATCTCATAACCATTGGTGTTTGACATCAAAGATTGTACACAGGTGCCATTAGAAAATGGGTACACCGAACAAGACTCGCCGAGAACTCCTAGATGGTACCATACCTATCGTCAGATAGTAGTTCTCTGGTGACACTTGTACAGGTTAGTCTGTAGACCCGAGATCGTCATAATATCTTGTGTGGTTCCCACTGTGTTTTGATTTCCTCCCAACCACGGCTCAAAGGAGTCAAGCAAATAGGTGGATTTTGGGTACAGTCCCGAGTCACATGGAGGCAGTGAGCGATAGGAGGGGTTTCGTCTCTCCCGGTATTGGCAGTTGATGTTGCGCTATGCTCGATTGGTTATAACAGCAAGTTCCTGGCTAGGGCTGATGAATTTACTGGTAAATATTATCAGTAGTTTCTCGAAAGGTTATAGGCCACACGTTGGCATGACTTATCAAGTTATTGGGGTCTGACGATTCCAACTTCAGATTCGATATGCGACATATCAGATGAAGAGACTGGACTGTACGGTAAGTGTTGCTTATAGGCTTTACGGGAGTTTAGACAAGTTTACTTGTTGATATTCTATTGTTTCAGTACCTAGGTAGCTGTTACGTCTAGCTAGTACCGCTGACGGCTTGTGGGTATCTGATGTGATCATTACCTACTGCTGGCATATTAACGAGTCTTTAGAGTCCGACACAGAGGTTTCCTAGCTCAAGCGAAATGAAGTAGGGCACATATGGAGATATGTGCGGGAGCTTGATTAAATACGAGTATATGATACCGTATTCTAATCTAGCGATATTTGATATCAGCCTGGTTATATGTGATATAACCGAATTATTGAATCAAGTGTTGATTCAATAATTTGATTTATATATATATGTTAATATATATTTGATATTGGTCGGTTGTATATGATATGACCGGATTATTGAATCAAGTGTTGATTTAATATCTAATATTGAATATTAGCCGGTTATATGTGATATAACCGAATAATTGAATCAAGTGTTGATTTAATGTTATGATATATATATATATATGATATTAGTCGGTTATATATGATATAACCGGAATCAAATGTTGATTTAATAATTTGATATATATTTATATATTTGATATATATATATATATATATTTATATATGTATTTAATATTGTATCATGGTTGATGATACATATAACTATGATGTATGAGAATCACACAAGATAAATAGGATGATTTATAATTTAAGAAAAAGCAAAAAAAGGGAAAATGAGTCATGGATATGGATGCTTGTAGAAGCATTGAGAAGGCATGACTCATTTTCTATTTTTTTTTATTCTTAGATATTTAAACATTCATATCTTATCTCTTGTGACATGGTTCATTTAACCTCTTATACTCATTCAAGTTCATCTCCATCTTCTTCTCCTCTTTATGGTTTTTTTATTGAGTTGAGAAAAGAAAAGAGAAAATTATTTCTAGTGAGCAAATCTCCTACTTCATCAATCTACACTAATCTAGCCTATTAGTTTAGGTTGTTTGCTTCACTAATACCTTGATTAGTGTAGAGTGAGCTTGAGTGAGAGAGACTTCAAGGTGGATCATCTTCGGCATCGAAGACAACAAGCAAGCTCGATCCTTTCTTTAAGTGGAGCCTTAAGAAGAGTTCTAGGGACGACTACTTGGAGCATTAGAAGTGTAGGGCCGGTCTACAAAGGTTGTAAACCCTCTTCACTTAGTTTAGAACTAGTTTGGTTACCTTTGAAACCCTAATTCTCTAGTTCGATTCTTGTTTAGTATGATTAGCACTCTAGATTTTTTAAAATTGCATACTTGATGCTTGTATAAACCTAGTAGAGGTGCTAAGACATACTTTCATGGTATCAGAGTCAAGCTAGAGACTTGGGCGAAATCTAGACGGCGTTAAAGTGTTCGATCGAAGTTTTAAACCCTTATTTTTCCTAGTTTCTATTCATTTTTCAAAGGTTAATATTTTCACAATTAAAAATTCTCAGAAAATCATGCATCGTTTTTTATGGAGTCTCAAGAAATACGAGAGCTTAACTCCACCAAGTGGTCGCGGAACCACCGCCGAGACCATGTCTTGGCCGCAGTTCTGCCACCGACTTGAGGTGTTATTGCCTCGTTTTTCTTCTGGTGCTTCATATTGATATTTTGGACTTTCTGGGTATTTTTGGCGAGACTCAAGTTGTTGAGGTCTCTGTGAAATGGTTGTGTTTGAAATATCGATCGAAATGTTTAACATCATCTAGATAGTTTTGGATATGTGATATAATTTTTGGAATCCACATTGATTATTTTTGTGAAAACTAGTTAACGGAATGTAAATCTTGCATTTTAATCTAAAATGATGGATTGCCACGGAGTTTCGATTCGGATCAAAACTCTGTCGTAATTTCGTATCGTACGCGAATAGTCGCCGGGTGACACTAGTAGATAGCCACGCCCCATAGCCCCGACCAAGTGACTATAGGAGAACCCTATGGTCAAAAGCATCCACTCGGGTGCTCGTGGCCATGGTGTTCCACCCAAGTGCACTTCGTTGACGACCTCGGGGGTGCGGCCATCTACTAAAGTTCCCGACGAGCATTCGATCATTTAATCGGGAATCTTGTTGAATTACCCGACTTTTTTTTGAAATGTGTTTTCAATTCGAGACCTAAATGCAAGATTTATAGGATTAGGCATGAAATCCAGAATATGTGATAATCCGGGTTTATGATGTCTAAAGCTGATGCGGATTCTAATTATTGTAGTTTTCATTTTTTTTCTGCGACCGTAAGTGTAATATGTGACAGTATTCCTGATCTCGTTTCTATACGTCAACGACATTATAGATACATATATTTACCTACGTTGATGACATGTGATGTTATTGTGTTTCTGTTGATATGTTATATTGGATCATCATGATTGAATAGCCGGGGTTTTTTACGTGAGATGAGAGCTTTTCAATTTTCATTCATGTAAATATTTGTATGTAATATTCTTTTATTGGGACACTTCCGGATTGAGGTTGTTGTCTCCATTTGATATATATTATTTACTTTTCTGCATTAGGATAGACCCAAGGCGGGGAGCACAAGTAACCGAGTTCTAGAGTCCAGTGGGAGGCCATCTCGAGGAGTCAAGACCGGTCGCCTAACTCTAGAATTGGCAGGGTTGCTTTCCGCTCTCATAGGGGTGTATAAGTGTGGGTTTGGCTATCCATCACGACCGTGGAATCTGTGTTTTTCATTACTGGCTTAATCTAAAACATAGACCTCGTAGTATATCCTATATTTCATATATCTTCTTCTGCCGTTTCTGTGATGTGATGTGATCATATAACTGCGTGAGACGAATGCTACTTATATATATAATATAATAGTAGACACTATATATGTTTTGCATCAGTTCTAGTCTTGACCCCGCCCTGCCGTAAGTTAAGTAACCTTACGGTGAAGACTCGGGTCCCTGTAGCGAATGTAGATGGCATATATGTGTGTTTTATTTTCGTTTATTCTGTGATGTTTAGGAAACTTAAATGTTGGTACCTCATTAATAAGATTAATGAAAAGAAAAGAAACCTAAAAGATGTTGTAGAATCAAAATTTTCAAAAAGGTAGCTTTAGTTCTTGCTTTGCATAGCGGTATTCCATTATGAATATCCCGCACCTCATTCGATGAAGAAATACCCTAGATCCCTTCACTGGGAATGACCTTTTTAGGAAAACTAGCATATGCTACAACCCACTCGGTTTGTTTTGAAAACTACTCGATTTTAAAGCGGAGATTAAAGCACTCCTTTTCAAATCACTAGATTCTACAACGATATCAACTTCATTACATAAAAGGTTTTCTTCAAAACCATTCGTAGCCCTCCGCCATTTCAGATACATAGTTTTTAGTATTCGTGCTATGTTTGTTGACCTCCGTCAAAGCACAGTGTACGCTAGTTGGGTAATATTTATCTGTAGTATGTTGATGCGATCGGTAGGGGCAGTCACACAGCCTTGTTGACCTCCGTCAAGGGTTTGTGTTGGTGGGTTCGAATCGATCAAGAAATGACGGGTTGAACTTGATTAGCGGCCTATGGTTTGTTGACCTCCATCAAGATCATAGGTCGTTAGGGGTAAAAACAGATATTGGGAATTTCAAGTGCTGAAATTTGCAATGAGATTGCATACCTTCTATATGATAGTTGGATCTCATACCCACTGCGAGTAAATGTTACTCCCGGGAGAGTTTTCTAATTTACAATTAGCTAATCCAGTAGGTGTGTTAATGGGGTTATGCCCCTGCGGAAACAAGGTTATTTAATTAGTTCCATGATAAAGCACGGAGAGACTCCCTCGGAGTACCAACGCCTGCCTGCCTGACCGATTAGAGAACTTGTAGGGTGTAATTAATCCTGGCTTATCTTAACTTTTAGGGTTTGAAGGAAGATTTGATAAAACATTGGGAGCCATCCTGATTAGATAAGATAATAACCAGTCTAATCTTGCAAGAGCGCACGCTAAAGTGTTTTCTTCTCTCTCTCTCTCTCGGAGCGACCATGTCACGCTTTAATCAAGATAATAATATGGATGTATTAACCGAACCCACTTATTATACTGGGCTGGAAAACGTTGGTTCCACTCTATCTTATGACAACTGTCATAAGTTTGAACTAGGGATAGGGAAATTCAAGGATTTCCACGCAATCCGAATGAAGAAAGGGCATTCTGATGCATCTTCTTCGGGTGTGTTAGTTATTGAGAACTGTTTCTCAGTTTGCTCTACGTCCTGGGTATTGGGTACCGGATCAGGATCCTATATTTATAATCTGTTACAAGGGTTAAAGAAAAGTAATGAACGGGGAAAGGGTGATATGTCTCTCAGAGTAGGGAATTGAGCAATTGTTGCTGCCGAAGCTGTCGGCGAATATCACCTTGTATTGCCAAATGGTAATACATTGATTTTGAACGACTGTTATTTCGTACCATCAATGATGTGCAATATAATATCTGTTTCTTTATTAGATAAAGTGGGATATAACTTTACATTAGAGAAAAATGTTATGAACATTTTCCTAAATCAAGTGTTGATTGGGTTTAGTACATTGTGTAATGGTATATATGTTCTAAATCAAAATACAATTATAAATATACAGTACACATACAAGAAGAAAAGTTCAGAAATGAACGAAACATTCTTGTGGCATTGTAGACTTGGTCATATCAATGTGACCAGACTAGCCAAGTTGCATAAAGATTGTTATTTGAATCAGTTCAAATTTACATCTTATGAAACTTGTCAGACATGTCTCAAAGGAAAGATAACTAAAACTCTGTTTATTGAACACGGAGAAAGAGCTACTGAACTCTTGGGACTGATACATAGTGATGTATGCATTCCTATGTCTATACATGCCAAGAATGGTTCCTCGTATTTCATTACATTCACCGATGATCTCTCAAGATTCGGACATGTGTTCCTGTTGAAACACAAATCTGAAGATTTTGAGAAATTCAAGGAATATAAGAGCGAAGTAGAGAACCAAACAGGTAAAAGTATTAAAATCCTTCGATCTGATCGAGGAGGTGAATATTTAAGCACGGAATTCCGAGATTATCTAAAAGAGAATGAGATTCTCTCTCATCTTACTCCTCCGTATACACCATAACACAATGAAGTATCGGAGCGGGGGAATCACACCCTATTAGATATGGTGCGCTCTATGATGAGTTTTGCTGAGTTACCTATTTCCTTTTGGAGTTATGCACTTGAGACAGCCGCATACCTATTGAATAGAGTTCCTATCAAATCTTCGCCTACCACTCTATATGAGATATGGGAAGGGAAGAGATCATGTCTTAATTTCATTAAGATATGGGGTTGTCCGGCTTATGTTAAAAAGAAAATACCGGACAAGCTCGAGACAAGATCTGTTTAATGTAAATTTGTTGGATATCCCAAACATTCATGAGGGTATGTTATCTACCACACCGAGGAACAAAAGGTGTTTGTTGCTCAACATGCCATCTTTTTAGAAGAGGAATTTCTTATAGAAGAAATTAGTGGTAATGAAGTAGAGATGGATGAAGTTCCAGAAACACAAACTATAACTGAAGATTTGGTAGAACCGGAGGATTTGATAGTCCCAAACGAATCTCAGCCACTCCGCAGATCTAATAGGGTTCCTCATCCACCTGAGAGATACTACGGTTTTCTCATAGATGGTGCGAGCGAGGATTGCATCATGGAAGATGATGACCTGACTAGTTTCGAGCATGCCATCACAAGTGGGGACTCTTTGAAATGGCTGGATACTATGGGATCTGAGATGGAATCCATGTACACCAACAACGTATGGACTTTGGAAGTTGCTCCTGAAGGGGTAAAACCCATTGGGAGCAAGTGGATCTTTAAGAAGAAAATTGGTGTAGATGGAAAGGTTGAGTCCTTCAAAACTAGACTTGTAGCAAAAGGTTTTCGTCAACGACAAGGTATCGATTACGATGAAACCTTTTCTCCATTGGCTATGCTTAAGTCCATCAGGATCCTACTTGCCATTGCTGCATACCATGACTATGAAATCTGGAAGATGGGCATCAAGACCGCTTTTTTAAATAGTGATTTAGAGGAGAGCATGTATATGAAACAGCCAGAGGGCTTCGTAGACAGTGGGAGCAGCGGAAAGGTGTGCAAGCTGCTTAAATCAATCTACGGATTAAAACAGGCGTTGCAGAGCTGGAACATCTGTTTTGATGTAGTAGTCAAAGAGTTTGACTTCATCAAAAACGTAGATGAACCATGTATATATAAAAAGGTTGTAGAGAGTAAGGTTGTCTTCCTCGTTTTGTACGTGGATGACATACTCTTGATAGGAAATATTCCTTTGCTGCACTCGGTCAAACTCTTCCTATCACAAAAGTTCTTCATGAAAGATCTGGGTGATTCCTCCTACATTCCGGGGATAAAGATCTATTGAGATAGAACCAAAAGGATGTTGGGATTGTCCCAATCCAGGTACATAGACACCATATTAAAGAGGTTTAGTATGGAAGATTCTAAGCGTGGTAATTTACTCGCTTGTTCAGGAATCACTCTCTCCAAAGAGATGTCTTCCAAGACTGATTTGGAGAGGGTTCGCATGAACGTGATACCCTATAATTCTGCAGTTGGGTCAATCATGTACGCGATGTTATGCACCAGACCGGATGTAGCTTATGCACTTAGTGTGGTAAGTAGGTATCAATCAGACCCAGAGGAGAAGCACTGGATACCTGTGAAGAAAATTCTTAACTACTTGAGAAGGACTAAAGAGATGTTCTTGGTGTATGTAACGGAGAACTCCAGGTGGAGTCCTTTACCGATTCGAGCTTCCAGAGTGATAAGGACGACAACAAGTCTGTCTTGGGCTATGTCTTCACCCTCAATGGAGGGACGGTATTTTGGAAGAGTTCCAAGCAAGATACTGTTGGAGACTCGATGATGAAGGCTGAATACATCGCTATTAACGATGCTGCCAAAGAGGCTGTTTGGATGAAGAAGTTTATTATTGAACTTGGTGTGGTTCCATCCATTGAGGGTCCAATACCTTTGTATTGTGATAAAAATGGAGTTATGGCTTTAGCCAAGGATCCCCGGTCCCACCAGCAATCCAGACATATTCTGAGGCGGTACCACCTGATCCGGAAGATAGTTGATCGCCGGGAGATTGAGGTCAGAAGAGTAAATACGAAGGACAACACGGCGGATCCACTCATGAAGGCCCCTTCCTTAGACACAGTTTGAGAGACTTTTTGTGATGTTGGGTATGCGATATTACAACAACAAGCCTTAGTGCAAGTGGGAGATTGTTAGGAATATGTATGCCCTAGAGGCCATTATTGTATATTATAGTGGATGCTTGGACATATATAGAGGGCTTTCTCGCTTGACATGATAGTATGCTATCTGGTTGCTCTTTATCTTAACATGTACACTTATTTTGGTTTACTATCTCATTGATACATGTTGATAAAGCCCTTAGGATATTGGCTTCACTACCAGGACTATGATGCAGATCATACTAGTAGGGCTTGTGTAGTCCGCAAGCACATCCTTTAATAGTTCCTAGTCGAGAGAGTATCGAGACAGGGCATTAATATTCTAGAGTAGACTAATGTGTACATTTCTTGACCCTGTATGGGGCAATGGTTGATCCCATAACCATTGGTGTTTGACATCAAAGATTGTACACAGGTGCTCATTAGAGAATGAGTACATCGAACAGGACTCGCCGAGAACTCCTAGATGGTACCATACCTATCGTCAGATAGCTGTTCTCTAGTGACACTTGTACAGGTTAGTCTATAGACCCGAGATCATCCTAGTATCTTATGTAGTTCCCACTGTGCTTTGATTTCCTCCCTACTACGTCTCAAAGGAGTCATGCAAACAGGTGGATTTTTGGTATAGTCCCGAGTCACATGGAGGGTGTGAGCGATAGGAGGGGTTTCGTCTCTCCAGGTATTGATAGTTGATGTTGCGCTATGCTCGATTGGCTATAATAGAAAGTCTCTGGCCAGGGCTGATGAGATTTACTGGTAAGTGTTATTAGTAGATTCTCGAAAGTTTATAGGCCACACATCGGCATGGCTTATCAAGTTATTGGGGTCTGACGATTCCACCACCAGACTCGATATGCGACATATCAGATGAGGAATCAGACTGTACGGTAAGTTTTGCTTATAGGCTCTACGGGAGTTTGGACAAGTTTGCTAGTTGATCATCTATTCGTTCAATACCTGGGTAGCCGTTATGTCCAGCTATTACCGCTGACGGCTTGTGGGTATCTGATGTGATCATTACCTACTGCTGGCGTATTGACGAGTCTTTAGAGTCCCACATAGAGGTTTCCTAGCTCAAGTGAAACGAAGTAGGGAATGTATGGAGATATGTGCGGGGGCTTGATTAAATACGAGTATATGATACCGTATTCTAATCTAGCGATATTTGATATCAGTCAGGTTATGTGTGATATAACCGAATTATTGAATCAAGTGTTGATTCAATGATTTGATTAATATATATATATATATATATATATGTTCATATATTTGATATTGGCCGGTTATATATGATATGACCGGATTATTGAATGAAGTGTTGATTTAATATCTAATATTGAATATTAGCCGGTTATATGTGATATAACCGGATAATTGAATCAAGTGTTGATTTAATGCTTTGATATACATATACATATGCGCGCGCGCTCGTGCGCGCACACACACATATATATATGATATTAGTCGGTTATATATGATATAACCGGATTATTAAATCAAGTGTTGATTTAATAATTTGATATATATTTATATAGTTAATATATATATATATATTAACTAATATTTAGCTCAAATAAGATTTTCTTCTCTTTATATATATATGATATATATATATATATATATATATGTATGTATGTATGTATGTATGTATGTATATGTATGTATGTGTGTATGTGTGTGTATTTGAATTTGTATCAATGATAGAAGGAACGAGGATGTGTGAGAATCACATTGAGAATGAGATAATAATAAACATTTTGAATTAAAAGAATTGAAGAATGAGTCATGGTTTGTGGAGGCTTTGAGAAACCATGACTCATATTTTATTCTTGGATTATTCGATGATATTTATCTATCTCATTCTTATCACATCTCATGATTTGAGCTCATGGTTCATTCTCTCATCTAAGTTCATCTTTATCTTCTTCTTTTCTCCCCACTAGAGATTTCTAGGGTGAGAAATGAAAAGAGAAAGAAGAAAAATTTGTGAGCAAAATTCCTACTTCATCAACCTACACTAATCTAGCCATTAGTTTAGGTTGTTAACTTCACTAATACCTTGATTAGTGAAGTGTGAGCTTGAGTGAGAGAGACTTCAAGGTGGATCATCTTCGGTATCGAAGACAACAAGCAAGATCGATCCTTTCTTCAAGTGGAGCCTTAAGAAGAGTTCTAGAGACTACTACTTGGAGTTTTAGAAGTGAAGGACTTGACTACAAAAGTTGTAGTCTCTCTTCACTTAGTTTAAAATGTAGTTTGCTTACTTTAAAACCCTAATTCTCTAGTTCGATTCTAGGTTAGTAAACTTAGCACTCTAGATTTTTAAAATTTCATACTTGATGCTCAAATAAACCTAGTAGTGGTGCTAAGACATACTTTCACCCTGCCTCGACGCCATGAGATGGGGCCATGTTGCCTTCCAGAATCCGACTACTCGAACACTTCTCCGTGTTGTGATCCTAGTACAGAAAAATAAAAATATATACAATGGTGACATCAACCTCAACCCGGCTTTGTCCCGATAAAAGAATATACAAACGGGCGGAAACGGCAGTCCACATGTCGGACGCTCGCCCCGCAACAATGAATATACATATGAATCAACACTGTACTATAACCGTTACACAATAGGCCAACCACCACGACAAATTATCCATAACAACAGCGCAACAGTGACCATCAACGTGAATATCATGTTTGTAAACCCGTATGATTGTACATATAGCAATCAGTCGGGTTATACCGCTCAATGATATTCACGATTACATAAACAAATACACTGATAAGCAAGAATTTAGAATTTCGATCGATTAAAACTTTCCGCATTTACCCTATGTACAAACCAGTACACAAATAATTCTGGGCAAAAACCAAATGTACCAAAAATCACATTTCCATGAACCTGAACCCCAGAAAAAATTTGGAGCACCTTAGCCACAATTAGGCCGTAGATTAGTGGTCTAATTAGGAGCTTATGTGCTCAAATTTTTTTCTTGGTTCTAGAAAAGCCTGCATATAATTTTAAGGTCACTGAAAATATTTTTTGAACTTTGAAAATCGAACAGCAAGCTAGTAATGGAGACGCAATTAGTATAATTTCTGTCGATCGAAGTTCTAAATACGTGCTAACTAGCTAGTTAAGATTTATTGACCGGCTCTGATACCATGTAAGTCGATGTCACACACCCCATAAGGTTTTTGGAGAGGCGGGATTTACAAAAAACAATTTTAATAGAAGTAACATCGACTAAACTTCCAAGATCATTCATAAACCTTAACTAACTAAACATAAAAAGGTTCTAAACTACTTTGATAGTGGTTTGTACCTCTAAGATACAAGTCCTTCGGGTCTTCTTCTCCTCTCCTTGAGCTCCTAGAAGGTACGGGTCGCGCTTGATCATCGGCCTCTTCATGTCGAAGACGATCCACCGAGAGTCTATGGTTTAAGCTCTAACCTTAAGAATAAGGTAACTAAAGTATCCAGTTTGCTAATCTAGATAGCTTAGGAGATGCAGAGAGTTAATTGGACTATTTTATCTCAAAGAACCCTAGGATTCACAATACATGTGAGGGTTAGGTTTTGAAGAAGAAGAAGGAGAGCAATGGAGAGAAAATGGAAAGATAGAATGATGATAGAATTACGCAAGTGAAGAATGGCTAAGTCTTTTACAAAATCAAGCATGCATTATTTTCTCATAGAAAAATGTAACCATGCTTGAATAGTAAGGTCAAATGAATAAACTAAAGAATTTGCCATGCTTCAAACCATGCCACAAATATCTCCATTTTCCACCTCATTATCTATTTACCAAAAATAGATATATGTAAAATGAGGTGTCCACTTCTAGATGCATATCTTGAAAAATTACAAGAATGCCCTCACCGTATATACATACCCATATTCGTACTGCAAAAAATACGAATACCAAGAGATAAAGATAATCCAATAATATAATACTAGAATGCGTCTTAATCCTAAGCCCATTAGTATTATCGGTCCGAACAACATATTAGTACACGTATATGATCGGAACTCTGCACGTAAAACTATACGGCCTCTATATCGTTTCGCCTGAACCAGGGAAACCCTCTGTGTGGGACTCTAAAGACTCGACAGTATGCTGGCAGTGGGTTTAACCGCAAGTCCATCAGTGACACTAGCTATACGTAACGGCTATCCAGGAACCTGCCGAAAAGTAGGCCGACGAGCAAACTCATTCGAACCCTTACTGAGCCTGTCCGTGACAATCTCTATGCAGTCCGGTCTGTTCTTCTGAGAGTATCGCATGACGGGTCTAGGGGTGGATCTCGTCAGACCGCTAATAACCTGACAAGTCGTGCCGGTGTAGCTCAAGACCATCCGAGAATCTACTGGTCTAAGTACCAGTAATTCTCAATCCATCCTGGCCAGGGATTTATGGTGTTGGCCAACCGAACACAGCACGACATCGATTTCCTATACCGGGAGAGAAAAATCCCCAATAATCACTCATTGTCTCCATCTGGCTCGGGACTGTACCCTACTAAAACCTGTTTGCACGACTAAGTAGAGCCGTGGTAGGGTAGTAATCAAAGCACAGAGGGAACTCACACAATACAAATGAACTATCTGCACTCCACCAGAGAACTGCTATCTGACGCTAGGTATAATACCATCTAGCCAGTTCTCGACGAGTTCGTCTAGTGTACTCATCCCTAGTGAACACCTATATACAATCTTAGGTGCACCACACCAATGGCTTCGGGATCATCCATCGCCCATAGTCAAGGTCTAGATATGTATACACTAATCTACTCTGGAGTATCGATGCCCAGTCTCGATACTCCCATAACTAGGGACATTTTAAGGATGTGCTTATCGACTACCCAGCTCCCACAAGTATGATTGCCATCACAACGCTGGTAGTCATGCAATGATCCTACAGGCATTATCAACATGTATACGAGATATGAAATAGCAAGTAAAGCATATCACATGTTAAGATAAAAACAAACCAAATAACATACTATCATATGGAGCAAGATTATCTTGTACATACATATCCCTAGCATCCTATACAATGAAGGCCTCTAGCGCATACATATCTAACATCCTATACACTGGAAAGCATACCGCGAGCGGAAAGCAGTAAGGCAGATGCGTTAGCCAAGTTGGCTAAAGAATTGGCCGACAAAGACCTCGATGACGTAAGCATCATTGTTCAGAGCTGCAGGATCCTAGTGCCAGCAGATATACCTACGGAAGTTATGATGGAACAACCCGAGGAAAAAGGAGCGATCGAAGAAGATACGCTCCAAAAAGAAAATGAGGAAGAAGTTGAGGACTGGAGGAGAATCTTTATTGACTACTTCAAATCCCAACGCACACCTGAAGATGCGTCATCTAAACATCAGCTCATGAAACGAGCTCTGTCATTCGCTTTCGTCAATGATACTCTATACAGGAGATCTGATTGGTTCGAAAAAGTGTGTCTATGTGTATTCTAAATACTGCAATCAATAACAGTGTTGCAATAGCTAGCCGCTAGTGAGTAGGGGCCGTCCACAGGGAAACGGTGAACTGCTTTTATTGTTTTAGACGTGTTAATAGAAGAAAGGTGAAATTGTTATCGTTTATTAATAAGAAGGTTTTGAAAAGTTTATAGGAGAAGGATTTGTAGGGTTTATAGGATTTAGTAGTTAATGGATAGAGTTTTAAAAATAATTCTTTTTATCTTTTAATTATTTATTACTAGAGAAATAGCGATGAATGTAGATTAGGGTTTTTGTAGAGAATTATGGTTTTTCTCTACTGACTCTTATCCTTCCATTGATCCATATTTGTCTCAAGCCCTTAACAAAACAATTATTAACGAATCTCAAATCGTGGTTGTGACTATCATGAATTGATAGCACGCCCGATAGGAGGGTTAATATTCATTTTGCTAAAATTTATAAAAATTAAAACTTAAAAAGAAATTAAAAGAAATTTTTCATCCATTATACCACCCTATTCTACAAACCCTAACAAGCGAGAATTTACTCGTCCGTGGAGATTAACGAAGTAAAAGAAAGGTGGAAGAAAATGGAACCTATAACTTAAAAATTAAGATTAAAAATGCAGAAAGAAAATGCAGAAAGTAATTGTGGAAAGTAAATGTGAAAAAATTAAAAGAAAGAACTACCTTTTATTGAATAACTATTGCATTACAAAAGTTGCTCGCTGAAAAAGTAAATTGCAACCTTAATTTTCTCTAGATTACTTGATCGGTAGATCGGTCGATTCATCGATTGATTCGTTTATTGATAGATAGATCTCGGTCCTTTTATAGGCTCTGAAACTTGAAACCCTAGACGACATATTGAAGTGTGTGCAAAGAGGATCAAGCCCCTGATTTTTCACATTCTACGGCCACCGTACGACCGCGCTTCTGCCGCCTATTACCCTCTTTGACCGCGGATCCGTCGTCCCTTGGTGGGTTTGAGTTTCCAAATTCTTCGTGCCTTTTTCTCTTGATATTTGGAGATCCTTCTGATAAAAACATTCTGAAAATATTGCTCTTAGTCTCTGCCGTTGCAAGATTCTTCAATTTGCTCTAACATTCGGCAGATTTGGCTTGGTGATTCGATGTGGATCTCCTACTTATAGTTCGGACATGAACTGATCTTATTATAAAACCTGCACAATATCTCATATCACATTGTTAGTAGCATTTGTTTTATTTGAGATATTATTCCAACCAATTAAATGATATGATATTTTAATAATATTGGTTAGGAATATTTGATATGATATGCATATTTTAATAATAAATAATCTCATGAATATTTTATTTAAATATGATATGCATATATTTTCCCTAATTATATTAATTATAAATTAAGAAACGTATGACAATAATCATTTTACAAATAAACTCACATATGTTCTTAATTTATAAATAACACCTTTTAGTAGTAAACAATAATAGGGAAAATGTCCATACAAATGTGTAATAAATTTTACTGATCAAATACCCCCAAACCTATCTTTGATCGTCCCGAGCAAACTATTTATTAAAAAGAAAGAGAAAAAACCTAGCACACTTTCGTAGGCAACACGATTAAACCCACAAAATCCCAAAATAAAAGAAGACGAAAATTACATGCAAAGATAAGGAACATATAAAATAAAAACTTGAAAAAAAGAGTTTCAAACTACACTAGCTTTTTAGTTGTCAAGAGCCCTACCTTAATGGTCTTGAAAAAATGTCGGAACTCACATTCTCCCTCAATAAAAAATAGTCTTTAGTCTTCCTCCCTACCTATCCTCCAAATATCGATCATATACCCCCTACGTGTGTGTAAAAGATATCCCTACTCTTGGAGAATTCAATTCAAGCTATCATACCCTTTGTCCATATTCCTTAGTACTTTTTAGACGGTGATCTTTTAGATGGATTTGCTCACACATTTTTTATGCGACCGTTAATATTTCTTGAGTCACTAACCAACCGATTACTGAATGTGCTCGTTTATTAAGGAGTAATTAGCAATATCCTAGTCTTACAACACATAAGACTTAACAATGACTCCCAAACCAGTTGGTCTAAGGCACTAGGTGATAAGGCACACTTGCTATATTTTTTATATGCTGCCTTAAGTAATTGCAAAACCAGTGTTCATTTTTCTTTTTAATCTTTTTTATGTACCACTTATATTTTGTTTTTCCTTCATACTAAGGCTTCTAAGAAAGAGTATTTCAAGGTATCCTTTATTATCCCAAGTTTCAAGATGTGTGCAAGTGCGTATAGTAGGGTATCAACGTTCAGAAGTTTAGACTCAAGAATATGTACTATTATTCAGCTTATTTTTATCCGTGGATTAGTGATTTCTTCATCTTATTAACCCTTAGGACAACATCTCATGACTACGTATTACTAGTTTCATTTTAAAACAACTAATTTTCTTGCATTTATTAAATCTTTTCCTCTCTTTCATATGTATTTTTCATATTCTAACTTTTATTTTCAAATTTTTTTTATAGTGCCAAATGATATGTCAATAAACACATACCTCCCCTCAAACCTATTTGCAGCAGTGTCCTCACTGATGCTGTTGTTCGAGCGCAAAAACCTGGAGACTTAGGTGGAGAATAATAGGGTCAAAAGTTAGTCAAATGGAAAGCCACCCTCAAACTTGTTCTTTAGCATGCACATATATTTATTATTTGTTTATTTATTATTATTATTTTATTATACACACCTCGATTCTTAGATGAAACAGTGTTACCGAAATATGGAGGTAAGGTAGAGGAAAGTTAGTCATGATAAAGCGGCTCCTGCAAGAACACGTGCTCCTCCGATGGGTTAGCGGAAAAGTACGTCTTTAATATATGCTCATTTACTTTAAAAATAGAGCTGTTTTTAACATTTTCTACATCCACTGCACCGTGCGGGTATACATACCGCACTACAAAAGGTCCTTTCCAACGAGATCTTTGCTTACCCGGATGAAGATGGAGATAGGAATTGTAAAGGACATGTTGTCCCGGTGTGAATGTTTTTCTTAAAAGATATTTGTCGTGGAACACTTTTGTCCGATTCTTTACTATAACCGCGTTATCGTAAGCTTCATCACGAAGCTCGCTTAGCTCATTTAATTGCAGCTTTCGAGCTGCCTGCTTGGTCAAAATCGAGGTTAAGTTCTTTAGTTGTCCATATTAGTTTATGTTCAATCTCAACTGGGAGGTGGCAAGCCTTCCTAAATACCAGTCGGTAAGGAGAAATGCCAAGATCGGTCTTATATGCTGGACGAAATGCCCAAAGAGCATCAGTCAGTTTAGTGGACCAATTTTTACGGTTCTTAGAAACCGTTTTCTCCAAAATTTGCTTGATCTGTCTATTCGAGACTTCTGCTTGCCCGCTCGTTTGGGGATGATAGGGCGTAGAAATGTTGTGGTTGATTGAATATTTCCGCATTAAAACCTCGAAAGACCATTTACAGAAATGCATCCCATTGTTTCTAATGATAGCGCGAGGGTGCCCGAACTGAGAAAAGTTATTTTCTTTAAGGAACTTAACAACAACCTTGTTGTCATTAGTATGACTCGGTATTGCTTCAACCCATTTAGAGACATAATCAACCGTTAATAAAATGTATAAATTCCCAATAGAGTTGGGAAACGGGCCCATGAAATCAATTCCCCATACATCAAATATCTCTACAACTAAGATTGGTTGGAGCGGCATCTTGTTTCTCCATGAAATCCGACCCATGTGTTGACACCGTGAACAAGTTTTACAATAATCATATGTATCTTAAATAACGTGGGCCAATAAAAGCCACATTACAAAACTTTCATCATAGTTTTTCTTGGACCAAAATGACCGCCACATGGCAGAAGGACAATACACTCTTGAACTCATTATTAGGGACATATCGGCGAGTGATCTGATTGGGAAAATACTTAAACAAATAGGGTTCGTCCCAGTAGAAGTGTTTCACGTGGGATAAAATTCTGTGATTGTCTTGATTTGACCATTCGCTGGGTAGAAGTCCAGTTGCTAAATAATTCACAAAAATAGCGAACCAAGATTCGCAAGATTGGTCAATAGGTATTCGTTCGGAAAAAAGTCATTTATTGGCATGGTCAACGTTGGTGAAGAAGAAAGTCATGAAAGATGGTTAGCTACGATAATTTCACATCCACTTTTGTCTCTGATGACAAGGTCAAATTCTTGAAAAAAGAGGATCCAACGTATTAGCCTGAATTTAGCGTCTTTTTTCGAAAAAGATGTCTTAAGGAGAAATGATCGGTGTAAACTACGACCAGAAAGCCAATTAGGTAGGGCCTGAATTTTTCTAATGGAAAGACAACTGCCAAGAGTTCTTTTTCGGTGGTTGTATAGTTCATTTGGGCATCGTTCAAAGTCCTACTCGCATAATAAACCACATGTGGCATCTTATCGATGTGATGTCCTGAGAATGCACCAATAGCAAAGTTGGATGCATCACACATAAGCTCAAAAGGGTGATTCCAATCTGGAGACGATAGAACGGGGGCAGTAGTGAGAGAACGTTTAAGTGATTCAAAAGCAGCCAAGCAATCAGAGTCGAAGTGAAATGTTGTATTCTTGGCCAAGAGAAGAGTTAAGGGTCTAGCAATCTTGCTAAAGTCCTTAATGAATCGTCTATAAAACCTAGCATAACCAAGAAAGGATCGTATATGTTTGACACATTTGGAAGGTGGAAGGTTGGAAATGACATCTATTTTAGTTTTGTCTACCTCAATATCTTTTCGTGAAATGATATGCCCTAAGACAATACCTTCTTGAAACATGAAATGGTATTTTTCCCAATTCAAAGTTAGATTCTTATCCTCAGCGTCAAGATGGCGTAAATATTCCTCAAAGGAGTCCCCAAATTTGGTGAAATCTTTCATAAATATCTCCAGAAAATTCTCTACCATGTCCAAGAATATCCCCATTATATACCGCTGAAAGGTAGAGGGGGAATTGCATAACCCAAAGGGCATGCGTCTATAAGCGAAAGTACCGAAAGGAAAAGTAAAAGTTGTCTTATCTTGATCCTTTTCGGTGATGGGAATCTGGTTATAGCTTGAGTAACTGTCCAAGGAACAGTAGAACTCATGCTCGGCTAAACATTCCAACATCTGGTCAATGAAGGGTAGAGGGAAGTGATCTTTTCTCGTCGAGGCATTGAGTTTTCTATAATCAATATATACCCGCTACCCGGTTTGGGTGCGAGTTTCAATCAACTCATTAGCCTCATTAGTTATGACCATGATTCCAGACTTTTTAAGGACCACGTGAATATGAATTACCCATTGGCTATCAGATATTGGGTAAATTATACCATTATCTAATCATTTGATGATTTATTTCTTCACCTCCTTTTTCATGACGGGATTCAACTATCTTTGTGGGTCACGGGCTGGTTTGGCCTCATCCATCAAATGTATATGATGTTCAACAATCAAGAGATTAATCTCTTTGATGTCCGCCATTGTCCAACCGAAAACTTGCTGATTCGATCTCCAGACAAACAAAAGAGGTCTCTCTTGCTATAAGGCTAGAGACGCTGATATGATGACGAGTAAAGACTCATTCTCACATAAATATGCATATTTAAAATGAGATGGCAGCGGCTTGAGATCAAGTGTCGGCGAAGAGACGATAGAAAGTAGGGTAAGGAAGCGATACTCGGACTCCATGAGAGGTTCATAGCTAGCGTAAGAAATTGACTTGGATTGCTCAACTAACATGTTCGACAAGTCAAAGGATTCAAACTCGGGGGTTGACTTGTCGACAGAAGGGTCCCGTGAATCAAGATCATCAAGGAAAGTGAACCCTTTGTATTCCCTATTCGTGTAAGGAGTAGCTGGATCAAACAATAACGCACTAGTGACGTCGAGATCATCATCATAGAGCAAAAACTCCTTAAATTCATAACTGTTGGAAGCTATCTCGTTGACGAAACATATATCAAACATATGAGCAGAAGGTTCGGAGGGTTGACTTCCTACCCTGAAAATGTTAAGTTCAATTGTCATCTGTTCATATCATAATTTTGCATATTATATTCCCCATTCTTAATCATTTTACAAATAAACAGGTGCTTTTGATTCATGTCTGCTACATAGTTGCAGGTTACAGGTTCTCGGAACAAAAACAGTGAAAACGATGAAAAGGCGATACAAAAGTGAGACTACGACCAACAAATGGAAAGATCTTGATCATGCCTACAGTTTGAAGACTAAACGAAAATCAATGGACGATTTCACAAAGAACAAAGGCAGCGCAAGGTTCAAGACTTCAACACGAAGCAAGCGGTAAAAGTCCACGACTTTATTCACTGTGGAAATCTGGAAGAAATCTAGAAGACAAACAGAAAAACCAAGTAATGAAATAAGAAGCAAAAAGCAGCAAAAAGAACCCCAGGAAAAAGCAGCCAGCAAGCCCTCAAGATGGCCGCGGAACCGCGGCAAAACCTGGCTCTTGGCCGCGGATCCGCGGCCGTGCATCGCCCGTGTCGGTGCAAAAGTCTGTAGCGGCGTGGCGGTGTGTTGACTAGGTTTCTTATAGGGTAAAATTGTAAATGCAGACGTGAATCGAATGTAACCCTAGGGTTTCTATGATCTATAAATAGAAGCCCTAAACCTCTTTTTGAGGTATGCCTCTTCTTGTGCCTCATTTTATATATCAAATTCAGAATTCAATTCCTGTAAAAGTTGGAAGAGAGCATCAAATAAAAAGTAGAGTAAGTTTTCTTTTCATTGCCCTAGTTAATTTTATTATATGCCCTAGTATAACTTTTATTATCTGCCCTAGTATAACATTTATTATCTGCCCTAGTTAATTAGTTTAGAACATGTTTTTCAATTCCCTAATGAGTGAATAGTTCCTCACTTGTTAGGGTTAGGAATAAGAGATGTTTGAGAGATGAAGATCTCTCACCCCTTTCTTGCCCATCACACGTTTTTATAGGACTCCATGCATACATGCACACACCGCTCCCTACGGCACCCTATCCCACGAGGTAGCGGTGATACCGTAGTATAAAAGACCGGTTGCGTATGTTTTCCATGGAGGTTAGGGTAAGAATTAAGAAAGGAAGGACAAGAACCTAGAGGAAGAAACATCGTTCCTTCCCGATGGTACTAATCCACTTTATTAATTATTACCATAACACCTAATTAGATCTAAATTAGGGCATAGAAAGCGGTGAGGAATATTGACTTTCCAAACTTAACCTAAACCTAACCCCGGCAAGGTTTTAATCCTAGTCTAGATCAACTTAGTTTTTAGTGATAATCAATCCAACACCGTTTGGAATTAACTCGTTAGAACAATTAGGAAATACACAAAATCCCTGTGGACCGACCTGTACTCACCGGCTAGCTACCAAGCGACGCCGTTCTAGATTGCGGTAAAAATATTTTGATCACAACATACATCATTTCAATCAAATGGCGCCGTTGCCGGGGATGGCGTAGTATTTTATTTTTGCAATTTCGGGTTAATATAAAATCATAAAACTCATAAAAACTAAGAAATTAAAAACTATATAAATTTTATCATCTTGTTATTGTTTGAAGGGTATTTCGTGTGAATTTTGCAGGATCGACGAACGAGTTCGGATCTGGAAAAATCCAGAGAACAAAACAGATTACCCAAGATCTGAACAAACAAAGGACAATCAGAACAGAGAACATCAAATTTTTGGGGATCTGAACCAATCACTAGGCCGCGGAACCGCGGTAAGGAGGCGACTTTGGCGGCGGAACCGCGGCAGGGTGGTGTCGTCAGCAAGAAAAATTCCCACTGTAAGTTTTCTCTTCTCCTTCTCTGCAACCCCAATATCTCCTCTGTAAAATTTGCCTGCAGGATTCTTTACGCCAAAAATCTTTCCCCTTCTCCAATAATTGATCTTGTGCAGGATTCTTTGCGCCGCGCTAAAAAAAAATTTGTTTGCAAATGATTGTGTTTACTGCTTTGCATAATTTAAATTGAATTTAAGGGGCTTGAACACCAATCCAGATTGGGTGGAGATTTCATCACCCTTCCCAGGACCCCAAAAATCACATAAGGCATATTGCATTGACCATCAAGTAATTAAAAAAGATTAGACTCAGCCCTAAGGACTTCGCGCTCAATAGGACAAAGGAATAGTTGTAGGCATTGACCGTTGATTCTAACCTGACTTTGTGGTGCCTAGGCTAGACAGGTAGTGAAAGGTAATTTTAAAATGCCCGTCTCACGGTGATTCGTGAACGGATCCTTCTTTTCTCTACTTGTGCTTACCTGGCCACAATTGGCGGTAAAGAGGCGGTTTGAGGTCCTACCTCTTACCCTTTGGAACAGTTAGGAGCTGTCTAGCTGACCTAGGTGACCCCTAGATGTAGGCTTGATTGTGCATTTTTGATTGATTGAACGTGTGTCAAAGCCTTTTATCGAAAATCTTTTTTGCAAAAAGCCCATAAAAAACGCAAAACGGAAAAAAAAATTTATAAACAAAAACTTGCCACTTGTCGCTAAGAAATCCGTGCACCCCACATTCTTTTTCTTCTCTTTCTTACATCATGGGTACCCAACCTCCCAAAACTCTTGCCGAACTTTGGTACTCTCATCCAAACATTGCTTCACACACGAATTGTTGTGGTCGAATTACGGACGACCCCTCCATGCCCAAAATTTCTTTGAAAGATCGAATAGAAGCGTCTAGGAGAAACAGTTCGACTCTGCAATCCACTTCGTATCAACCATTTCAACCTTCACCACCTTCTTACGTTGATACTCCTTTTTCGAGTCCTGTTGTATGTCCGAAACCCATGTCTATTGCTGAACATATAGAATAATCTCGTAACCGATCTTTCATTCCTTTCAACACTTCCAGTTCTTGGGATCAAAAAGTCCATTCACCTTTTTATCCAAATGTTGATCCTTCTCCTGTCCAACCATTCAATTCCTACCAGTCCTACCCGACTTCCGCACCTTCACTAGACATTGCTTCGACACAGCCATTTGGGAGTTTCACGTATCCAAACAACTTTGAATCTTTTACTGAAACTACTTCACAACCCATGTCTAGTCTGGAACAGTCGTTGGAAGCTTATATTGTAGCGACAAACCAACAGATGAGGAATTTGGATGCATCCATTGCCGCCCTTATGCAACCTAGTGACCCGGTAGCTAGTTTCCAACTAGCTCCAAAAATTCCAATGTATGATGAGGCGGTTGGACAGAGTGAGAATTTGAGTGGTGAGAGTGAGCTGTACACACTTCCAAATCAAACCTACCCATACCCAATTGAATCCCATAACTCCGGTTTTCAAACAAGTGTCCCAAATGATTCACCAGTTGAAAATAAAAAGTTTAATAAGTTGTGCGACTTTGTAGTGCTTGATTTGCCAGATTGTGAAGGGTCTCTTTCGAGTGAAACCACACCTAATCCTTTTGAACTTTGCACCACCAATCTAGAACCTGAATTGATAAATATCCATGCTTTTGATGAGGTGTCTAAAAAAATTGATGTTCACTTGATTGAGGATATTGACGCCGGGAATATTTTAGATAATGAACACGTAGATTTGACTGAAATTTTCTCTCCAATTCATCATCCCGAGTCATTAAATGTTTCTCCCGAACTTCATATGCGTCTTGATTTTGATGATAATTGCATGGATAAGATAATTTTTGAGGAGAATTATGAGGATAGTATTGAGGAGAGTATTGAGGATAGTATTGAGGATGAATCAGTTTTGTTTGATGTGTCGTATTTTCCAATTCATCCTCCTAAACCTTTAACTGTTATACTTCCTAAATCACCCTCCCTCCTTTCCATCGTTCCGACCACGCAAAAGATCACGCAGGAGGACTGTGAGCTTGAAAATTTTCTATTCGATCACAGCAGTTTTGACGCCACTAGTGCGTTCCTCCTTGAATCTGACACTCTTCTCACAACCGATATCGATTACGAGTGTTTCACTTTTTCGGACTATTTTGAAGACTCACCGCCCAAGTTTGAGTCCTTTGAATTTTCAGATGAGTTAGTTGAACCATCAGACTCGGTTGCTTACAGTCATTTCGAACTATTGATGGAATCCTTCGAGTTCGAGATAGATTACTTAGGTGAGAATATGACTATCCCTAAATCACTCCCCTTCGTCCTTTCCATCATTTCGACCGAACAAGAATCCGTCGTGCTTCCATGTTCAATGGATGGTTTACCAAGTTCAACGTACCCATATTTTCTTGCGAATCTTGAGGGATTTGACCCCATTTCTCGACAGGTTGATAGATTAGCACAATCGCTTTTAACACATCGGTCATCACAAATTGTGCTAATTTATTCACTCAATTTACACCCTCAAGTCCGTACTACACTTCTTTCTCTCTTCCGCCATTCTCCTTCTCCACCGAGACCGTATACCGCTTCTATCTCCACACGGTCTCGTGTGCTTCTCATTTCTTTTCTCTGCACTCCATTCTTTCACCAACCCTACCATTATCACGATAAAATTTTTGAATGGTTGGTGCTAACCTTTGGCCTGTGTAAGGCCTTGTATAGTTTGATTTTTCTCCTCCATAACTCTGAACTTTAAACGCTTAAAAAAGTGGAAACACTGTTTCACTTAAGTTTGGGGGGGCCTTGTTGTATATATGTTTTGTTTTTATTTTAAAAATAAAAAAATTATAAATAAATAAACAGGGGAGTGCCGACATTTTGACCCTCTTGGTGTAGCATGACAGTGAGGACACTGTCAAGTTTAAGTTTGGGGGTATGCTCGGTAAGCCTTCTTCCTTCGCATTCATGTGTATATTCTTGCATTTGCATACTTATTTTAAAACCCATAAAAAATGAAAAATTTCAAAAATTATAAAAACTGAAACATTCAATTTTGGCCTTAATTGACTTGAGTTTGACAAAAAGGTTAACTAGCTAGGAACAAGTAGATCTTAGACTTAGTAAATTAAAAACCCTAAAAATAACCTTTCTTAAAATTTAACGGTAGAAAGTATATGTCTTTGTAGTTTATTTAGAAATATGCAAATATTGAGTTCACTTCTTTGGCTAAGTCAAAATAAGAGAAGAGTGTTGATATTTTTATTAAAGTGTAAGTCTGAAAAATAAACCCTAAGCTTAAGTCTAAATTCTGAAAATATATACCCTACAAATTGCACAAACACGAACCTTGAAACTTGGAATAGTAGAACAGACCTTGAAATGCTCTTGTCTAAAGTCCTTAGTATGAAGGAAAAAAAATACAAGTGTGAATAAAGAGATAAAAAAATGAACACTGGTTTTTGTAATTACTTAAGGCTGCATAAATAGAAAAAAAAATTTAGCGAGGGTGCTTTATCACCTAGTGCCTTAGACCAACTGGTTTGGGAATCACTGCTATAAGCCTTAGGTATTACAAGACTAGGAATTACGCCTTAATGTGCAAACATATTTTGTAATCGGTCGTTGGTACCTCAAGAAGTATTAACGGTCGCATGAAGAATGTGTGGGCAATTTCAACTAAAAATTCACCAATTGAAAAGTACTTTGGACGATGAACAAGAGTATAATAGCTTGATTTGAATTTCCAAGTGTAGGGGTGATATATACACACACGTAGGGGTATGTGATTGGGGTTTAGAGAAGAGATAGGAATGAAGAATAGGACTTATATCTTTAGTAGAGATGATAAAAATTCCTAAGTTGGGATAGAACCCTAGAAGGAAAACTTAAAAGATGTTGAAATCTAAGTAAGTCTACAGAACATATATAATCTTAAGTTGAATAATAAGGAAGCGTGAAAAATATGGGTAGATAATTTCTGAGTCGAAGATAATAGAGTTTCTTGTTAGAAAACCTAATTGGAGAATAAAAGTCGATAAGCCATATTGATAGGATTTTGTGTGTAGTATCCACTGAAAAGCCGCAGGAGACAACACTTCTCCTACTAGGGACACATAGAGGTTTAACGGCTTGTTGCACGAGCTTAGTGCAATCGCGTTTCCCTGCGAAAGTGAGGCTAGGTCTTTTTCAAGAATAAAACTAGGTTTGCTCGAGGACGAGCAAAATATAAGTTTGGGGGTATTTGTTCATATCATAATTTTGCATTATTATATTCCCCATTCTTAATCATTTTACAAATAAACAGGTGCTTTTGATCCATGTCTGCTACATAGTTGCAGGTTACAGGTTCTCGGAACAAAAACAGTGAAAACGATGAAAAGACGATACAAAAGTGAGACTACGACCAATAAATGGAAAGATCTTGATCATGCCTACAGTTTGAAGACTACACGAAGATCAATGTACGATTTCACAAAGAACAAAGGCAGCGGAAGGTTCAAGGCTTCAACACGAAGCAAGCGGTAAAGTCCACAAAATTAATCATTGTGGAATTCTGGAAGAAACTAGAAGATCAACTGAGAAACCAAGTAAAGAAACAAGAAGCCAAAAGCAGCAGAAAGAACCCCAGGAAAAAGTAACCAGCAAGCCTTCAAGATGGCCTTGGAACCGCAGCCAAACCAAGCTTATGGCCGCGGATCCGGCCATATAGTGTACGTGTCGGTGCAGTTTCGTGTCGATGCGTTAGTGCGTTGACTAGTCTTCCTAGGGGCAAAATTGTAAATGCAGATTTGTGTCGATTGTAACCCGAAGGTTTCTATCTTCTATAAATAGAAATCCTAAAACCTCTTTTGAGGTATGCCTCTTCTTGTGCCTCATTTTATATATCAAATTCAGAATTCAATTCCTGTAAAAGTTGGAAGAGAGCATCAAATAAAAATTTGAGTAAATTTTCTTTTCATTGACCTAGTTAATTTTATTATCTGCCTTAGTATAACTTTTATTATCTGCCCTAGTTAATTAGTGTAGAACATGTTTTTCAATTCCCTAATGAGTGAGTAGTTCCTCACTTGTTAGGGTTAGGAATAAGAGAGGTTTGAGAGATGAAGATCTCTCACCCTTTCTTGCCCATCTCACGTTTTTATAGGACTCCATGCATACATGCACACACCGATCCCTACGGCACCCTATCCCACGAGGTAGCGGTGATACCGTAGTATAAAAGACCGGTTGCGTATGTTTTCCTTGGAGGTTAGGGTAAGAATTAAGAAAGGAAGGACAAGAACCTAAAGGAAGAAACATCGTTCCTTCCCGAGCGGAGGAGCCTTCGCGAAGGTCCCGAAGGCGAGTACTAATCACTTTATTAATTATTACCATAACACCTAATTAGATCTAAATTAGGGCATAGAAAGCGGTGAGGAATATTGACTTTCCAAACTTAACCTAAACCTAACCCAAGCAAGGTTTTAATCCTAGTCTAGATCAACTTAGTTTTTAGTGATAATCAATCCAACACCGTTTGGAATTAACTCGTTAGAACAATTAGGAAATACACAAAATCCCTGTGGACCGACCCGTACTCACCGGCTAGCTACCAAGCGACGCCGTTCTTGATTGCGGTAAAAATATTTTGATCACAACATACATCATTTCAATCATCATCTTCCTAAATGATAGGTTCATGGAACCGTTACGACAATTGATTGCCGCATTCGAGGTTGCGAGAAATGGCCGACTGAGAATTACTAGGATTTGGTTCCGTGGGTTCGCCATAGGCTGTATATCTAAAACTATAAAGTCCACAGGGAATATAAATTCCCCGAATTTTATCAACACGTCCTCTAGTTCACCCCTAGGGTGGGTGATAGATCGATCGGCCATCTGAAGAGTGCAGTACGTAGGTTTCAACTCTCCTATGCCTGATTGCTCATAAACAAAATACGGGAGCAAGTTAACACTAGCACCTAGATCGAGTAGAGCGCAATTGATATTTTTACCCCTAATAGTTATAGAAATTGTAGGACAACCGGGGTCCTTATGTTTCTTTGGCAAATTATGGGTAAGAGCATCACTCACATTTCTTGCTAAGAAAAACTTTTTAGGTACTTGAGTTTTCTTTTTCTTAGTGCAAAGGTCTTTAAGAATTTTTGCATAGGATAGTACTTGTTGGATAGCATCTAAGAGAGAAATGTTAATGTTAACTTGCTTAAACATTTCCAAAATTTTCTCCATCTGTGAACTTGGTTTGTTTGGTCTTAACCGATTTGGAAAAGGAGCCTTATTAATAGGGGTTGGGTCCAACACTTATGGAGAAGATTGTGGGGATAGAATGGATCCCAAAATTGGATTTGGGGTGGTCTGAGATGGTAATTCATTCAAAGAAGTGGACTGAAGGTACGAGCCCAGTGAAGAACGGAGAATGGGCTCGGAAGAAGATGTTTGGTTAGAAGAAGTAGAAGTAGAAGTAGTAGCCGGGGTGTCATCGAAAGCATCAACTTGTTCTCCAACATGGTTGTTCAGCATTCTTCCCGATCTCAACATAGTTACGGCACCCACATTGTGATTTTGTTGGTTAAGGACAGTGTTAGCGTTTGGTGGGTGGCCGGAATTGGTTGAGATTGAGATGGAAGTTTCCCTTTCTTTCTTTCACTCATTGCGGCATTTAACTGTGCAATTTGTGCTTCGATAGATTTGATTCTTTCACCGTGAGAAGCAGTGTGTTGCTCTAGCGTTTGGATAGAAAAAGTTAAATTAGCCGATGTTTGCGCAGATTGTTTAATAAATGCTTATAAGCTTCTTTCGAGTGTAGAGATTTTGTTGGTACCGGCAGGAAGAACAATATTCTGTGGTTGGAAAGAATTGTTATAAGGGGTAAAGTTGTTGGCCGGGTTTTGGAATGATTGTGCTTGAATGAGATGCTGAATTTGTTGTGGTGGTTGTTGCTGCTGTGGAGGAAGCCTTAGGTAGTTATTTTGACTTTGGAACTGATTTTGATTTTGGTTTTGAGTTTGATTTTGGCTCCAAGCAAAATTAGGATTACTCCTCTATCCCTGGTTATATGTGGATGAATAAGGATCATTTCTAGGTTGTTGCTGGAAAGAAGCATTAGTTTGTTCTTGACCTTGAGACGGAGGATTCAAAAGTCATTCTTCGGATAAATGTGACGAATAACAACAGCAACCGCACACTGTTTTGGGGAGCGTAACTTGGTTTAGAGAGGCTAAAGAGAATTTGTTTTCAATAGCTTCGAGCTTCTTTTGCATTACAGCCATTTTGGCATACATTGCAATGGAAGTGTCGAGCTGATGGATACCTGCCCTAGATGAAGATGACGTTGTTGGTCTTGTGCTTTCCCACTGTAAAGTTTATTCGGCGAGATCTTCAAGAAATTACCATTCTTCCACGTCGGATTTTGAAATGAAATGACATTGACAAATGGTTTCTAGCATTTTTTTTGTCGGTGGATTAACACCCTAATAACTAATTTGGCAAAGTTGCCATTTTTCAATTCCGTGATGAGGGAATTAGACAAGAAGATCTTTAAAGCTTTCAAAGTATTTCCAAAAGGGTTCGTTGGGAAGTTGGGCAAACCGGTTAATCTCGCTCTGAATACGAGCAGTCTTATGATTAGGATAAAATTTCTTAATGAATGCTTTAACAAATTCATCTCAATTGGTTATAGATTTTGAGGAAGTTCTATAAAGCTACTTCTCTGCGAGATCGCACAAGGTAAAAGGGAGAAGACGTAATCGCATAGCATCCCCTGAAAGTTGGGTGTTGCTCATCATTGCACATAAGTTTTCGAATTTGGTTATAAAAATGTATACATCCTAAGACTCAAGCCCGTGAAATTTAGGCAACAAGTTGATGAAGTGGGGTTTAATTTCGAAATTATCCCCATTGGCTATGGAAGAGACAGACACGTAGGAAAGGGTCCGCATGTGGGGTAGCATCGGTCTTGGAGAGCGATGCGTGGTGGATTATGAATTTGCGCACCTATGGGTGGTGGAAATGTGGTGTTGTTAAAATCCGGTGGAGGTCCCTCCATCTCGGGAGATATGGTAGGTGGAGGAGAAAAAGAAGGTGAAGAAGTATCAACCTCGGGGTCGACTGCGAAAACGCAGAATAGACAAGCACTAGAATCTTGTGTCCAGCCGATCATGCACTAAGCGGGTTTAGTGCACGCGGCAGCATGTGATAACGTGTGAGAAAGATTTTAAGAAGGCTTTGCTTTGAAAAGAGTGATAGACGCAAGGCTTGACTCAGCCAATCACAAAATGCACAATCATTCCCTGGAGCTAGGGTCACCTAAGTCAAATAACTAGACCGCTCCTAGACTTCCAAAGGACAAGACGTAGGATCAATCCTCTATCACCTTCTTATCAATCTTGCAACCAGGTAAGAGCCAGGTAAGTGGGAGGTATCCACTATACTAATCACGAAATAGCAGGCCTAACTAAGTAACAACTTTCCTTAATCACACCTGCCTTATGTATGGTTACTAGGCACTTTAAGAAGGTTCTACAAGGCATCAACCATGCCCGATTAAAATTTTAGCCGTACCGAACAACCCTAAATAAGATCTTTGCTAGATAATTAGGGTTACATATGCAAGTAAATAACATTTACTACTAAGTGAATACGAAATACAAGCTTTGTAGATCGGTCATTCACTTCTAAAGCTCCTTGTCGTAGTCCCTTCGCTACGATCATGGTTCTCCCGGGCTCTTGCATGGCTTCACGAGGCGAAAGAAGCGTCGTTGCTTGAAGTCTTTGAGGCCGAAAATGATCTACGTCGAGGGAATACCAACTCAAGCTACTACTTCACTAACTAGAGAATTAGTGAAGCAAACACCCTAAACTAAAGTGCTAGTCTAGTAGAGGATGGAGAAATAGGAAGTGAGTTCACTTTAGAATTTATTTTCTCACAATGTTTCTCACTTTGGATCAAACCCTAGAGAGCTTTTTAGCTCAAGGAAGAAGATGAAGAAATAAAAATGAGAAAGATAATGATCAAGTCAAGTGAGCTAACCATGGGTGAGTGAGTATCATATACTAACTCATGTAGAGACATAATCATGGCTAAGTGTGATGGTTAGGCTAACAAATATCCAAAGTAAAAACAAACTTAGTGGACTTAGTCAATGCATCCACAAGCTTCCACAAGCTTCATGCATTTTTCTAATCTTCCACTAATTTTGTAATTACTTTAAATATTAAATCCAACATAACAAATAGCATGGTGTTAGTCTCATACACCCATGAATGTTGTATCAACAACAATGATACAAAAAGAAAACACATTTTAATATATATCACATATATATATTAAAGTTGTGCACATGTGAGAAAAATCCTTAAGTGAACAAATGTTAGTTAATGTAAATTAGTATATCAAATATACAATTATACACTAAATTATTAAATCAACACTTGACTTAATAATCCGGTTATATCTCATATAACCGACTAACATCCAATGTATCGACTTATCGAATCAACACTTTATTCGATAACCCGGCTATATCACATATAACCGACCGATACAAAAAGTCGCGAGAATAGAATACGGTATCACATACACGCATTATTCTCGGTCCCGCACATATCACATATGCACTCCTATTTCGTTTTTCCTGAGCCAGTAAAACCTTTATGTAGGACTCTAAAGACTTGTCAATACGCCGGCAGTAGGTGATGATCACATCAAGCACCCACAAGCCGTCAGCGGTACTAGCTGGACGTAACGTCTACCCGGGTATTGAGCGATTAGAAGATCAGCAAGCAAGCCCGCTCCAACTCCTATAAAAGCCTAACGGTAACACTTGCCGTACAGTCCGGTCTCCTCGTCTGATATGTCGCATATCAAGTCTAGGGGTGGTAAACGTCAGAACCCAATAATCGATAAGTCATGCCGATGTGAGGCTCATAACGGGTCGAGAAACTACTGGTAACACTTACCAGTAAATCTCTAAATCAGCCCTATCCAGGGACTTCCCTGTTATGGCCAATCGAGCACAGCGCAACATCAACCCCCAATACCGGGAGAGACGAAACCCATCCTATCGCTCATTTCCTCCATGTGACTCGGGACTGTACCCAAAAACCACCGTTTTGCACGCCCTCTTGGACGTGGTAAGGTGGAAATCAAAGCACAGTGGGAATCACACAAGACTCTATGACGATCTCGGGTCTACAGACTAACCTGCACAAGTGTCACTAGAGAACTGCCATCTGACGTGAGGTATAATACCATCTGGAAGATCTCGGCGAGTCCGTCCAGTGTACCCAGTCTCCACTGAGAACCCGTATACCATCTCTGATGTCAAACACCAATGGATATGGGATCATCCATCGCCCATCTCATGGGTCGAGAAGCGTATACTCTAGTCTACTCTGGTATATCGATGTCCTATCTCGATACACCTACGACTAGGAACATTAAAGGTGTAAGTGCACGGCGGCGCCCCGGCCGTCAATCCGACGCCGGAATGCGGAAGCGGTGATAAACTTTAATTTTGCAAACTAGCAAACCGGTACCACCGCGCACTAAACACCCGGATCGTGCCATTAAACTAGTCCTAGCTAACTACAAGACGGGTTAGAGATATACCGAGTGATCCGAGTCCTCCGGTCTTCTCGTCGTCGTCCCGATCTCCTGCGGAAACTCCGGTCGTCGCCTCCTCGCCGGAACGGCACCACATCGCCTGCATCTTTTACGGGCTCCCACCTCTATACCGAGGCAACTCGGGCTTGAAGTTGGCTAGCCGACGCGTCCAAGATTTGCTGTAGGCTAGTGTAGAGTCTATGTCTCATTGGGGTTTTGTTGCCATGGAGGATGGAGGAAGGGTTTGAGGAAAATTGGTGCTTTCAATTTTTAGCAAGGAAATGAGATGATCAAATCTACACAAAAATGAACCTCTCTCATTTTTCTCTCTCCCTATCCCGTAATGAAGTGGCCGGCCTCAATTAAGTGAGAATGGTGGAGGGAAAACAAAATTGCAAAACTATGAAGGGAGGTGATGGTAGTAAAAGCAATGGGTGACCACATCCAAAAAGAAATGATAACCATGTCATCTCCAAATCTAATCAACTCTAATCACCATTTAATGCAAAAGGTTGATAAAAAAGGAATCTCATCATGATGCCACACAATTACAAAGGACCCCCTCCACAAATACTAATTTGCACAATTGCAAATTAGTCCCTCCATCGGAAAAGTCCAGCCGGGAAAGAACAAAGGAAAACCGGCCGGAACGGAATGCAAACTGGCAACTCCAGAAAACTGGTCCCGTAATAAATTACAGGAAAACCCCGATACTGTACATACACACCCGCATCTGTATTCCGACCGGATACAAATGCAATGAGACAAAATATACACTGTACTATACTATGATCCGGCTTAAACCAAAGCCGACTAGTAATATCCGTTCGATCATGATACGTGCAATACCGCACGTATCCGATCGAACCTTGCCATATATCCATACGGCCTCTAGTACAATCTGTCCGATCCTGATCCGTGTAATACCGCACGTATCTGATCGGACCCTGCCATATCTCCATACGGCCTCTACAACGTTTCGCCCGAAAGCTAGAGTAACTGTAAGTGTGGTGGACTCTAAAGACTCGTCAATATTATGGCTATGGATTTAACCACTAGCACGTCAGAGGTATAAGCCAATACGTGACGGGCCACCAGCTATTGACCAAAAGGGACGTCGATGAGCGAATTCATCCTGACACCCTACTGAGCCTGTCAGTGACAATATCCGTACAATCCGGTCCGTTCGTCTATGAGCATCGCATGGCGGGCCTAGGGGGTTGGTAAAAGTCAGACCCCCAAAAGCGGTACAAGTCGTGTCAGAGTGTAGCCCAGAACACCCTGAGATACTACTGGAATACCTACCAGTAAATCTCCTGCCTTGGCCAAGGACTTCGTGTAATGGCTCTCCTAGACACAGCGCGAACTCACCCCCAATACCGGGAGAGACGAACCCCTGCAGATCCGCTCACTGCCTCCTTGTGGGTCGGGACTGTACCCAACTAAAACCTGTTTGCACGTCTCCTTTGAGCGTGGTAGGGTAGTAATCAAAGTACAGTGGGAACTCACACGAGACAAATGACGATCCTCAGGTCGATGAACTAACCTGTACACATGTCACCAGGGAACTGCTATCTGACGTCAGGTATAAGACCAACTAGCATGTTCCCGGCGAGTCCTGTCCGGTGTACTCATAACCCAATGAGCACCTGTATACATCTTAGGTGAATCAACTGACACCAGTGGCTTGTGAGACCGGCCACCGCCCCTCGTCGGGGTCTCGACTGTATACACTAGTCTACTCTGGAGTATCGATGCCCTGTCTCGAAACTCCCACGACTAGGGACCTTTTAAGGATGTGCTTATAGACCCCAGCTCCCACTTATATGATCGCCCTCATACTGCTGGTGGTCTAGCAAGAATCCTAGGGGCTCTATCAACGTGTAATAGCAACCTGTCAGGTCACCTAAATCAGTACACGATGATAAAGATAAACCAGATAGCATACTATCATCTCGAGTAAGACTGTCCTACCGGGATAGGTCCTCCCTCAATCATTGTAATCACGTGCTTGTGATCCAATAATTGACTCTGAGAGCACTATCTCCAACAATCTCCCACTTGCACTCAAGGCTAATTATTGCGATGTCGCATACTCACAGCCCGTGTGATACCGAACACCCAACTCCTCTACTGGTCAGTCTCATAAAGCTCGCTTGCGAAACTATTGCGTTCAAGGAATAGCCTTAGTGAGTGGATCCGCCTTGATGTCTCTTTCTATGTCTCTCTATATCTTAAGTTCGCGGAGAAACCCATCTCCCGAAATGAGCAATACCTGTCTTAGAATGTGTCTGGATGTCTGATGGGACCTAGGAAATAAATGAACTCCAAATCCAAACTTCTTAGACTGTATCGTCAACTGAACTTAATCAGTATCCTGCACCATGCCTCCCTCAGTATTGCCTTGGACCACCTGTCCAAAATACTGCCCCTCATCAGAAGGAAAACTATAACTCTGACAACCTCCTTGTTGTCTGGGTCACCTTGGAAGCCTGGAATGATAACTGTCTCCCAAATGAGGCTGTCGTTATCATATCCCTAGAACATCTACTTATGTTCTAAAGCTGCTCCCGACCGTTTCTCCAGGATTGGATCAATGTCAACTTATTGAATATAGTGCAAGAACAACATCTGGTGTGGTACTTGACATCTCATGATTGACTCAATTGCCTGAGCAAGTGATCTGCTAATCATGCACATCCCTCTCCCCTTTAGTCTGTAAGACACCTTTAGAGAAGGTGACTCCATCACCTGCAGGTACACTACCGTGCCAGGAGTCGTCCATTCTAAATACTCTTAGAATGCTGTCTAAGTACCCAGATTGGGAAACCACCCAAATCTAGATCTAAAACCATAGATCTAGTAACCAGTATGTTTGATATAATGTCCAAGTCCCATGTGGAGAAACCACTGTGTGACGACCAAAGTATAACCGATCGTAGTATAGGAGTTTCTTTTCCTATTAAGTGTATGTCATCCAAATACCATGACATCACACCCTACTACCTTCTCAACAGATCCATCCCCTATTCTGACGAAGTCAAACCTATGACTGTCACATCAGAAATTGATGATCTATCTCCGCTATACCTGCTTTAGTCTATAAATAGACATAAGCCAACTTTCCACCAATGCTTCCGCTGCTCCCACTGACTACGACAACCCTCTGCCAGAGTCATATACACGTACACTTCTAAAACTATTTTAGAACGACGCTATAATCATCCTCCCGCCGGGTCTCACACTCTGGAACAACAGCAATGGCAATTGTGGGTAAACAAGAACCTCCCTGTCACCGTCCTTGAGGTTACCGGAGTACCTCTCGGGTGCCTGAGGTTACCCACCCTATCTGCGGAGTGGCCAATCGAATATCAAATCAGATTGAATCTTTAGGTTCCTATGAAATCTTCAGTAATCGTTTGTGGT
Organism: Agapanthus africanus; assembly: GCA_030015575.1. Classification (NCBI taxonomy): domain Eukaryota; kingdom Viridiplantae; phylum Streptophyta; class Magnoliopsida; order Asparagales; family Amaryllidaceae; genus Agapanthus; species Agapanthus africanus. Next base: position 450,521,868 of record JASDDO010000012.1, on the reverse strand, counting down.
TCTGGAATCACTTCCAGTTCTACCATACTCCCACTACTGTTATCTGAAAAAATCCATTTTTATTAAAACTGTGGCAAGTCAAGAACAATATCACTATTGATCTTCCAGATGGTAGAAAATCAACCCTCGTCATAGCCTGGGTCAACCCACAAACAGCAATTACAGAAACGTGCCTTGAGTTATCCAGAGTCTGGTTTTAAGCATAAACCGGACAACTCCCCGCACCTTAACATCGTTAAGATATGAACTGTTCTATATCCAATATAGAACCAGAGGCACTGATTTAATTGAACCAGATTCAAATCATGCAGCTGTCTCCAGTGCATGTCAACTAAATGGAAAAAAGCCGATCAGCGTCACTCAACTTAGGAATGCTTCCAATTATGAGTAACCCTAAAGAGAAGCAAGTTCTCTTAATCATTACTATCAACTGAATAGCATACACAAGTATCTACATCTCCGATCACTTTGAAGAATCCCGATACTTGCAAAACTTGGTTCTCTACTTTATTCAAATACCTATAACTTCTCAAAATTCAGACCCTGTGTTTCCACGAAACACCTGTCTAAAAACTAGAGGAGTCATAAGTAAACCGAATATAGTACGAGAACCAACCCCTCTGTCCTCATGGACGCTGGACAACATACAATACTCTGTATAAGTCCCTTGAGTGTGATAACTCATTCCCTGTATGTCGTAGGTTGAAAACTGTACTATGGTTATGAAGAATTACACCGCTGTTTAATGCTCCTTACCTAACCATCCACTGATATAGGTAAATGTCGTAGACATAATTTCAAAAAGGTATATCCCACTCTATAAAAATAGACGTACAGATATATCAATTTGAAATTGGTGCATAACAACGGATATTCAAAACCAAATATTTGCCGACCGGCAAACAACCCAGGTGACTTCCTCAAATATCACCGATTACAACGAATCCCGATATAATAAGGATGATCACCCAATTCCCAATAACTTACTCCCACTCATCATCTGTAAAACCATACAGATGTGAGAATTATACCTGGTAAATACATACCCTAGAGCAAGTATCTAATTGGGAAATCAGTTTTCTTTTAACAGTACACAGTGAAACTGAAACATTGAAATGTTTCATTGGGGTATCCTGGTATTCGTAGTAATGCCTCTTCCATTATCCAGATTCACAACTGTAACCGTATAATTCTTCGCCACCTCTCCAAATCCCTTTATATGTCTTTAGTCATTACCTTCTGTACACCCCTTTAGGCCAAATGGTTTTCTTCCTTCCCTACCGTTCGGCACCAGCCTATGGTTTGGAAGAAGACTATCCAATAAGCATAATGGGTGTACTGTCCTAATCCTAAGAACACTCGCAACGCGAGAGAAGGTGAAGATAAAAGACAACCGAATAAACCTTATTCCTATTTCTCCTGAACCAGAATCCATCCCCGAACTGGAACAAGTTCCTTTCGAGTTCGTATATAACCATACGATGGAATATCCAATAAACTGTGGATCTTCGTAGTGATACGGAGTGTCCCGGAGGAATACAAATGTGATTTAGGATTGGCGAAGAAATATTTGGTAAGGTCGTGAATGTCAGTCACAATTTACTTTGCCCTCTTACTAATCCCTTTCTTTGTCTTTACTTAATACCTTCTGTACACCGTTTAGGCTAATTGGTATTCTTCATTCCCCACCGTTCGGCACCAGCCTAAGGTTTGGAAGAAGACTATCCAATTTGCGTAATAGGTGTACTATCTCCTAAGCCAAGGAGTACTCGTAATCTGAGAGAGAAGGTAAAAGGAAAAGACAACTGAATAGTCATATTCGTTATCTCCAGAACCGGAAACCATCCTCGAATAAATTCCTTCGAGTTCGTATCTAACCATACGATGGTTTTGTCCAATAGAAGTGGACGTTCGTAGTAATACGGGGTATCCTGGAGAAAAGAGTAAAAGTAGGAGTGGCAATGAGGTTTGCAACTCTGACAATCCAAAAGCCAGTGTTAAAGAAGGTTCGTTTAATTTTGGTCACTGAGTCATAGTCTTAGGGTCGGGTTAATGGTCGCTGCCAAAGAGAGAGAGAAAAGAAACACTCAGCGTGCACTCTAACCTAGATCAGAATGATTGCCAATTTATCTAATCTGGAAACCTCCCACTGTACCTCAAATTCTCCTCCAAACCTGAAAGAAGAATTAGTCGGGGTCACCCGAGGAGTAAACCAACTCATCAGTGGGAATCGGGATCCAACTATCATTGCATGATAACGTGACGGAATCCTCTCACGTCATCACACTCCAGAAGGTATGTGCATATCTGGCAAGTTTCAGTTCTTTTGAAACTCCCGATGTGATTTTTACCCCATGCTCTTATGACCTTGACGAAGGTCAACAAATCATAAGTCACATGTCATGTTCTACCCGTCATTATCCATGTTAATTTGAAACCACCCGTACAAGCCCTTGACGAAGGTCAACAAGGCTATACGACTGTCCCAAACCAACGCATCTATCTATGCAGCAGAAAGGTAACAAGCAGCTACCATACACTATGCCTTGACGAAGGCCAACAAACATAGCATGAATACTACGTGCTACCCGTCTGAAACGACGGAGGGCTACGAATGGTTTCTGGCGAAAACCTTTAACGTAATGAACTTGATATCGTTGAAGGAACTGGATAGATTTTATGAAAATATAGTGACGAAAACCTTTGCTAAAAAGGTCACTCCCGGTGAAGGGATCTCGGCTCTTTCCCCATAGAATGAGGTGCAGGATATTCCAACTGAATACCACGATGCAAAGCAAAAGCAATCGGCTATAGTGAAGTTATTGCCCTGACTCAACCTTCTGTCCAAGGGGTCACTCCCAGTGAAGGGATCTCGGCCCTTGCCTCGTCAACTGAGGAGCAGGATATTCCAACTGAATACCACGATGCAAAACAAAAGAGAACGCCATTGCAATAACAGCATTTTGAAAAGTGTTCCAACAACATCAGATTAGGTTTGTTTTAACTTGCATTGATCCGAATCAACGCAGTCCCATCAATTGATCACACCACAAAGAACGAAAATATACTGATGTACGTATATGCCATCAGCATTCGCCACTGGGTCCCGTCATTACCCGTTAGGTTAGCTAACTAACGACAGAGCGGGGACTGGACTAGCGCGGATGCAAAACATATACAACATCTACTAATATATATACCAATATATTATATTTCGCTCAAGGCGTGATAAAATGCAACATCACAGAAATGTACAGCATCACAAAACAATACAGATATCTGGGATCCCCGGGTTTCACAGAGCCATTACTGAAACCCGACGTTCCCCTGGTCATGTGGATAGCCTGTGCAATGAAAACCTAGACCCCTTCGGGCACGGCAAGTCACCCGCCAAGACCTGAAGCGAGGCAGCCCCCTTCAGCAACGTGAATGGAGCACCCAGCACTTCACGGAATCCGGTAACTTGGGCACCCCTCCTGGGTCAACCTGTACCCCATACGAGTGCGGCGAATAGCCGGCCAATCCTAGAGTGAAGCCCCCTCCGTCTCAATGCCACGAGATGCGGGCTTGTTGCCTTCTAGAACCCGGCTATCCGTGCACCCCTCCACGGGGTAATCCTAGTACAGAAAGTAAAATATACATACAACGGGTACATCGACCGCAACCAGGTCGTGCCCCAAAATAATAATACAATCAGGCAGTGACGGCAGTCCACATGTCGGACGCTTGCCCCACAATATCAAATGTACATAATACAACAAAAACAATACTAGCATTGCATCCAGGCTATCCCCCACGACCGATCCGCAACATCACAGCAAAAACACAGAACATCAACGTGAAAGTCACGTTCGCAAATCCATCTAACCGGGCTATAGCAGTTAGACTGGATTTACCGATCAAGTGGCATTCACGGTCGCAGATATAATGTAAATACTGTGAACTAAAGTGTTTAAAATATCCGATCGATCAAATTTTAACAAGTGGGCCCCAAGTACTACTGTAGCACATCAAGAAATTATGGGCCCAAATTTAATATTCCAGAAACCGTATTTTCACCCCAGAAGCCCACTGGAAAAATTCGACACAGTGATCCTTCCATACTGCGGCGGAACCGCGGCGCCAAGTGGGGTTTGGCCGCGGTTCCGCGCTCTCCCTGAATGATCAATCTTTCGAATTTCCCCAGAATTCTTAGGACTTCTAGTACATCAATTTTCTACAACCTGAAAAAATTTTCGAGCCAGAAAAAATTCGACAGAAAACTGAGGTGAAGAAAACGCGGGTTTTTGGAATTTTGGTCGATCGGAAATGTAAAACACATTAGACAAAGCTAGACTATGTTAATGGCGAGGCTCTGATACCACTGTAAGTGCACGGCGGCGCCCCGGCCGTCAATCCGACGCCGGAATGCGGAAGCGGTGATAAACTTTAATTTTGCAAACTAGCAAACCGGCACCACCGCACACTAAACACCCGGATCGTGCCATTAAACTAGTCCTAGCTAACTACAAGACGGGTTAGAGATATACCGAGTGATCCGAGTCCTCCGGTCTTCTCGTCGTCGTCCCGATCTCCTGCGGAAACTCCGGTCGTCGCCTCCTCGCCGGAAGGCACCACATCGCCTGCAACTTTTACGGGCTCCCACCTCAATACCGAGGCAACTCGGACGCGAAGTTGGCTAGCCGACGCGTCCAAGATTTGCTGTAGGCTAGTGTAGAGTCTATGTCTCATTGGGGTTTTGTTGCCATGGAGGATGGAGGAAGGGTTTGAGGAAAATTGGTGCTTTCAATTTTTAGCAAGGAAATGAGATGATCAAATCTACACAAAAATGAACCTCTCTCATTTTTCTCTCTCCCTATCCCCTAATGAAGTGGCCGGCCTCAATTAAGTGAGAATGGTGGAGGGAAAACAAAATTGCAAAACTATGAAGGGAGGTGATGGTAGTAAAAGCAATGGGTGACCACATCCAAAAAGAAATGATAACCATGTCATCTCCAAATCTAATCAACTCTAATCACCATTTAATGCAAACGGTTGATACAAAAGGAATCTCATCATGATGCCACACAATTACAAAGGACCCCCTCCACAAATACTAATTTGCACAATTGCAAATTAGTCCCTCCATCGGAAAAGTCCGGCCGGGAAAGAACAAAGGAAAATCGGTCGGAACGGAATGCAAACTGGCAACTCCAGAAAACTGGTCCCGTAATAAATTACAGGAAAACCCCGATACTGTGCATACACACCCGCATCTGTATTCCGACCGGATACAAATGCAATGAGACAAAATCTACACTGTATTATACTATGATCCGGCTTAAACCAAAGCCGACTAGTAATATCCGTTCGATCCTGATCCGTGCAATACCGCACGTATCCGATCGAACCTTGCCATATATCCATACGGCCTCTAGTACAATCTGTCCGATCCTGATCCGTGTAATACCGCACGTATCTGATCGGACCCTGCCATATCTCCATACGGCCTCTACAACGTTTCGCCCGAAAGCTAGAGTAACTGTAAGTGTGGTGGACTCTAAAGACTCGTCAATACTATGGCTGTGGATTTAACCACTAGCACGTCAGAGGTATAAGCCAATACGTGACGGGCCACCAGGTATTGACCAAAAGGGACGTCGATGAGCGAACTCATCCTGACACCCTACTGAGCCTGTCAGTGACAATATCCGTACAGTCCGGTCCGTTCGTCTATGAGAATCGCATGGCGGGCCTAGGGGGTTGGTAAAAGTCAGACCCCCAAAAGCGGTACAAGTCTTTTCGGAGTGTAGCCCAGAACACCCTGAGATACTACTGGAATACCTACCAGTAAATCTCCTGCCTTGGCCAAGGACTTCGTGTAATGGCTCTCCTAGACACAGCGCGAACTCACCCCCAATACCGGGAGAGACGAACCCCTGCGGATCCGCTCACTGCCTCCATGTGGCTCGGGACTGTACCCAACTAAAACCTGTTTGCACGTCTCCTTTGAGCGTGGTAGGGTAGTTATCAAAGTACAGTGGGAACTCACATGAGACAAATGACGATCCTCAGGTCGATGAACTAACCTGTACACATGTCACCAGGGAACTGCTATCTGACGTCAGGTATAAGACCAACTAGCATGTTCCCGGCGAGTCCTGTCCGGTGTACTCATAACCCAATGAGCACCTGTATACATCTTAGGTGAATCAACTGACACCAGTGGCTTGTGAGACCGGCCACCGCCCCTCGTCGGGGTCTCGACTGTATACACTAGTCTACTCTGGAGTATCGATGCCCTGTCTCGAACCTCCCACGACTAGGGAACTTTTAAGGATGTGCTTATAGACCCCAGCTCCCACTTATATGATCGCCCTCATACTGCTGGTGGTCAAGCAAGAATCCTAGGGGCTCTATCAACGTGTAATAGCGACCTGTCAGGTCACCTAAAGCAGTACACGATGATAAAGATAAACCAGATAGCATACTATCATCTCGAGTAACACTGTCCTACCGGGATAGGTCCTCCCTCAATCATTGTAATCACGTGCCTGTGACAATAATTGACTCTGAGGGCACTATCTCCAACAAAAGGATGTACTTATGGACTACTCTGTCCCCACTAGTATGATCTGCATCATAGTCCAGGTAGTCAAGTACACATCCTAAGGGCTTTACCAACATGTAACTATAAGACAGTATCAAGAGACAAGTATACATGTTAAGATAAAGAGCAAACAGATAGCATACTATCATATCGAGCAAGAAAGTCCTCTATATATATGTCCAAGCATTAAATATAATATACATCATGTGTACAATACTGGGCTCTAGGGCATACATACAACTAACAATCTCCCACTTGCACTAGGGCCAGCTGCTGTAGTTTCGCATACCAAGCATCCCGAAGAGTCTCTCAAACTGTATCTGGGGAATGGCCTTCGTGAGTGGATCCGCAGTGTTGTTCTTCTTATCAACCCTCCTGACCTCGATCTCCCGGCGATCAACTATCTCCCGGATCAGGTGATACCGCCTCAGAATATGCCTGGATCGCTGATGGGACCTGGGTTCCTTGGCAAAAGCCACCTCTCTATTGTTATCACAATACAAAGGTATTGGATGCTCAATGGATGGAACCACTCCAAGTTCTGTAATGAACTTCTTGATCCAGACAGCCTCTTTGGCAGCATCGTTGGCAGCGATGTATTCAGCCTCCATCGTCGAGTCTGCCACGGTTTCCTGCTTGGAACTCTTCCAGCTAACCGCCTCTCCGTAAAGGGTAAAGACAAATCCCGAGTGCGACTTAGAGTCGTCCTTATCACTCTGGAAGCTCGAATCGGTGAAGGACTCCACTTGGAGTTCTCCGTTACCATACACCAAGAGCATCTCTTTAGTCCTTCGTAAGTACTTGAGAATGCTCTTCACAGCTGTCCAGTGACTCTCTCCAGGATCAGCTTGATACCTACTCACTACACTTAGTGAGTGTGCTACATCGGGTCTGGTACATAGCATCGCGTACATTATAGAGCTTACAGCCGAAGCATAGGGTATCCCTTGCATGCGAGCTCTCTCCAAATCAGTCTTGGGAGACATCTCTTTGGAGAGAGTGAGTCCAGAGATCGTGGGTAAGTTCCCACGCTTGGATTCTTCCATACTAAACCTCTTTAGTATGGTGTCAATGTACCTGGATTGGGACAATCCCAATATCCTTTTAGATCTATCTCTATAGATCATAATTCCCAGTATGCAGGAGGCATCACCTTGATCTTTCATTGAGAATCTTTGTGATAAGAAGAGCTTGACCGATTGCAGCATAGGAATGTCATTTCCTATCAAGAGTATGTCGTCCACGTACAATACGAGGAAGACAACCTTACTCTCTGCCACCTTCTTGTAGATACAAGGTTCATCTACGTTTTTGACGAAATCAAACTCTTTGATAACGACGTCAAAGCAGATGTTCCAACTCCGCGATGCTTTCTTTAATCCGTAAATGGATTTAAGCAGCTTGCACACCTTCCCGCTACTCCCACTAGCTCTGAAGCCCTCTGGCTGAGTCTTGTACACGCTCTCTTCTAAATCACTGTTTAGAAAGGCGGTCTTAACATCCATTTGCCAGATTTCGTAGTCATGATATGCAGTGATAGCAAGCATGATCCAGATGGATTTAAGCATAGCCACTGGAGAAAAGGTTTCTTCATAGTCCACACCTGGTCGTTGACGAAAACCCTTTGCAACATGTCAAGCTTTGAAAGTCTCCACTTCCCCATCTACACCAAGTTTTTTCTTGAAGATCCACTTGCTCCCAATGGGTTTTACCCCTTCAGGAGTATCTTCCAAAGTCCATACTTTGTTGGTGTACATGGATTCCATCTCGGACTGCATTGCATCCAGCCATTTCACTGAGTCCCCACTCGTGATGGCCTGCTCGAAACTAGTTGGGTCATCATCAACCATGATGCAATCCTCGCTCCCACCATCCATGAGAAAACCGTAGTATCTCTCAGGTGGGTGAGGAACCCTACTAGATCGGCGGAGAGGCTGAGGTTCGTTGGGAACTACCGAATCCTCTGGTTCCACTAAATCTTCAGTTGCAGTTTGTGTATCTGGAACCTCTTCCAGCTCTACCACTTTGCCACTAATTTCTTTTACAAGAAATTCTTTTTCTAAAAAGGTGGCATGTTGAGCAACAAACACCTTTTGTTCCTCACTGTGGTAGAAAAAATATCCATATGAATTCTTTGGATATCCCACAAACTTGCAAAGAACTGACCGTGCCTCGAGTTTGTCCGGATTTTGTCTTTTGACATAGGCCGGACAACCCCATATCTTAACTCGTTTAAGATATGGCCTCTTCCCACTCCATATCTCATATGGTGTGGTAGGTACAGATTTAGATGGAACTTGATTCAATAGGTATGTTGCTGTCTCCAGTGCATACCCCCAGAAGGAAATAGGTAACTCAGCTGTGTTCATCATAGAGCGCACCATATTTAATAGGGTACGGTTCCTCCGTTCCGATACACTGTTGTGCTGTGGTGTATATGGAGGAGTTAGCTGAGAGAGAATCCCATTCTCTTTTAGGAAGTCCAGGAATTCATTGCTCAAGTATTCACCTTCTGGATCAGATCGAAGGATTTTAATACTTTTTCCCATTTGGTTCTCTACTTCCTGCTTATATTCCCTGAATTTCTCAAAAGCTTCAGACTTGTGTTTCATCAGGAACACATGTCCGAATCGTGAGAGATCGTCGGTGAATGTAATGAAGTAGGAAGAACCGTTCCTGGCGTGTATAAACATGGGACCGCATACATCACTATGTACCAGTCCTAAGAGTTCTGTAACTCTTTCTCCGTGTCCACTAAACGGAGTTTTGGTCATTTTACCTTTGAGACATGAATGACAAGTATCATAGGATGATAATTCGAACGGATTCAAATATCAATCCTTATGTAACTTAGCTAGCCGTGTCGCATTTATATGACCAAGTCTACAATGCCACAAGAAGAATTCGTTCATTTCTGAACTCTTCCTCTTGTGTTTGTTTTGTATATTAAGGAATGTATTTTGATTGAGAATGAATATGCCATTATGTAACGAGCCTGATGCAATCAACTTTTGATCCAGGAATATGTTCATAACATTGTCCTGTACTACAAAATTATATCCTTCTTTACTTAATAAAAAAGTTGATATAATGTTGCACATCATGTTCGGTATATAATAGCACTCATTCAGAATCAGTGTATTACGACTTGGTAATACTAGGTGATATTCGCCAACTGCTTTGGCTGCAATACTTGCACCATTCCCTACTTGTACGGAATGATCACCTTTTCCCAGTTCTCTACCTTTCCGTAGCCCATGTAACAATTTACATATGTGGGATCCTGATCCGGTATCTAATACCTAGGACGTAGGGTGAACTGAGAAACAGTTCTCAATAACTAACACACCTGAAGAAGATGCATCAGTATGCATGTTCTTCGTTTGGGGGGCGTGAGAATCCAGATATTCTCCTGTTTCCTGTTCAGTCTTATAACTCTTATAAGAAAGAACGGGTCCAACATTCCCCTGCTCAGTATAATAAGCGGGTTCAGTCAATATATCCATATTATTATCTTGATTAAGGCATGATATGGTCGCTACCTGGAGAGAGAGAGAAGAAAAACACTTTAGCGTATGCTCTTGCAAGAACATATTGGTTATTAGTTTATCTAATCAGGATGGCTCCTACTGTTTTTATCAAATCTTCCTTCAAACCCTAAAAGGAAAGACTAGCCGGGATTAATTACACCCTACAATTTCACCAATCTTTCAGCCAGGCAAGTGTCGGTACTTTGAGGGAGGTTCCCCGTGCTTTCGCACGGACCTAATTAAAGTAAACCTCGTTTTTCCAGAGGCGTAACCCCGTTGACACCTTTCTAGACACCTACTTGATCGGCTAATTGTCCTGTGTAAAACTCTCCCAGGAGTAACAATTACTCGCAGTGGGTATCGGGATCCAACTATCTCATAGAAGGTATGCAATCTCATTGCAAATTTCAACACTTGAAATTCCCGATAATATTTTGCCCCAAACGATCTATGACCTTGACAAGGTCAACAAACCATAGACCGTAAGTCAAGTTCAACCCGTCATTTCTTGATTGAATTAAACCCACCCGCACGACCCTTGACAAGGTCAACAAGGCCGTACGACTACCCTAATCCAATCTGCATCATATGCATAAACAGATAAATACTGGTCATCTACCACATACTACGCCTTGACAAGGTCAACAAAGGCAGCACGAATACTAAGCAAGACTTATCTGAAATGACAGAGGGCTACGACAGGTTTTTCTGAAAACCTATTGCGTAACGAACTTGATATCGTTGTAGAATCAAGTGAATTTTGAAATGGAGTGATTTTGAGGCTTTTATTAGTTTTGCTAAAGAGGTCACTCCCGGTGAAGGGATCTCGACTCTTTCCTTATGGAATAAGGTGCGGTATATATTATATATATCGCTATGCAAAGCAAAAACTCCAGAAGCAATCAAAAACAAACCGAGTGTTGTACCATCTGCCAGTTTTGCTAAAGAGGTCACTCCCGGTGAAGGGATCTCGGCTCTTTCCTCATCGAATAAGGTGCAGGATATATCATATATATCGCTATGCAAAGCAAAAACTGTAGCTACCCTTTTTGAAAATTTGATTCTACAACATCTTTTAGGTTTCTTTTCTTTCATTAATCATAATAATGAAGTCCCATCATTTAAGTCACCTAAACATCACAGATAAATACGGCGTACACTTATGCCATCCGCATTCGCCTCGATGTCCCCTCGTGCACCGTTTGGTTAGGTAACTAACGGCAGAGCGGGGCAGGGCTAGTGTGAGTGTAAAACATAAGTAACGTCTATATAATATATCATATATACTATATACAGTATCTATCACAACATATCAAATGATCACATCACAGATATCACAGCAGAAGAAACATATGAAACATTGTATATACTAGGACGTCCGTGTTTTATTTTGAGCCTCTATAAAACACGGATTCCACGGTCGTGATGAATAGCCAAACCCACACCCCTAGACCCCTACGAGAGCGGCAAGCAACCCTACCAATTCTAGAGTTAGGAGACCCGGACTCGACTCCTCGAGTTGGTTTCCCACTGGACTCTAGAACCCGGTTACTTGTGCTCTCCTCCTTGGGTCTATCATAGTGCGGAAAAGTAAATAATATAAAAATGGTGACATCAACCTCATCCCGGAAATGCCCCAATAAAAGAATATTACATACATTTAATTTTACATGAATGAAAATAAAAACCCTCATCTCACATAAAACTCCCGGCTATTCAGAACACGACGATCCAATATAACATATTCAGCAACACATAACATCGCATGTCATCAACGTAAGTAAATATGCGCATCCCAATTGTCGTTGACATATAGCAACGAAACCGGCGATATCACATATTACACTTACAGTCGCAAAAAAGAAAGTGTAAAACTATAACATTTGGAATCCACAATTGTCTTTAGACATCATAAATCCGAAATATCACATACTTCGCATTTCATGCCTAACTATATGAATTCCACATATTGTATCACATTCCAGATAAATAGACAGTATTAAACTTTCCAATCGAATAATTAAATACCCAAGATTCCTAAATAGCTCAACACTTTAGCAGAGTTCAAAAATTCCAGAATACGTCACAGTACCAACGGTCCAGCCGTAGAAGGGTCAAGCCAACGCCTCACATGTGGCACGCCGTATTGCCCCAAACCCTAAGGTTTAGAGGCGGTTCAGACGGTCACATAATCGAGTTAAGGTTTGTGTTCTTCTAGAGGGTCCATCGCGTTACTTACACGTTTTTCCGAAAGATTTAAACTCAAGAAAAATTCAACAGTTGAAAGTTTTTCGTGCCGGGAAAAATGAGTTAATGATATCCGTTCGAACATTTTAATACTTTCTAAATTATCCGGAAAACATAAAGAAATTAAATTTTCCGATCGAATCAACGTATACAAAATAATCCCCAGAACACTCAACACTTGAGGCGGATTAAAAATACCCAGAATGATACACTAGCAGATACGGTCATAACAGTGAAAAAAGAAAAGTCAAACCCGACTGTACGGCCGCGGATCCGCGGCGCAAGCAAGGTATTGCCGCGGTTCCGCGGCAGTCCGTACGGTTTAGCTCCTCGTTTTTCACAGTGATGCTTAAAATTCCCTGCTGATTTTTTTAGGTATTTTTAATACAGAAAAAATCGCATTTTTAAAATTTGTCCAGAGAGGGGGTCGTTTTGACGTTACGGGGTTCGATCGGAGTTTTAACGTCGTAAACACGTCGCCTAATGCTCTAGCTTGGCTCTGATACCACTGTAGGGTTACTAGGCACTCTAAGAAGGTTCTACAAGGCATCAACCATGCCAGATTAAAATTTTAGCCGTGCCGAACAACCCTAAACAAGATCTTTGCTAGATAATTAGGGTTACACATGCAAGTAAATTACATTTACTACTAAGTGAATACGAAATACAACCTTTGTAGATCGGTCCTTCACTTCTAAAGCTCCTTGTCGTAGTCCCTTCGCTACGATCATGGTTCTCCCGGGCTCTTGCATGGCTTCACGAGGCGAAAGAAGCATCCTTGCTTGAAGTCTTCGAGGCCGAAGATGATCTACGTCGAGGGAATACCAACTCAAGCTACTGCTTTACTAACTAGAGAATTAGTGAAGCAAACACCCTAAACTAAAGTGCTAGTCTAGTAGAGGATGGAGAAATAGGAAGTGGGTTCACTTTAGAATTTATTTTCTCACAATGTTTCTCACTTTGGATCAAACCCTAGAGAGCTTTTTAGCTCAAGGAAGAAGATGAAGAAATAAAAATGAGAAAGATAATGATCAAGTCAAGTGAACTATCCATGGGTGAGTGAGTATCATATACTAACTCATGTAGAGACATAATCATGGCTAAGTGTGATGGTTAGGTTAACAAATATCCAAAGTAAAAACAAACTTAGTGGACTTAGTCAATGCATCCACAAGCTTCCACAAGTTTCATGCATTTTTCTAATCTTCCACTAATTTTGTAATTACTTTAAATATTAAAACCAACATAACAAATAGCATGGTATTAGTCTCATACACCCATGAATGTTGTATCAACAACCATGATACAAAAAGAAAACACATTTTAATATATATCACATATATATATTAAAGTTGTGCACATGTGAGAAAATTCCTTAAGTGAACAAATGTTAGTTAATGTAAATTAGTATATCAAATATAAAATTATACACTAAATTATTAAAACAACACTTGACTTAATAATCCGGTTATATCTCATATAACCGACTAACATCCAATGTATCGACTTATCGAATCAACACTTGATTCGATAACCCGGCTATATCACATATAACCAATCGATACAAAAAGTCGCGAGAATAGAATACGGTATCACATACATGCATTATTCTCGGTCCCGCACATATCACATATGCGCACCTATTTCGTTTTGCCTGAGCCAGTAAAACCTCTATGTAGGACTCTAAAGACTTGTCAATACGCCGGCAGTAGGTGATGATCACATCAAGCACCCATAAGCCGTCAGCGGTACTAGCTGGACGTAACGGCTACCCGGGTATTGAGCGATCAGAAGATCAGCAAGCAAGCCCGCTCTAACTCTTGTAAAAGCCTAACGGTAACACTTGCCGTACAGTCCGGTCTCCTCTTCTGATATGTCGCATATCAAGTCTAGGGTTGGTAAGCGTCAGACCCCAATAATCGATAAGTCGTGCCGATGTGAGGCTCATAACGGGTCGAGAAACTACTGGTAACACTTACCAGTAAATCTCTAAATCAGCCCTGGCCAGGGACTCCCCTGTTATGGCCAATCGAGCACAGCGCAACATCAACCCCCAATACCGGGAGAGACGAAACCCCTCCTATCGCTCATTGCCTCCATGTGACACGGTACTGTACCCAAAAACCACCATTTTGCACGCCCTCTTGGACGTGGTAAGGTGGAAGTCAAAGCATAGTGGGAATCATACAAGACTCTATGACGATCTCGGGTCTACAGACTAACCTGCACAAGTGTCACCAGAGAACTGCATCTGACGTGAGGTATAATACCATCTGGGAGTTCTCGGCGAGTCCGTCCAGTGTACCCAGTCTCCACTGACCACCCGTATACCATCTCTGATGTCAAACACCAACAGATATGGGATCATCCATCGCCCATCTTATGGGTCGAGAAGCGTATACGCTAATCTACTCTGGTATATCGATGCTCTGTCTCGATACACCTACGACTAAGAACATTAAAGGATGTACTTATGGACTACTCTGTCCCCACTAGTATGATCTGCATCATAGTCCAGGTAGTCAAGTACACATCCTAAGGGCTTTACCAACATGTAACTATAAGACAGTATCAAGAGACAAGTATACATGTTAAGATAAAGAGCAACCAGATAGCATACTATCATATCGAGCAAGAAAGTCCTCTCTATATATGTCCAGTCATCCAATATAATATACATCATGTGTACAATACTGGCCTCTAGGGCATACATACAACTAACACCTTAGACACCACAAAAGAAATCCGGATATGCAATAAATTACCCACGACCCTCCTTTGTCATTATTGAGGACGACTGTCCTTAGAGGATTGGTCTAGATATTTTATATTAAGGTGCGGTAATAGTATGCTCGTTTGTGATTTGTAGGGTCTAGGAAGGGTGATGAAATCCCCACCTAAACTGAATTTGGGTTTCTTTCCCCTTAATGTTCGTTTTAAATATGCAAAAAAAACCAAAATCTAAAACATGCAAAAAGATTTTTTTAGCGGCACTGTTTGAAAAAAAAATCATGCAGGTAAAAACAGTTTATTGGAGCTTTAGAGAAGAGAGGAAGACAATAGGATAATACCAGAAAAATTTAGGGCTCAACTCCCTAAGGTGGCCACGCTTCCGCCGCCCAATGCTCCTTTTGGCCGCGCTTCCGCTGCCGTATTATTGAGTCTCGTCTCTAAATTTCTTCACAACACACTAATGCTCTTCTGGTCCAATTTGAAAGTCTCTGAATCTCTATTGGTTTGCTCCAATTACTCCAGATTTCTTTGCAAAACTCGCACAAGAATTGTTAAAAACACAAAATGCTGTTTTTGGTTCTCTTTTTATTTTATTTTTCTGGTTTTTATTAGAAATCAACCCGATCAACAAGAAAAATATTACAACCGTTTTCTCAGGAACAGTGCCATATGATTGGTTCGAAAAAGTGTGTCTATGTATGTTCTAAATACCGCAATCAATAACGATGTCGCAATAGCTAGCCGCTAGTGAGTACGGGTCGTCCATAGGAAAACAGTGAACTACTTTTCTTGATTTAGACAAGTTAATAGAAGAAATGTGAAATTGTTATCGTTTATTACTAAGAAGGTTTTGAAAAGTTTATAAGAGAAGGGCTTGCAGGGTTTATAGAATTTAGTAGTTAATGGATGGAGTTTTAAAAATAATTCTTTTTATCCTTTAATTATTTATTACTAGAGAAATAGCGATGAATGTGGATTAGGATTATTAGAGGGAATTAGGGTTTCCCTCTATTGACTCTTATCCTTCCATTGATCCCTATTTGTCTCAAGCCCTTAACAAAACGATTATTAACGAATCTCAAATCGTAGTCGTGACTACCATGAATTGATAGCACGCCCGATAAGAGGGTTAATATTTATTTTGCTAAACTTAATAAAAATTAAAACTTAAAAGGAAATTAAGAGATATTATTCATCAATTATACTACCCTATCCTACAAAGCTTAACAAGCGAGAATTTACTCGCTCATGGAGATTAACGAAGTAAAAGAAAGGTCGAAGAAAACAGAACCCATAAGTTAAAAATTATGATTAAAATGAAGAAAGAAAATGCAGAAAGTAATTGCAGAAAATAAATGCGGAAAGTAAATGCGACAAAATTAAAAGAAAGAACTACCTTTTATTGAATAACTATTGCATTACAAAAGTTGCTCGGTGAAAAAGTAAATTACAACCCTAATTTTCTCAAGATTGCTTGATCGGTAGATCAGTCGATTCTTCGATTGATTTATTTATTGATAGATAACTCTCAGTCCTTTTATAGGCTCTGAAACTTGAAACTCTAGACGTCATATTGAAGTGTGTGCAAAGATGATCAAGCTTATGATTTTTCACATCCTACGGCCACCATACAACTGCGCTTCCACCGCTTATTACCCTTTTTGACCGCGGATCCTCCGCCCCTTGGTGGGTTTGATTTTCCAAATTCATCATGCATTTTTATCTCGATATTTGGATATCTTTCTGATAAAAATATTCTGAAAATATTGCTCTTAGTCTCTTCCTTTACAAGATTCTTCAATTTGCTCTAACATTCGGCAGATTTGGCTTGGTGATTCGATTTGATGTGGATCTCCTACTTATAGTTCGGACCTGAGCTGATCTTATTATAATACCTGCACAATATCTCAAATCACATTGTTATTAGCATTTGTTTTATTTAAGATATTATTCCAACCAATTAAATAATATGATATCTTAATAATATTGGTTAAGAATATTTGATATGATATGCATATTTTAATAATAAATAATCTCATGAATATTTTATTTAAATATGATATGCATATATTTACCTAATTATATTAATTATAAATTAAGAAACATATAACAATAATCTTTTTACAAATAAACCCACATATGTTCTTAATTTACAAATAACGCCTTTTAGTAGTAAACAATAATAGGGAAAATATCCATTCAAATGTGCAATAAATTTGACTGATCATAATCCTTCGACTTCGTATGGTTAAGATGCCTAGGGCCGAAGGAAGCAAAGAAAGTCGTCTAAGAAGTACACAACGGATTTTGCGGCTCCCACCAAGCAGGTCCAAAGATGAAACTGAAGATAAAAAGGATGGGTTATTACTGGCTCATGATAATTCAGGACTGTCTCGAATATGCGAAGCGGTGTCACTCGTGCTAAATACACAGGGACTTCATACATCAGCTTCCAAATTCACTACATCCAACAATAGCTAGTTGGCCGTACGAGATGTGGGGAACGGATAAAATCGGCCCAATCGAATCAGCGACAACCAGAGGACATCGGTTTATACTAGCAACAACTGATTACTTCTCTAAGTGGGCAGAAGTAATACCGCTAAGGGAGGTAAAGACGGAGGATATCCTCCACTTCTTCAAAACTCGCGTCATCTACCAGTTCAGAACTCCACGACGGATAATCTCGGATAATGGACCAGCCTATAGAAACCACAAAATAAGCAGTTTGCACAGCAACACAAGATATACTAGAGATACTTCTCGGTCTATAATCCTCGGGCCAATGGTCTAGCTGAAGTATTCAATAAGACCTTGACCAAGATTATAAAGAAGACGGTGTCCACGAACAAGAAGGACTGGTATGAGAGACTGCATGAAGCCTTTTGGACGTACAGAACAACGTTCAAGACGGCCACAAATACAATACCATATGCATTGGTGATTGGTATTAAAGTAGTAGTCCCATTGGAGATAGAACTCCCCTCGTTACGAGTGGAAGTTCAATACGAGCAAACAGATAAAGAAAATTCTCATGTTAGGCTCGAGGAGCTCGATGCTCTCGATGAAACCCGCCTTGTAGCACTACAAAATGTGGAAGCTTATAAAGCAAGGATGACGCGATCATATGAAAGACTAACCAGGCCGAGAACATTCCGCCACGGCGAACTCGTGTTGGTTGTCAAAAGACCAATGGTTTCCAATCGTGCAAATTGGGTGAAGTTCAAGCTAAACTATGAAGGCCCGTACAACATAAATAAGGTCTACCAAGGTGGAGCTTACCTGCTTATGGATATGCATGGAGAAAGGCCATTTCGTCCAATAAATGGCCGATTCCTCAAAAAGTACTACTCTTGAAGAGTCGCGACTTAAGTAAATGATAGATGACGACGCCTGTGTCCACTCACTATCTTCTTGAGTCAAAACTCTAAAAGTTGTATGCTACCCATTATGCAATGATGGACCACTACGTCCTTAAACTGGTATCAGACTGAAATATCATTAAACTATCATTTCGTCCTAAACATAGGAATGTTGGACCGGAATGTTCCTACACTAATATGTCATCCTATACATGATAATAATAAACCGAAATGTCCCTAAACTAATAGTGGACCGAAATATCATTAAACTAAGATTGGACTGAAATGTCCCTAAACTAATATTGGACCGAAATATCCCTAAACTAATATTGGACCGCGATGTCCTTAAATTAATATGTTTGGCCCCACGGCTGATCTCTATATTGATCCCCATATACAATCCACGGGCATAAACAAGCCATACTCCATCCATATTTCCCATGGACTGAAATATCCCTAAACTAATTTGTTTGCCCTACGGTATGGTCATATGACTGACCGTATACAATCTACGGGTATACACAAACCATATCTCCCCCAGGTCCCCCATAAGAGAAGACTCTCTTCATTCCTATCATGGCTCCTGCTCATAGTCATCACTTCCTCATCTGAAGGCGACTGCAGGAAAGCAACTTCTGAACGGGTGTAGAGGGAGAAAAGAATTGAAGTCATTGTACCTGAAAAAAGACAAAAGAACCATCAGCAAAAGGACGTAAGTTCATTTTGTGGAACTACTAGCTCTAAATCTAGTGGACCCCATGAAATCAGAGTGGCGACTCACTAATGATGGAACATGTGCCCATTGTGGGGATAAAAAAGAATTCTTATTAAATAAGCAGATGGAGTTAAACTCCCAGTATCCCAAAAGTGGGTCACTTTTAATAACAAAAAAAGTTCAAATCTGTGAGATAGGGATTAGAACCCTAAAAGAAAAAAAATATATTCAAGAACATCAAAAGAAAATTCAAAGAAATCAAATTCCCAAAATTCATAAAAAAAAAAGGGAAACTGTTTCAAAATTAAATTAGAGCTACGCTCTGCAAACCAAAAAATAATAATGGGTTTAAATCCCAGAGTTCCCATTTGGGAAGCTCATGGGTTGAACAAAGGAATTAAATTCCATAAAACCCCTAAAACATCAAGATTGATAGCAGGGTAAATCCCTAAAGAAGAAAGATCAGGGTTAAACTCAAGAATGTCTATCGATTTGAACCCTTGATCTATTATTTAAAAAAAACACCTTTTAAACATCTTCAAGAGATCGGTTTGAGATCAAGAGTCATGCTCTTATGAATGTGTTAATGGATTTAAAATCAGATAATGTCCAAAATATGTTTGGATCTAAGCTCTGTTCATGATCCTTACCAAAAAATTTGGCAGAGTCGACTTTGTTCGAAAGGATTTTTGAGGGTAGAGAACTAAGCTCTGAACGAGAATTAAATTGTCAAGAAAAAGAGAACTCAATAAAGAAGATGAACAAATAGTGGTTACTTCAGATTGAAAGGCTCTATTTATAGGGTATAATGGGATCGGTTCGACTCTCCTATTTTCCTAGGTGATCCAATGGATGTAAGGCTGAGACTGTTGCACTCATGTGCAAGACTCGTGAGAGCAACATTGGGAGGCATTTATTTCCTTATAAAAAAAGAAAGAGAATAAAAGAAAAGATGAAACGAAATCCTCCCATGTGTTTAACACGTGAGTGCTCACATGCAAAGCATGTGACCTCCGGCTTCAGGGAAGATTAAATCCTATGATATAGCATCCACATGTTGAACACGTGAGCGCTCACATGCAAAGTATTTGAGTGCTGAATCCAGATAAAACTAAAACTGATACATGCTCAACGTGTTAAACACGTGAGCGTTCATGTGCAATGCACGTGAGCGCTGCTGCCATATATATGTGACGACCCTCACGTGAAAGACACGCGAGTGCATTAGTTTGAAACGCTAGCTTTAGATAGAATTAAATTCTATTTAGAATTAAATAATATTTAGGAAATATTTTCCCTAATCTTTTTAATACTAAATAGATTTTCTCTGTTAAACAGAGAATTTATGGGTTTAAAATCCAATGGTGATTATAATATCACCGACCAAATCAGAAGATAAAATCAAATTCTTTAACGAACAGAAAATATTTTCTGTTAAACGAACTTCCCCGGATCTTAGATCCAACGGCGGATAAAATTCTCCAAGTGATCTTTGAAATCAATTAAATCAATTGATATCTCTTAATGAGAGGTTTTTTCAAACTAATTGATAGTTTTTTCTCCCTTATATAAAGGACCTGAAACTTCAAGCCTTAGAGACAGAAAACCCTCTGTAAGCTTCTGCAAGAGAGAAAATCCTCTCTACAAACAACTGAGAATTTAATTCTCTATTTGAAGATAGATCATCTTCCTCCTCCCAAAACCCTAGGTAAATAAAATATAGAGATAAAAGAATCTCTTTTACCTATCATATACATATATAAGGGTTTAAACCTCTAAAAAGAACTTAGTTCTTTCTCTGGATCTGAGATCCACTAGACAAATCTCCCACAAGTTGCGAATTTAATTCTCATTGGGAAGATCTTGTTCTTCAGACTCAAGATAAAGGAGAAAACTATACTGTTTTATCACCTCCCATATGAACACAAGAAAAGAATATGGAAGAAATGATGAAAAAGATGGAATTTATATTTTAGGAACTTAGTTCATTTAAGATATTTTTTATCTAAAGATAGGGTTTTAATCCCACTAAGAACCTAGTTCTCACCAAAAAAAACTTAGCTCTTGCAGTTGATTTCTGCAAGAACATAGTAGAGTCTCACATGAAAGACACGTGAACACCCTAGAAAACAAAGGCTCGCGTGAAAGACATGTGAAAATCCAAGAAAAAGACTCACGTGATATCCACATGAGCGCCTCAAAAGAAGCCATCCGAGACCTAAAAATCTCACGTGAAAAGCACATGAGCACTGGGAATAAAAGCTAAATAGAGAGTTCGCAGCACTACTCACGTGAAAGGAACATGAATGCCAGAGCCTTAGCAGCCCACGTGATATCCATATGAGCACCAGTGCATGATTTGGATATTATATCCATAGTCTAAACGATTAAGTGCTTAGCACTAATATAGCAACGCCAGAACCTTAGCGCCCCACGTGAAATCCATGTGAGCGCCAAAGCATGATCTGAATATTATAACCATAGTCCAAAATTGATAAGTGCTTAGCACTGCTGGGTAATATAAAAGCCCAAGACTGAGCGCAAAATTGGCTGTGTCTATGAAGTTTTAAACTTCTTAAGCCCATGTTGCTCATTGTAACCGAGCCCATATACACTCCTATTAAATTGATCTTAATTTTAAAGAAGATTAATGATCCTTTACCGTACTTCTAAGTTTATCTTAGTCTTATATAATACTAGCGTATCCTTAGCCCATACGTTCTTATTTAAGTCAATCTTAATCTAAAGCAAGATCAACAATCCTCAAACCCTTGAACTTGCTGGGTTCCTTATCATCCTCACTATGTTTTCGAAGACATCAAGCATGCAATTTTAAAAAATCTAGAGTGCTAAGCAACCCATAACCGAGGATCTAACTAGAGGATTAGGGTTATAACTAACATGTAAACAACTTTAGTCAATGTGAAATGGGAATACAACCTTTGTAGACCGGTACTTCACTTCTAAAGCTCCGTGCAGTAGTCCCTGTTTACCGCCGAAAGCCGGGAAAGACGAACGTCTTGTCTGAATTTAGGGGCAGATGCTATTTGGGTTTATCCATCCACTTCTCCGAAGATGCCAAGTTGATTTATGGCACCGTGTATCGGAGGTTTGGACGGATGCGACCGTTGTAGCGGACTTCGTCAGATTCCCCCTCGTTGTGAGGGGTTTTTGATTGTGAGGACGCTCTTCCCTGCAGGTGCAAGCCCCTGCAGTTAATTACGTTACCGCGTAGCGATAACCACTTTCTCCTGTTCCAGATGTTCACTTCGTGTCATATGTGTTTGTTTTATTTTTGGTTGCCCGTGGATTGTATACGGAGACTAATTTGTGTTGTCGCCCTTAAGGCGTGGATTCTTAGATTTGGGTTTAGTTTGATTTAAGGACCATTAATCTCGTTTGGGATTAAGATCAACTTAAAAGTTTGTTGAGGATACGTTAGTCTAATTTTAGACTAAGATCTATTCAGCATGATTTTGGGATCATTCTGACCTAACAAAAGAGCATTTGGGCTCTATTGCTTTAGTTTAAGGACGTTACGGTCCATAGATCACCATTTTTGGTATGAGGGTTTAGTTTAAGGACGTTGCGGTCTACAGCTAGTTTAAGGACATTACGGTCCATACCTAGTTTAAGGACATTGCGGTCCATTGTAATGTGCTCATAGGTTTGGGAGTGCATCCAAAAGCTGTTGTTTGTCGGGACCCTCCACCTCTCTGACATCGTTGAAGAATTACAACGACATATATCAGAGGTATGGAGAGATGTACCCTTAAACCAATTTCCAGATCGAGGGGAGATGTGGGATGAATGTCATTTTAGATGCCATCTGTTAGGAGATCATTAGTCATCTTTGGGACTAGGATTGGTTTGGGGAGACCTGAGCGTGGGGGCTCAGTTGATTGGTGACCAAAAAGGTCTTGGCCTCGGGAGATTTGGCTAATTTGGGCAAAGGTTGGCACCTCATAGTATTAAACACTGATATTTGTTTGGCGCTCACGTGATCCCACGTGAGGCTCTTAAGCAGTGTTAAACACTGATATTTGGAGTGCTCACGTGTGGCACATAAGGTGCCCGAGAATTGGGCACTGCTTCTTTGGGTTTATTCCCTTGTTCCTTTATAAGTGCCAAGCACTATTGGGGGTCACATGGGAGCACGTGACGTGTACCAAAAATGGAAACTGTATTTGATTTATTCCCCTTTTCCTTTCATAAGTGCTAAGCACTATTAAGGGGGTCACGTGGGATCACGTGACTCGATCTCGATCGTTCCTTTTTGTTCCTCAAAGGTGCTCACGTGGGAACACATGATCTGTTGTTATAGAGTTGTACGCTAATCGTTTCTTTTATGCGCATAGAGATCTTGATCTGAGTTTTGAGAATTTTAGGTCCCTTGTTTTATAAGAATTAAATTCTTATGCAGGGTTAAACTCTAGTTTTATTAGAGGAATTAAATTCCTATATCTTTTGGAAGAATTAATTTCTTCAAACTTAGTTCTTTCCTCTAAGTTTTTGGACCGCATGACAGAATCTCCCCGATGAGAATTTAATTCTCAACTTGTGGGGAGATCTGCTTCTGCAGACCTCAACCAGAGGAAGAACTAAGTTCTTTTTTGGAAGAGTTAAACTCTTATAAGAGGAGATAAAATGATCTCTAGGTCTTTTTCTTACCTTGGGTTACTTTTCTTCAAAGAGAACTCCTCCTCTCTTTTTTGTTTCTCAAATCTTATGAGGGGTCTCCTCTTCTCTCTCCCTTTAGTCTCGGGTCCTTATATAGTAGAGGAAAGTTTGTTGATTTAGTTAAGGAAATCTGTCATTAAGAGATCCTAATTGATTTGGGGATTTTATCAACCGTTGGATTTTTGATCCAAGGACTTCTGTTTTAAAGAAGATATTTTTCTTGTTTTTAACAAGATTAGGAAAATATTTTCCTATACAGAGCTTATTCTGTAGCTTTGTGATTTTTAATCACCATTGGATCTTTAATCCAACGGTCTCTGTTTTACAGAGCGTAATATTTCTTGTTTCGAAAGATTGGGAAAATATTTTCCCATACAGATCTTATTCTTTAGCTTGGTGATTTTTAATCACCATTGGATTTTTAATCCAACGGTGCTCTGTTTTACAGAGCGTAATCTTTCTTGTTTAGAAAGATCTAAGGAAATATTTCCCAAATAGGGTTTTGATCCTTTTTATTTTGAAATTAATTCCATCAGCTTAGAAGGTGATTGGGAACCTTCACGTGTAGCATGTGACCCCCATAGCAGTAAACTGGTTTGCTTATATGCAGCAGTCGCAGAGAAAGGCATCACGTGTTGGCACGTGAGCTGATGTTCAGGAATGTCACGTATGGCACGTGACCCCTACGAAGTTAAGCCCAATAAAGAGCATCACGTGTTGACACGTGAGCTTTTCTGGCCTGTTATTTGTTTTATGAAGGCGTCTATATACATTGTATATAGATGCTCCCGTATTTGCACGTGAGGCTCAATTTCAGCCTTATTTGTTAAGCGCAATGCCTATAATCTTTGCTCCAAGGCTCAGCAAGTGTGGGCACGTGATGCTCCATTTGGGGAATTTTTCCCATTGCTTTTTATTTATTATTTATTTTTTATAAGGGAACAAATGCCCCCACAGCGTTGTTCTTATGTGGCTTGCACGTGAGTGCGACGCTGTCACCTTTACAGCCGTTGGATTGCCTAGGCGAATAGGGAGGTGAACCGCCATTGTCACGTCTTATAAATGCAAGGGTTTTGTCTTTGGGAACCCACTTTTTTTTCATCTTCTTCTTTCCTTGTCTTCTTCGAGAATTTAATTCTTTTCTTCAGAGCTTAGTTCTCTGCCCATTGCAATTCCAGAGTTAAACTCTATCAGAAAAAGAAACCCTTTATAGGTAAAGATCTTGAACAACAAAGAAACCCTTTTCTTAAAAAAAATTCCGAGATTTTAAATCCACCATAAGAGCTTTACTATCTTATGAAACCCATCTCTTAGAGATCCAAAAACGTGATCTTTGAGTAGTAAACCTCAATGTCTTGGGCATTCGCCCTCTAATTTTTTAAGGATTCATGGCATTTTATTTTTCATTTTCTCATCATGGGGGTTTCTTGAATTTAATTCCACCGCATAAAAGGAATTTGATTCCTTACCGAAAAGCTTAGCTCTGAAAGATCAAATTGGCCCTTCAGGAATTTCATTCCCTGGTGTTCTTGAGAACATTTTCATAGGGTTTTTTTTCCTTATTTGCACGAATTTAAATTCGTTGGGTATTTTAACAAAACTTGTTTTCTCTATGAGGATGTCAAGAGTTGTTTAAACTTCCGTGTCTGTTTAATGAGAATCCTTTTTTTTATTCTCACAATAAGCATTTTCTTGATCATTTTGATCACTGAACTCTTACTGATTTTTCTTTTCCGATACTACGGCCGCTTATCTGTATGATCTTGACGAAATTATCTCCTATGAAGACATTCGCGTCCAAAGCCGCTGTCAAAACCAGGAGTTTATAAATGCCCAATGCGCCGATGATGCGTCGCTTCGATGAATACAATAGTCGACTACTCCCCTGTCGTTCCGCTCTTTTATAGATCATCGTGGGGGCGATTTGGGAAGCACTTCCTGAATTTAACGAAGCCATGCCGCTTGAGGCACTTGATGATGCCGAAAATAAGGTTCACTCAGTATATCTGATGGGCTTGATCTTGAAGAGGCGGCGAGATGATCTTGTTGATATCTTGCATCAAGTCTTCCAACAGACGATGATAATCTCTGCCTACCATAGGACGGATGATATCAGCGAGAATCCCGACGCTTGCATTCGTGAGAAAATGCACATGAAGATAGTCAGAGAAGCCAGAAGTATTTTACTCGGCCTTGCTTCTGAATTCCTCAATCCATGTCCGAGATTTAGTGTTTTACCATTGTAAACCTTTTTTTTTACCATGTATAAGTTCCTGGAGCATGAATGACAAAACATCCTCTTTCCCCCTTTTTACCAATGCTCACATGATTCTTGCATGAAGTGTCATTATACTGTTGGCATTCACGTGTTTTGTGCGTGAGGCGCTGTTGAGAATTTTAATTCTGAACTAGCGCCGGCGCTCACGTGTTATGCATGTGCGGCACCTCTTTAGTCCCCAAAAGGATCAATGTGGGTGCTCACGTGTCATGGACATGAGACTCTGCTTATGGGGTCGTTTCACCTGCTTGTTCTGATTCCTATGGGTCAACCATCATGTTCCCCATGCCCCTTTTTCCGGCCTTGGAAATAGTTCCACCATGCACAAAATTTTCCGTGTCTAGACTTGAATGCTTATCTTTATAACCTGAAGCTTCGTCTTCTTATTTCTTCACAGAGAGAGACCCATTCAGACCTTAGGGTGATCATTTTTAGAAACAAACCAAGACTTATGTCTTGCAACTGTCCCCATGCTCGTCGGCAATCCTGGGACGCGCCTATCGAGGAGATTATTCCTCGCTTTGCCGCGCGGTTAGCGGATCCTCTACTTACTGATGACCAACGTGACTCGGTATTGTACGAGCTTCTAGCTTGTAGGGGTTCTCCTCTTCCTATGGGTTCCATTTAGCTCCGAATGATTTTCTTGTCCGTGCTTGCTAATATCCCTCCTCATCCAGCGCAGATCACTCCGGCGATTCTCGATGCGGCGGAAGACAAGATTGAATGTTTCCATGAGGCTCACTTGATTACTCAGCCTCTGAAGGATCGTTCGGTTCATTTACTGAGTCAGATACGAGCTCGGCAGGCCATCATGTCTGCCTTCACCGATGAGCATGGCACTAATCGATGGGGAGCAACTCCTCGCGAAGACCTCAGCTTTGACATGATAGAGAGGGCAGAGAGAGAATTGGAAAACTTTATTTATTGTTTTGTTAACACTTGTACCTCTGATCCCACATTTGGTGATCTCTTCCCTATAGAGTAGTATATTATTTGAATGTATTTTTCTTATTATTACCTGTTGAATGCTTTCTATTCATCATATATTTGTACGCGTAT
Source organism: Agapanthus africanus (assembly GCA_030015575.1). Lineage (NCBI taxonomy): Eukaryota > Viridiplantae > Streptophyta > Magnoliopsida > Asparagales > Amaryllidaceae > Agapanthus > Agapanthus africanus. Next base: position 450,494,675 of record JASDDO010000012.1, on the reverse strand, counting down.
CTCGCCTCTGTACATGAGCTTTATACTTTACCCTTAGGAATTTTTTTTAGTGCGAGCGCCATTGTAGCGTCATACATAAATCAACATGTTTTGGACACCATTTCCATTTAAGCAGGCATGCAGTCTTGAATGCATGCTTAGTGGGGCGCGAACCAAAGACTCTTCTTACTGCCTTGCATAGTACATGGTAGGTGCTCGTGGGTTGCGCCTTTCAGTCTTGACTGGACGTGAAGTAGTTTATATACTCATTTCGGAGTTTGTTTAGTTTACCTCCCTTGGGCTTATAGGTAAACCTGTCCTAACATCAAAGTTAACCCTTGCTCTTTACGACAGAGGTCCGTTTAGGGTGTGTGGTACTAAGGCATTCTTGATACGTAGTCTTGCTGTCGTGTCTCTGCTCCCTTCGGGGTTGGACAAGGCATCCTCAAATAATCTCCCAGATCATATTACCATCGGGAGAGCACATCCTCCCTAGAAATCATGAGGATTTCCAAGCGTTCATCGTCTCCTTGAGTCGCCAGGATCTCGCTCGGATATATTTTTTTCTTACGAATCTTGAGGACTCATAAATAGCTTCTTTATTTTATCGGCGAATGTGGCTTTGGCAAATTGGCTCATAGATAGTCCATCTTGATTTCCTTGTAGGGCAGTGATGGCTTATAAAATAGGTTCATATCTGCCACCTAAGACTTTTCAACTTTATGAGCCGTGAGGGTCTCATAAAGCCTTTTCTCCCTACGAGTCGAGATGATCCCGTAGGTGTAATTTCTCCTTAGGAGTCTTGAGGACTCCTATGTGCATTTTCTTTTGAGAGTCGTAAGGATCTCACAATAGAATTTTCCCCCTTACAAGTCGAGGGGACTCATAAGTAGTTGTCTCCCTCCTTATCGATATTCGACTTTGGGGAGTGTCGCCCGTGAATAGTATGCAATAGTCCATCTTGGACCGACTTGCAGGGCCCTAGTACTTAGGAAACATGTCCTTATCCCCATTTCCTAAGGCTTTTCCCTATGAGTCAAGACGAGTCGAGAAGTTCTCGCGGGAACATTATTTTCCCTACAAGTCGAGACGAATCGAGAAGTTCTCGCAAGGATGTCCTAACGTCACAGTTAACTCCTGCTAATAGAAGTCCGTTAGGGTCTGTGATACTAAGATATTTTACCTGTCGTACCGCCGTGTTGGCCATTGTATTCCTTGATACGCAATCTTGCTGTTTGAGTAGCTCCGTGACTGCCGTGTCTCTGATCCCTTCGGGGGCTGGACAAGACGTCTTCAAGTAATCTTCCAGTGATATTACCATCGAAAGAGCAAGCGTTAGGGATATTCCATGTCACTTTTTACTTAAGGTTAGGATCAGTTTGGGAGCCTCGATTAGTCATGACCACTCCTCGCTGGAGTGGGATGATCTTCGATAGTCTTTCAGGTCTCATTTGAGTTGCCGTCAAGACCCTGAAGCCTTTGCTTCGTTTGTTAACATTGTGTCTACAATATTGTAACGAATGTCGAGGTTGTCTCTGGGTTATCTGTGAACCGTCGAGATTTGGAACCAGGGGACTTTGCCATGGCTTCGTTTGTTGATGTCACGTATGCATCCTGCTGGAGGGAGGAAGAACGCTGTTGTTGATCTCTAGGTTGTGGATGCTGCCGTCGAGACTTGGAACTAAGGACTTTGCCATGGCTCCGAGGTGGTCTCTAGGTTGTCTATGAACCGTCGAGATTTGGAACTAGGGGACTTTGCAGTGGCTCCGAGGTAGTCTCTAGGCTGTCTGTGAACCGTCGAGATTTGGAACTAGGAGACTTTGCCGTGGCTCTGAGGTAGTCTCTATGCTGTCTGTGAACCGTCGAGATTTGAAACTAAGGGACTTTGCCGTGGCTCCGAGGTAATCTCTAGATTGTCTGTGAACTATCGAGATTTTGAACTAGGGGACTTTGCCGTGGCTCCGTTTTGCTGACTTCGTATATGCTTCTGGTTGGAACGAGAAAGAACACCATTGTTGATTTCTAGGCTGTAGATGTAGCCATCAAGATCTGGCTTCCCTTTGACGAAGCCTGGTACGACAATATGGTTCCCTTTTCGTTTGTGCCCATGGATTGTATATAGGGGTCGATGTGATCTCACCAGTAGGGCAAAAGTTTCATTTCAATTTTTTATTTCTTTCCGTGATGCTCTATAATTTCATATTTTTATATCACGAAAGTCACGATTGCCCAATCATTTCGGATATTTTTTCGCGGTGCCCAATCATTTCGGCTGTTTTTTCTTTTTACTCACTGCCTTTTATTGCAAGTTGCCCAATCGTTTCGGCTATTTTTATATGCATATATTTTACTCACTGATTTTTGTTGCGAGTTGCCCTATCATTTCGGCTATTTCATATGCATTTTTGGCTCGCTGATTTTTTTGCTGCGAGTATGGAACTTGAGATCTGATACCAATTCTTAGCATCAGCATCGCTGCGACTGGAATATGGCCAGGAGCGAATCATCATTTGCCGTGAAAGGACTTAGAATTTGATACCGATTTAGGCATCAGCATCGCTACCACTGGGATTATTGCCAGGAGCGAATCATCATTTTCCTTTGTCGATATGGACAAAGGTGGGTTAGCAAACAGGGTTAGGATCCTGTCGACTAAGGCTTTTGACTTCATGAGCCGTAAGGGTCTCATAAAGGTGTTTCTCCTTACGAGTCGTGAGGATATCGTAGGTGAGTTTTCTCCTTAGGAGTCGTGAGGATTCCTAAGTATGTGTTCTCTTATAAGTCATAAGGATCTTACAAGAGTGTTTTCTCCTTATAAGTCGAGAGAACTTATAATTGTCGTTTACCACATGAGGACATTCCTCGTCATTGGCGGGACTTGGTGGGGGAAACGTTTATTTGTGCCCTTGGATTGAATACAAGGGCGGATATTGGACCGCATGTAGGGCAACTTGGGGAATGTGATGGCTTAAGAACAGGTTCAGATCCCTGTAACTTAAGGATTTCGAATCTTATGAGCCGTGAGGGTCTCATAAGGGGGATTCTCCTTACGAGTTGTGAGGATCTCGTAAGTGCAATTTCTCTTTAGGAATCTGGGGATCCCTAAGTGTGTTGCTCCCTTTTATGAGTCGTAAGGATCTCACACGGGTATTTTTTCCTTACAAGGTCGAGAGGACCTTGCAAGTGTGCATGAATTTTCTTTTTATGAGTCTGCGCCCTTTCGGGTTTTCACAAGCTCGCCGGTAGCCCTGCTGTTTTTATTCACGGCGCCCTTTCGGGTTTTCATCCGTACCCCTTTTTCTTGTGAGCGCACCGCATTTGTTTTATCACAGTGGGACTTCGCCGACTGGAGTAGCTGTATAGCCAGAGGGACTTAAGCTGCAATCCTCGCTGCTAGGACTTGTGGACCTGGATTCCACTGTCGCAATGTTTTGAGGCGGCCTATTTAGTTTAAGGACATCTCGGTCCATCGTTAGTTTAAAGACATCTCGGTCCCTCGTTAGTTTAAGAACATTTCGGTCCACTGTTAGTTTAAGGACATCTCGGCCCATTGTATCTTTGAGACGAGGTTTTTACGGATACTACTTATAGAGTTTAGACTCGGGAGGACAGCGAGCGGACACGAGCGTCGTCATCTATCGTTAACCTGAGCCGTGACTCGTCAAGCGTAGTATTTCTTAAGGAATCGGCCGTTTATCGGCCGGAAGGGTGTTTCGCCATGCATATCCATGAGCAAGTAGGCCCCACCTTGGTAGACCTTGTCTATGATGTACGGGCCCTCATAGTTGGCTCGAATTTCCTCCGTTTCGTACGATTGGGGACCATAGGTCTTTTTATGACTAGCACGAGTTCGCCTTGGCGGAATGTTCTCGGCCTAGTCAATCTTTCGTATGAGCACTGTAAGGTTCTTAGGCACTAGAATAAGGTTCTACAAGGCATCAAACATGCCGTATTTAAAATTTTCAAGTGCCAAACAACCTAAGCAAGGATCTTTACTAGAGAATTAGGGTTAGAAACAACAAGTAAACAACTTTACAACTATGTGATAAGGATTACAACCTTTGTAGTCCGCTCCTTCACTTCATTAGCTCCAAGTAGTGGTCCCTTCGCTGCGATCCTAGAACTCCCAGACTCTTAAGAAGCTCCACAAGGCGTATGGTGCATGCTTGCATGTAGTCTTCGAAATCCAAGATGATCTACTTCGAGGAAACACGAAAGCTATCTCTTCACTAATATGAAATTAGTGAAGCTAACACACTAAACTATATGGCTAGTATAGAAGAGGATGATGAAGTAGGAAGTGGGCTCTCTTTAGTTTTCTTTTTCTCACTTTATTTTATCACATGAAAAAAATCTAGCAAGCTTTTGTGAGGAAGATGAAGATGAAAAGGTGATGAATGAATTATGAGCTTGGGTTAGAAATGCAACCATGGTGAGTTAGTATATCATGGCTAACTCATGTAAAGAATAAACCATGAGTAAGGGTTAAAGGTTAGGTTAAGAAATATCTTAAGTAAAAACAAAAGAGGCGGACTTTAGTCAATGTTCTACTAGCTTCCATGAAGCTCAACCATGACTAATTCCATATCATTTGTGAATTACTTAAAAAGATAAATAAAACCATAACATAAACCCTTGTAGAGAATAGACCATGGTCAAAGTGATTAGGGTTAGGTTAATAAATATCTTAGCCTAAACAAAATTGATTGACTTAGTCAATGTTCTACAAGCTTCATCCAAGCTCATGACTAATTCTTCACAATTTTGAATTTGCTAAAATAAATATAAACTCAACATTTATCACAATAGCATGGTATAATTCTCATACACACAAGTTGCATGTATAACCTAGCATGTCACAATTATACATATCACATATATATAATTTTGTAACATAAGAAAAGAATACATTAAACATATATCACATATATATTAAATGTATCCAAATGTGAGAAAATGAAATACTTAAGTGAGCATATATTAGTTAATGTAATTTTAATATATCAAATATATAATTATACATTAAATTATTAAATCAATACTTAATTTAATAATCCGGCTATATCTCATATAACCGACTAATACAAAATGTATCATTTCATCGAATCAACACTTGATCCGATGACCCGGTTATATCACATATAATCGGCGGATATCACATATCGCGAGAATAGAATACGGTATCACATACTCGTATCAATCTCGTCCCCGCACATATCACACATGTGCTCCTACTCCATTTCGCCTGAGCCAGGAAACCTCTGTGTAGGACTCTGAAGACTCGTCAATACGCTGGCAGTGGGTGATGATGATATCAAACACCCACAAGCTGCAAGCGGTCAGCTAAACGTAAGAGCCACCCGAGTATTGAGCGATCAGAAGATCAATAAGCAAGCCTGTACATACTCCTGCGAATCCAATCAGTAATATTACCGTACAATCAGGTCTCATCGTCTGATATGCCGCATATCCAGTCTAGGGGTGGCGAACGTCAGACCCCAGTAACCGATAAGTCGTGTCGATGTGAAGCTCATAACGGGTCGAGAAACTATTGATAACACTTACCAGTAGATCTCCATATCAGCCCGGGCCAGGGACCAATCGAACACAGCGCAACATCAACTCCCGATACCTGGAGAGACGAAACTCCTCCTATCGCTCATTGCCTCCATGTGATTCGGGAATGTACCCAAAAGCCACCGTTTTGCACGTTCTCATGAACATGGTAAGGTGGAAATCAAAGAATAGTGGGAATCACATAAGACTCTATGACGATCTCGGGTCTACAGACTAACCTGTACCAGTGTCACCAGAGAATTGCTATCTGACGATAGGTATAATACCATCTAGGAGTTCTCGGTGAGTCTGTTCAGTGTACACAGTCTCCACTGAGTACCCGTACACCATCTTTGATGTCAAATACCAATGGATGTGGGATCATCCATCGCCTATCATATGGGTCAAGATGCGTATACGCTAGTCTACTCTGGAGTATCGATGCCCTGTCTCGATACACCTTCGACTAGGAACAATTATATGATGTACTCGTGGACTACTCTGGCCCTACTAGTATGATTTGCATCATAGTCCTAGTAGTCAAGTACATATCCTAAGGGCTTTATCAATATGTGAGAGTATGACAGTAATACAATACAAGTCAACATGTTAAGACAAGTGAAACCAGATAGAATATTATCATGTCGAGCAAGAAAGTCCTCTATATATATATCCAAGTATACACTATAATATACATCATATGTACAACAATGGCCTCTAGGTCATATACATAACTAACAAGCGCGCCATCCTTGCTTTGTAAGCTTCTAGGTTTGGCTGTGCCATGAGACGAGTTTCATCGAGGGCATCGAGCTCCTCAAGCCGAAGATGGGAATTTTCTTCATCCGTCAGCTCATATGGAACTGCTACTCATAGAGAGGGTAGCTTTATCTCCAAGGGGAGTACTGCTTCCGTGCCAAATACCAACGTGAATGGCGTTGTATTCGTGGCCGTCTTGAACGTGGTCCGATAAGCCCAGAGAGCTTCATGCAATCTCTCGTGCCAGACCTTTTTATTTCTGGACACCGTCTTCTTTATGATCTTCATCAAGGTCTTGTTGAAAGCCTTAGCTAGACCGTTAGCTCAAGGATTATAGACCGAAGAGTATCTCTAATATATTTTATACTGTTGTGCGAAGCGGCTGATCTTGTGGCTTCTGTAGGCTGGCCCGTTATCCGAGATAATCCGTCGTGGAGTGTCAAATCGGTAGATGACACGTGTTATGAAGAAATGGAAGATGTTCTCCGTCTTCACCTCTCTTAGCGGTATTGCTTCTACCCACTTGGAGAAGTAATCGGTCATCTCCAATATGAACTGATGTCCCTTAGATGATGTCGGTTCGATGGTTCCAATTATATCGGTTCCCCACATTTCGAATGGCCAGCTAGCAAGTGTTGGGTGTAATGGATTCGGATGCTTGTGGATGAAGTCCCCATGAATTTGGCACGAGTGACATTGCTTCGCATATTCGAGGCAGTCATGAATTATCTTGGGCCAATAGTAACCCATTCTTTTGATCTTCAGCTTCATCTTTGGCCCGACTTGATGGGAACCGCAGAGTCTGTCATGAGTTTCTTGGACGACTCTCCTTGCTTCTTTTGGTCCCAGACATCTTAGCCGCAAACAATCGAACGATCTCTTATATAGAGTATCATTGACGAAGGAGAAAGACAGAGATCGCTTCATGAGCTGATTTCTTGATGATGCATTTTCGGGCGTTCGATGGGATTTGAAGTAGTCTATGAAGACTTCTCTCCAATCTTTGGCCTTTTCTTCGTCCTCTATTTGGAAGTCCGCTTGTTCAGTCGCTTCCTTTCTTTCAGACGTCTTCGGATATATCACTGCAGGTGCGAGAATCCGGCGGCTTTGTACAATGATCCTTACGTCATCGAGGTTTTCGTCCGCCAGTTCTTTAGCGAGCTTGGCTAATGCATCTTCCTTGCTATTTTTCATCCGTGGTATGCTTTCCATGATGTAAGAGGGGATTTGAGTCAGTAATTTGTGCACTCTTTCACCATACCTGATCAGTTCCGGTTTACACGTCTGGTAGTCGCCATTTACTTGGCTACAGACCAGCTGGGAGTCTTCATATATGAGGAGGTTTTCGTTTCCCATGTCGACAGCAATCTCAAGGCCCGCTATCAAAGCTTCATATTCCGTTTCATTATTTGTCCTTGGCTCTGTTAAGGAAAGGGCAAAACGCATTATCTCTCCTCGTGGAGTCACAAAGATAAGGCCTACTCCGGCTTTGATTATGGGGGTGCTTTGCTTCTGCCTCTTCATAGACGATGCCCCATCAAAGTAGAGTTCCTATCGGGTATCACTCCCTTCTTTCTCCCCATCAATTGCGTCAAACGCGTGTTCGTTCGGCAACTCGCAGTTTAAGGGAGAATTAGCTGGTATCAGATGCTCAGCGAGAAAGTCAGCGATGGCCTGGCCTTTTATTGCCTTGAGGGGTCGATATACTATCGAGAACTCCATCAAGAGGAGGGCCCATTTGGAAAGCTTTCCCGTTAGTATGGCTTTTGACATCAAATATTTTAGAAGATCCACCTTTGATATGAGATGGATCTCATGTGCCAAGGCGTAATGTCGGAGCTTCTTTACCACGAAGATCAGTGCCAGGAAATGCTTTTCGATGGGGGAGTAATTATTTTTTGTCCCCAGGAGAACTCGACTCAAATAGTAGAGAGCTCTCTCCTTCCCCTGATCGTTCTCTTATGCCCATAGCGCGCCTAAATAACCTTCAAGGGCTGTTGTGTACAGGATGAGGGGCTTTCCCTTGACTGGAGCGGTCAGTACCGGCGGGTTCTGCAGATATTGCTTGATTTCGTCCAGTGCGCTTTGGCATTTATGATCCCAAACGAACGGGGTCCCCTTCTTCATTAGATGACTGTAGGGGTGGCATTTGCCGGAGAGGTTAACTATGAACCGTCGGATATACGCGAGCTTTCCTTGGAGAGACCACAGTAACTTGAGAGTTCTTGGCGAAGGCATTTCCATAACCGCCTTGATCTTTGACGGGTCTATTTCGATTCCCCGGTGTCGTACGATGAATCCTAGGAATTTGCCTGAGTAAACTCCAAACGCGAATTTCAGAGGGTTCATCTTCAGGTTATACTTCCGAAGGCGCTGGAACACTATCTTCAGATGCTCCCAGTGCTCCTCGTACGATTTGCTTTTCACCACGAGGTCGTCAATATAACATTCGACAATCTCGTGTATGAGATCATCAAAGACATTTGTCATGGACCTCTGGTAGGTGGCGCCAGCGTTCTTCAGACCGAAGGGCATCACTTTGTAGCAAAATATGCCCAGCGGAGTCCGGAAAGCAGTGTGCTTTTGGTCTTCAGGATGCATCTTGATTTGGTTGTACCCTGAGGATCCGTCCGTGAAGGAGAAGACTTCATGTGTGGATGTGTTATCTATCATCATCTCGGTAATAGGCACCGGGAAGTCATATTTCGGACAAGCTTTGTTGAGATCCTGAAAATCAACACAGATGCGCATTGTCCCATTTTTCTTCATTACCGGAACGATATTGGCGATCCAGTCAGGGTATTGAACTTCTTGGATGAAGCCGAAGTCGATTAGCTTCGTGACTTCGGCATTGATACTCATCTCAAGCTCGAGCCGCATTTTTCTTGGCGCCTGTTTGATTGGCTTGACGTCCGGCGATATTGCCAGTTTATGCACAGCTATCTCTGGATCTAATCCCGGCATCTTGGAATAGTTCCATGCGAAATAGTCTTTATACTGCATAAACATGTCTTTTAACACAGCCACCTGTTTCTCAGACAGCATCTCACTGACGAACGTTGGCCTTGGCTGATTTGCCATCCCCAAGTAGATTTTTCTCAGGTTGTCTGATGTGGTGTGTATCCCATCTTCCAGCTCTTTTGGCGCCGGTGGAAATTCTGAGATCACCTCGTTCTCATCTTCATTTGCGAAGCACTGGGAAAGGTCATCCATATTCTCGTGCTCTCCCTCCTTTGAGAATGTTATCATATGGCAGGTACGAGCTTGTTTCCAGGCTCGATGCTGATCTAGACTTTCTCTCGCAGTGTAGGTTTCTCTCGGCTCATGCTTTCGTGGCGGGGCTACCCTCCAACTGTCGGATAGAGCAAACTTGCCGTGCTGATACTGATCTTCAACCCAGTCTTTGAAGGTGAAGCAGTCTTCAAGAGGATGTCTTACTACTCGCTGGTAGGAGCAATAATATGGATGATGGACCCCGTTTATCTGTTCGGGTTATCGAGACTCCGGGAGCGTCATCATTTGATGCTTCATGACAAGGTTGAATATTTTTCTTGTCTTGTCTTGAGGGAAAGAGTACTCCCGACCCATCTTCTTCATAAAAGACGGGTTCCAGCTGACTTTTTCTCGCTCGCGTGGCTTCTTGGATCCGCTTCGCTGTCTTTGAACGCCGTCCCCATTCTTGATCTTGTCATTGCTTCTGCGTCGAACGTTTACCTTGCCGCGAGAGCGCACAGAGAGCTGAGGGTGAAAGGCATCGTCTTCTTCTCCTTCCGTACCCTGCTGAATGATACGTTGCGTCCTGGCTTTCTCGTAAATGGCCATTTCGCGGCTATGGTCATTCCGAACCTTTTGATCCACTTCTCTTATCAGCTTGTCAATCTTTTCTTCGTATGACGGGCTTGGTATCTCACGGCGGGATCTTGCTCTGGTTCGACATCAACGCTATCTGGAAATACATTCGCTTCTCCACCGGAGTTATTTACGACATGGTAGCCATGGAATTGCTCCCGTTTCTTGGACCGAACGTATCCAAGGCTAGTCGTCTCCATTCTTCCGTTGGGCATATTCCGCTGAGTCCCGGGAACGTCCCAAATCTTGTTATAGAACTGGTCTTGTCGAGAAGTCTGTTTGAAGGATACGCCTTGGCGTCTCAATAGCCTTTTCAGTCCCTCTGTGTAGTATTTGGGCAGACGAATTGGTTGAAGCCTGTCGAGCGCAGGTTCGGCACCGTGCCAGACTTCTTTCTCCCCTTTAGCCTTCGTGGATTGGTAGAAAAGGATCGACTTTTCACCTTTTTTCTTAAGAGGGACGTAGAAGGTCTGCAGCTCTTGCACACTGTACGTATCAGGTGCATCAAGTTCTTTGTAATGCCACTGCGGAACTATGATAATTTGTAAACTCTGGTCAGCCCCAGCAAAGGTCTGTATTGACGGGCGGACGGAGAACACTGTGTTGGCCTCGTCCTCAGAGTCACTGCCAATGACCAGAATAGGAGTAGATGGTCCTGGTCTGTTGCCTTGGGGTTGTCCCGAGTAGACCGTCTCTTCATCCTCCTCATTATCGCTCCCAAATATCGGGATAGTGGAGATGGCTTTTTGTTTATTCTCCGGTTTGCGACATCTTTCCATGTCTTCAAAGTCTGGTAAGAAGTACTTGGCGTCTTTATATTTGCAGACTTCATTTACGGAGAATGGGTTCAACTCCCCTGTAACTGTGTACTCGAGGCCATCTTTGAAGTACTTCATACACTGATGTTGTGTAGAAGGGATGATGTTGTACTCATGTAATCAAGGCCTACCGAGCATAGCGTTGTAGCAAGTCTTGGCGTCAATAACATGGAACTTTATGTCAGTGACGAGCAGCCCAAAGCGTAATGTCAGTATTACAGACCCGAGCGTCTGTGATGATTGCGAGTCAAACCCGGAGATATTAATTTTGTACCGCGCCAGGTGTTGAACGTTCATGCAAATCTCCTTCAACACTCTCACATTAAGAAGGTTGACGGAGGACCCGTTGTCAACCAGGATCTTCAATATCTTGATATCGTGACGATACCCGGTTACATACAGCGGACGGTTGTGCTCGCACGTTCCGAGAAGGAGGTCTACATCGCTGAAGGTGATATCAGCCGTGTGGACTTCTTCCAGCTCGTCCTTCATCTTTTCTTCCACTAGGAACACTTGAAACTGGCCGGGCTCTTGTAATGCCTTGATCAGGGAATCTCGTACCACTTTAGACAGGAGAAGGGCATCCAAAATACTCAATTGTGAGGGCATCTTCCTCAGATATGCCAGGACATTATAATCCACCTTGTTCTTTTTGGGCGGGTCTTTGGCTATGAGTTCTTCAACGACTCTATCATCGAGGGCAATCTCCTCAGGGACTTTTTCCTTCCCTTTGTCTCTTTTGCCCGAGCCTTTGTTTGAGGGTCTGAGATTCTTTTCAGGTAACGTACGATTACGCAGCTGAATGTTCTCACAGTTCTTCATCTTTTCTTCTTTTTCGGAGGTGGATTCCTTAAAGAGAGGGCCGAGGACTATTTCTTCATCAGAATCGCTCCCGAAGGTAAGAACTTGAGATTTCGCTCTTGCCGAACTTGTACCAACCATATGACAGTTGCCAGTCGTTACTTCATGCTTGTCTGTCACACTTCTCTGTTCCTGACGAGCTTTGCGCTTCATTCGCTTGAAGTGTTGTTGATGGGCAACATATCCTTGTCACCACTTCTTGAATGCATTGCACTCTTCGGTAGGGTTCGTGGCTTTCCGATGGTACAAGCAGTAGTTCGGATGTACATTCTCTTCGTCGAGGCACGTACTCCCGGGAGTATTTCCTTCGAAAGGTGGCAACTTCATCCCCATTGATAGATTTTTGGCGAACTGCTTCCCTACCTTGATTCTGCACTTGCTGGTGGTAGGTGGGCTTCGATCCGGTTGGGCTACTTTATGACTTCTCATTACCGGGGCTTCTTCACCTTGACGCCGACGCTTGGCCTTTTCGTATATGGCCACTTCATGTCCTCGGTCGTCTTTGCTCTTTTGGAGGGCTTCGTTCAGCAGCTTGTCGATCAGGTCATCTGACGGTACCATGGATTTTGGTTCTAGATCCACCCCCGGTTTCTCTACGTTAGGAGCCTCTTTGCCATTTATCGACGAGTAAGAGATCATGTGGAAACTCGCCCCGTAATCCTCGGGTTCTTCTGACAAATTGTCTCTTTCATCAATGTCACTATTTCCATTCTCAAGAACATGCTTGAAGAATTCTTCCAGTGTGACTGGGGTCCGTGCCTTTTGGTTGTATTCCTCCAGTGCATCGATGTATTTTTGCAGACCCATACGATTGCCGTCGAGCTGCACGGGCTTCTTGGCCTTCTTCTTTTTCTTTGAAGACTTCGGAGGTTTGGCCTGGAGGTTTTGCCTATCGTTACCAACTTTCAGCGTTAGGCGCGGTTTCAGCATTCCGCCAATAATCTCAGGCTCCAGCGGGCTTTTCCACCTAATCGCCGGACATGCTTGAAGATCCTTCAGCATTCTTTTAGTTTTGGCCGAATGGACAACTTCCCATGGAGCTTCCTCCACAAATGAGCATAATTCCCCCGGCGTATCCACCTTTTTAGGAGCGTGCCTCTGTGGCGGGTTCACCCTCCAGTTCTCAGAAAGTGCAAATTTCCCCCGTTGATAATGGTCCTCGATCCAATTTTTGAAGACGTAGCAATATTCAATTGGGTGGCTCACCATTCTGTGATAGGAGTTGTGGTTGGGGTTGTTGACGTCACCGGGCTGCAGTGGATGTTTTGGGTCCGCCAGAGTGATTAGTTTGTTGCGCACTGCCAGTTCGAACAATCTCCTCGTTTTATCATGGGGAAACGAGTAAGCAGGTCTTAACTTATCTTCGAGGGATCATGGTTTGTTGCTTTGGCGAGCAACCGGTTTCGGGTCACTTGGTTGTTTTTGAGCGTTGGCAATGAAGGTCGCTTTCCCCTTGCCCTTTTCATTCCGGAGATCTGTCTTTGAAGTGGACGGCCTATGGCCCATCTGGTCCATTTGGGTCAGTTTGTCAATCAAGGCCTGGAAGGTGGTCGGCATGAAGAACATCATAAACTGGGATATAGTTGCCTGAGGATCAAGGGTCCCCACGAACATGCCCACGGCAGGAGCTTTTTCTATGCGCTGTTCACACTTTGACCATAGGTTACGCCACCGAATTGCGTATTGAACCCAGGTCTCTCCCGGCTTCACTCTGGCGTTGATTAATGTCGTGATTGGGGTGCGCTCTCTTGCGCTTGCGAACCGCTGTGTGAACAGTAGTTCCATCTCCGTAAATGTCTTGACAGCGTCATTTGGGAGCTTGGAGTACCATTCAAATGCCGTCTCCGACAAGTTGCCAACAAACTGGCGAAGAAACAGTTTGTCATCGCCCCCAGTATTACCGCACAAAGCTCTGAATTGAGCAATGTGTTGATGTAGATTGCTCGTCCCCTTATACACATGGAATTTAGGGATCGTATATCCTGGCAGGTACTTAATTTGGTCGTACCAGCTTGGATAAGGTCGCCCAGTTCTGACGACTTGGCCTGCCGCTTCGTTCGCTTGATGAGCTCGTATTTGTTGAGCTATGTAGTCATCAAGGGTAGCTTTGGTGATCGTCTCCTCCCTGGCTGCTGATAAAGCCGGAGGAGGGTTTGATGTCTCCCCTCTGTCGTCTTCAATGATTATTGGAGGGTCTTCTGCTAGAGGATCCGGCTGGATCATCATCCCCACTATGTCTTGGAACAGAAGCGCCATTTGTTTTATATTAGCCCATTGTTCCGCAGCCTCTTTATCTTTCTTTTCAAGCACCCTTCGTAGGAATTCGGTGTCGGTCTCTTGCTCCTGGCGCTGTTCCGACGATGCTTCTGGGCTTTCTTTCTGTCCCGTGAGTGCGGTCATCCTTGTCAACATTTCTTGGAGCTTTTGTTGTTGCTCCTGATTTTTTGTCACCGATCGTGTAAGTGGTCGATGAACCAAAGAAGTACGGCTTTCCTCTTTCCCGGAAGCCATGTACACCGTGTGTACTACAATACCCCCAGACTTTAGGCGTTTGGGTCACTGCCTTTGATATTTGTTGGAGATAGTGCCCTTATAGTCAATTATTGGATCGCAGGTACGTGATTGCAATGATTGCGGAGGACCTATACCGGTAGGACAGTCTTACTCGAGATGATAGTATGCTATCTGGTTTGCCTTTATCAGTCGTGTACATGTTCAGGTGACTGATTGCATGTTACACTTTGATAGAGCCCTTAGGATCTTGCTTTACTACCAACAGTATGATGGCGATCATATACGTGAGAGTTGGGTAGTTTATATGCATATCCTTAATTGTGGTCCCTAGTCGTGGGAGTTTCGAGACAGGGCATCGATACTCCGGAGTAGACTAGTGTATACAGTCGAGACGACGACGAGGGGCGGTGGCCGGTCTCACAAGCCACTGGTGTCAGTTGGATCACCTAAGATGTATACAGGTGCTCATTGGGTTATGAGTACACCGGACAGGACTCGCCGGGAATCTGCTAGTTAGTATTATATCTACCGTCAGATAGCAGTTCCCTGGTGACATGTGTACAGGTTAGTTCATCGACCTGAGGTCGTCATTTGTCTCGTGTGAGTTCCCACTGTGCTTTGATTTCTACCCTACCACAGCTCAAAGGAGTCGTGCAAACAGGTAGCTTTTGGGTACAGTCCCGAGCCATATGGAGGCACGTGAGCGGATCGGCAGGGGATTCGTCTCTCCCGGTATTGGGGGCGAGGTCGTGCTGTGTCTAGGAGAGCCATTACACAAAGTCCATGGCCATGGCAGGAGATTTACTGGTAGGTACTCCAGTAGTATCTCAGGGTGTTATTGGGCTTCACTCCGACACGACTTATACTGCTAGTCTGACGTTACTAGCCCCCTAGGCGGATATGCGATACTCATTGACGAACGGACCAGACTGTATATACATTGTCACTGTTAGGCTCAGTAGGGTTTTCGGAGGAGTTCGCTCATCGGTCTCCCTTGAGTTCGCTCCTCGGCCACCCTTGAGGTCAGTCCATGGGCAGCCGTTACGCATTGCTAGTGCCGCTGACGGTTTGTGGTTAAACCCACTGCCAGGGTGCTGAAGAGTCATTAGAGTCCCCCACAGACAGTTTCCCAAGTTCGGGCGAAACGTTGTAGAGGCCGTATGGTTTTATGGCAGGGTTCGGAAAATGCACGTGCGTTTACGCACGTGTCAGTTTTCGGGCAGATGATACTGGTCGGCTTTGGTTTAAGCCGGATCCGAGTATTATATTGAGTAGGTATAATATCTTTGTCTCAGTTGCATTTATATTCGGTCGTAATATAAATGCGGGTATATTTATACAGTTCGGGGTTGTCCTGAAATTCGTTTCAGGATCACTTTTGGAAGTTGTCAGTTTCCAGTTTTCTATCAGCCGTCTTTTAACATTCTGTTAAAGACGGATTTATCTTTTCTTCAGATATGATGAGTCGGTGTTCTAGAAGATTCTAGATGAGGTGACTAGGATTATATGGTGTTGAGTTTTCATTGGATGCATTTAATGGTTCATTAAAGCATGATGACTAGGTTTGTGAGTCATGCTTTAGCTTTAATGAGTTTTGTTAAAGCTTAAGATATTTTGTGAGAAGCTTCATTTCTTGTGGTCACCTCCCTTCTCCTACGGTCACCCCCCCACTCCTATAAGTGGCCGGCCCCTTCCCACTCTCTCATGTTTGTTGATTTCATTTGTAGGAAAAAGATTATGATAGTTTGGGGTGTATGGAATTTACAGCTCATTTCATTCCATCACCCGATTTCCACGGCAACTTCATTAACCGATCGTCCACGGATTTGGACGAAGTGAGACAAAGTCATCTACTCATTCTCTACATCATTCTTGGTCGTCTCTTTTAGCAAACTTGACGATCGAGTTGCCTCGAGTCAGAGGCGGGAGCCCGTTTAAAGAACCGATCATGTGGTGCCACCTCGACGAGGATATCGGAGATCGACGAGATCGGAGCAGCCGCAACGGAGCGTGGGATGATGGTTGAAGAACGAAGGACTCGGATCGTTCGGTACAATCTTTCTACACTCTTTACAGTATGTTAGTTTAGCAATAATGGCAGATCCGGGTTAAAGTATACGATAGCGCCAGTTTAAAAGTTTTGTTCCGCATTTTGGCGTCTGTAGACTGCCGGGGCGCTAGCGTAGACTTACAATATTTGCTGCCGGCATGGGGATTTCTCCGGCCTTCTCCTCTTGTTGGAGGTCGAGGTTGAGGGGGCCGTTGCAGCAGGCACCCACGCAGATTATACCTTCCGTGGTACGACGTAGGGATGGTCCTCCTCTTGCCGAGCCCTCGTCTTCTTCAGCCGGCGAGAGTAATCTTAGTCAATTACAGAGTCTCGGACTTTCCACCAAACTCTGTGGATCTTGGAGGAAAACCGCTGAGGAAGCTGTTCCGGCTTCACCTGTGTTGTGTTTTTGACAGGCAAAGGAGACCTCTTCAGTATGGCGGTTGGAGAGTTCTTGCGCACCCTCCTGAACAGCTTGAAGCTGTTCCTAGTTGGAACAGCAATGTCAATTTTCACCGTTGGAGCTGGTTGGGTAAGTCCAGAGGGGGAACTGCCCCCAGCTTTCCTCACTCAGCGCCAGTGGCGACGTAGAGCATGTAATGCAGACGGGACTACCTTTGTCGTTGGAGCGCCTTCGCCATGCTCCCCGCTTTGACGAGAGTCAGCTGTCGGAGTCAGCCTGTCGAAGACTGATGTCCGCCGATAGGGAACGGTTAGTCTGTCGAAGGCAAACTTTTTGGTAGGGGAAGCAGCCTAGGTGACTTCGCCCGGAGCGGGAGTTGGAACTGCTAGTCTTGCGAAGACCGATCCCTTAGAAGGAGAATCCCCTTTAACGACTTTGTCTGTCGGGACAGGAATGGATATCCACTTCGGGATAACCCCTTCAGGTATTGCTGGCCTCTTTGCGGGCCTACTGGAGCTTAGGCTCAGCCTGAAGAAGACTGAAGCAGCGGACTTAGATGACCCGTTGAGAGGGGCCGTGGTGGTTGCGAGCCGATCAAAGACCGACTTCTTTAGAGCCTCTTGTGATGGCATTGAGTCATTGAAGCTTATTGGCGGGAGCATGGTCCCAAAAAATAGTCCAGTGGTAGCCTGAATCACATGTTCCACCGGTATTGCAAAGATGGAGGCCGCTTTGGGCCCGAAAGTCACTCATCCGGCAGGGACAGAGTGGGAGTTGTTGTTGCAGTGAACGCAGCTGGAGACCATCAATATCTCCTTTTCTGCACAGGAGCAAGACGCCAAATCTTAGTACCTTGAATCCAGGGACAACCATATTAAACTGAGATTTGTTCATGAACACGACACACGAAGTGTGGAGTGGAAAGAGGAAAAGGTCCACCGGGCGTGCCAGAATCTGTTTACCGCCAAAAGCCGGGAAAGACGAACGTATTGCCTAATTTGGGGGCAGATGCTATTTGGGTTTATCCGTCCACCTCTCCGAAAATGCCAAGTTGATTTATGGTACCATGTATCGGAGGTTTAGATGGATGCGACCGTTGTAACGGACTTCGTCAGATTCCCCCTCGTTGTGAGGGGTTTTGAATGTGGGGACGCTCTTCCCTGCATGCGCAAGCCCCTGCAGTTAATTACGTTACGGCGTAGAGATAACCACTTTCTTCTGCTCCAGATATTCACTTCGTGTCGCATGTGTTTGTTTTATATTTGGTTGCCCGAGGATTGTATACGGAGACTAATTTGTGTTGTCTCCCATAGGACGTGGATTAGTCCAAATCCGTATTTTCTTATATTTAGGTTTGGTTTAATTTAAGGATCATTAATCTCTTTTGGGATTAAGATCAACTTAAAAGTTTTTGAGGATACGTTAGTCTAATTTTAGACTATGATTTACTCAGCATGATTTTGGGATCATTCTGACCCAACAAAAGAGCATTTGGGCTTTATTGCTTTAGTTTATGGATGTTACAGTCCATAGATCACCATTTTTTGTATGAGGGTTTAGTTTAAGGACATTGCGGTCCACAGCTAGTTTGAGGACATTACGGTCCATAGCTAGTTTAAGGACATTGCGGTCCATTGTAATGTGCTTATAGGTTTGGGAGTGCATCCAAGAGTTGTTGTTTGTCAGGACCTTCTACCTCTCTGACATCGTTGAAGAATTACAATGACATATATCAGAGGTGTGGAGAGATGTACCCTTGAACCAATTTCCAGATCGAGGGGAGATGTAGGATAAACGTCATTTTAGATGGCATATGTTAGGAGATCATTAGTCATCCTTGGGACTATGTTTGGTTTCGGGAGACCTGAGCAAGGGGGCTTAGTTGATTGGTGACCAAAAATGTCTTGGCCTCGAGAGACTTGGCTAATTTGGGCTAAGGTTGGCCCCTCATAGTGTTAAACACTGATATTTGTTTGGCGCTCATGTTCTCCCACGCGAAGCTCTTAAGCAGAGTTAAACACTGATATTTGGAGTGCTCACGTGTGGCACGTGAGGCGCCGGAGAATTGGGCACTGCTTCTTTAGGTTTATTCCCTTGTTCCTTTATAAGTGCTAAGCACTATTGGGGGTCACGTGGGAGCACGTGACGCGTACCAAAAATGGGAATTTTCTTTAATTTATTCCCCTTTTCCTTTCATAACTGCTAAGCACTATTACGGGGGTCACATGGGACCACGTGACTCGATCTCAGTCGTTCCTTTTTGTTCCTCAGAGGTGCTCACGTGGGAACACGTGATCTGTTGTTATAGCGTTGTACGCTAATCGTTTCTTTTATGTGCATGGAGATCTTGATCTGAGTTTTGAGAATTTCAGGTCCCTTGTTTTATAAGAATTAAATTCTTATGCAGGGTTAAACTCTAGTTTTATCAGAGGAATTAAATTCCTATATCTTTTAGAAGAATTAAATTCTTCAAAGTTGGTTCTTTCCTCTAAGTTTTTGGACAGCATGACAGAACCTCCCCAATGAGAATTAAATGCTCAACTTGTGGGGAGATCTGCTTCTACAAAAATCAACTAGAGGAAGAACTAAGTTCTTTTTTGGAAGAGTTAAACTCTTGTAAGAGGAGATAAAATGATCTCTAGGTCTTTTTCTGACCTAGGGTTTCTTTTCTTCAAAGAGAACCCCTACTCTTTTTTTTGTTTCTCAAATCTTATGGGGGGGTCTCCTATTCTCTCTCCCTTTAGTCTCGGGTCCTTTATATAATAGAGGCATGTTTGTTGATTTAGTTAAGGAAATCTCTCGTTGAGAGATCCTAATTGATTTGGGGATTTTATCCACCATTGGATTTTTGATCCAAGGACTTCTGTTTTACAGAAAATATTTTTCTTGTTTTTAACAAAATTGGGAAAATATTTTCCCATACAGAGCTTATTCTGTAGCTTGGTGATTTTTGATCACTATTGGATCTTTAATCCAACGGTGCTCTGTTTTACAGAGCGTAATCTTTCTTGTTTAGAAAGATTGGGGAAATATTTTCCCATACAGAGCTTATTCGGTAGCTTGGTGATTTTTAATCATCATTGGATTTTTAATCCAACGGTGCTCTGCTTTACAGAGCGTAATCTTTCTTGTTTAGAAAGATCTAAGAAAATATTTCCCAAATAGGGTTTTGATCCCTTTTATTTAGAATTTAATTCTATCAGCTTGGAAGGTGATTGGGAACATTCACGTGTAGCACGTGACCCCTATAGTATTAAACTGGTTTGCTTATATACAGCAGTCCCAGAGAAAGGCATCATGTGTTGGCACATAAGCTGATGTTCAGGAATGTCACGTATGGCACGTGACTCCTACGAAGTTAAGCCCAATAAAGAGCATCACATGCTGACACGTGAGCTTCTCTGGCCTGTTATTTGTTTTAGGAAGGCGCCTATATACTTTGTATATAGATGCTCACGTTTTTGCACATGAGGCTCAATTTTAGCCTTATTTGTTAAGCGCAATGCCTATAATCTTTGCTCCAAGGCGTATCACGTGTGGGCACGTGATGCACCATTTGGGGAATTTTTCCCATTGCTTTTTATTTATTATTTATTATTTATAAGGGAACAAATGCCCCCACAATGTAGTTCTCACGTGGTTTGCACGTGAGTGCAACATTGTCACCTGTACAGCCGTTGGATTGCCTAGGGGAATGGGGAGGTGAACCGCCCTTGTCACGTCTTATAAATGCAAGGGTTTTGTCTTTGGGAAGCCACTGTTCTTTCATCTTCTTCTTTTCTTGTCTTCATCGAGAATTTAATTGGGACCTGGGTTCCTTGGCCAAAGCCACTGCTCCATTGTTATCACAATACAAAGGTATTGGATGCTCGATGGACGGAACTACACCAAGTTCGGTTATGAACTTCTTCATCCAGACAGCCTCTTTGGCGGCATCGTTGGCAGCGATGTATTCAGCCTCCATCATTGAGTCTGCCACGGTTTCTTTATTGGAACTCTTCCAACAAACAGCCCCTCCATTGAGGGTGAAGACAAAACCGGAGAACGACTTAGAGTCGTCCTTATCATTCTGGAAGCTTGAATCGGTAAAGGACTCCATTTGGAGTTCACTGTTACCATACACTAAGAACATTTCTTTAGTCCTTCTCAAGTAATTAAGAATGTTCTTCACAGCTGTCCAGTGATTTTCTCCAGGATCTGCTTGATACCTACTCACTACACCTAGTGAGTATGCAACATCAGGTCTGGTACATAACATCGCATACATGATAGAGCCTACTGCCGAAGCATAGGGTATCACTTTCATGCGAGCCCTCTCCAAATCAGACTTGGGTGACATCTCTTTGGAGAGAGTGATTCCTGAGATTGTGGGTAAATTCCCACGCTTGGAATCTTCCATACTAAACCGCTTTAATATGGTGTCAATGTACCTGAATTGGGAAAATCCCAACATCCGTTTAGATCTATCTCTATAGATCTTAATCCCCAAGATGTAGGAGGCATCACCTAGATCTTTCATTGAGAATCTTTGTGATAAGAAGAGCTTAACCAAGTGTATCATATGAACATCATTTTCTATCAAGAGTACGTCATCCACGTACAATACGAGGAAGACCACCGTACTCTCTGCAACCTTCTTTTATACACAAAGTTCATCTACATTTTTTATGAAGTCAAACTCTTTGACTACTACATCAAAATAGATGTTCCAACTCCGCGATGCCTGCTTTAACCCGTAGATTGATTTAAATAGCTTGCACGCCTTTCCGTTGCTCCCACTGTCCATGAAGCACTCTGGTTGTGTCATGTACACGCACTCTTCTAAATTACCATTTAGAAAAGCGGTATTGACGTCCATCTGCCAGATTTCGTAGTCATGGTATGCAGCGATGGCAAGTAGGATCCGGATGGACTTAAGCATAGCCGCTAGAGAAAATATTTAATCATAATCCACACCTGGTCGTTGACGAAAACCTTTTGCTACTGAAAGTCGACTTTAGCACCGTCAAGGGGTTCAAGAGGCATCAAGCATGCCAAATTTTAATTTTTCTAGGTGCTAAGCTAGACTAACAAGATCACTACTAGAATTTTAGGTTTTTCCTTTGTGATGTGATTAACTCAAGAGAAAGTTTAAGAGCAAACAACCTTTGTAGTTCGAGTCCTTCTCTTCAAAACCTCCGGGATGAAGACCACGCGACACTTCAAGGCTCCTCACCAAGTTGAACGAACCTCCTTTGTGATCTTCGCGCCAAAGACGATCCACCCGAAGTCCACAAGCACAAGCTTTTCACTACGCTAAACACTTTTAGTGTAGGAAACACACCACACCAAATTGCTAGTTTGGTGTGGGATGATGAAGTAGGGGATAAGTAAAGCTCACTAAGGTCTCACAAGCTCAATGATTCACATCTCATGTGAGGGTTTTGAGCTTGGAGGTGAGGTGAAGAAAATTGTAGAGAGCAGGTGAAAAAGAGCTCAAGAAAAATGGCTAAGGCATGAACTATGAAGCAAGTGAAGAATGAATGCATAAAATGAATAATATATATCCTCACTTATGCAAGCATGGATTAAATTGCAATTCTAAATTGCAACCATGCTTGAATAGTGAGTCAAGACTAATATTATATCATAAAAACCCATGCCTTAACCATACCCAAAATATCTCCACAATTTCCACCTCATTTTTCTATTTTCTAAAAATAGAAAAACATGTCATGCTTCATATTATATATATATATATATATTTATATTTATATATATCAAATGTACATTAATATATATGTATAAAGCAAATCGTGAGCTAATGATATTAGTTAAGATATAATTATATCACATATAATTTATATCACATTATTAAATCAACACTTGATCTAATAATCCGGTTCTATCACATATAACCGACTAATATCATTACTCTGAATATCACATTAACAAACTAACACTTGATTCGATAATCCGGTTATATCACATATAACCTGACTGATAACAAATAACTGCCAGATTACATTACGGTATCACATACTCGTATTTAATCAGGCCCACACACATATCAAATATGTGTCCTACTTCGTTTCGCTTGATCCAGGACACTTCTGTGTGGGACAATAAAGACTCGTCAATACGTCAGCAGTAGGGGATGATCATATCAGTCACCTACATGCCGTCAGCGGTACTAGCTGGACGTAACGGCTACCCGGGTATTGTGTGATATGAAGATCAACAAGCAAGCTCGTCCATACTCTCCATGAAGCCTATCAGTAACACTACCGTACAGTCCGGTCTCTTCGTCTCATATGTCGCATATCATGTCTAGGGGTGGTAAACGTCATCCCCCAGTAACGTGATAAGTCATGCCGATGTCTGGCCTATAACGGTTTGAAAAACTACTGATAACTCTTATCAGTAAATCTCATCAGCAGCCCTGGCTAGGGACTTCCAGTTATAGCCAATCGAGCATAGCGCAACATCAACCCCTAATACCGGGAGAGACGAAACCCCTCCTATCGCTCATTGCCTCCATGTGACTCGGGACTGTACCCAAAATCCACATGTTTGCACAACTCATTTGAGCCGTGGTACGGAGGAAATCAAAGCACAGTGGGAGCCACGCAAGACTCTATGAAGATCTCGGGTCTACAGACTAATCTGTACCAGTGTCACCAGAGGACTGCTATCTGACGATAGTTATACTACCAACTAGGAGTCCTCGACGAGTACGTTCGGTGTACCCATTCTCCAATGAGCACATATATACAATCTTTGATGTCATACACCAATGGTTGTGGGATCAACCATCACCCTGTAAGGGACAAGAAACATGCACACTAGTCTACTCTGGAATATCGATGCCCTAGTCTCGATATTCTCTCGAATAGGAACTGATTATACGATGTACTTTTGGACCACCCTGGCCACGCTAGTATGATCTCATCATAGTCCTGGTAGTCAAGTACATATCCTAAGGGCTTTATCAACATGCGAGAGCAAGACAGTATAGAATACCAGTCAACATGTTCAGATAAAGAGTAACCAGATAGCACACTATCATGTCGAGCAAGAAATTCCTCTATATATATATGTCCAAGCATCCACTATAATATACATCACATGTACAATAATGGCCTCTACGACATACATATTCTTAACAATCTCCCACATTCACTAAGGCCATGTGTTGTAGTATCTCATACCCAACATCCCAAAAAGTATTTCGAACTGTATCTAGGGGAGGGCCTTCGTGAGTGGATCCGCTACGTTGTCCTTCGTGTCAACTCTCTTGACCTCGATCTCCCGGCGATCTGCTATCTCCCTGATCATGTGATACCGCCTCAGAATATGTCTGGATCTCTGATGGGACCTGGGTTCCTTGGCCAAATCTACCGCTCTATTGTTATCACAATACACAGGTATTAGATGCTCAATAGATGGAACCACACCAAGCTCAGCAATGAACTTCTCTATCCAGACAGCATCTTTAGCAGCATCATTGGCAGCGATGTATTCAGTCTCCATCGTCGAGTCTGCTACGGTGTCTTAGTTGGAACTCTTCCAACACACTGCCCCTCCATTGAGGGTAAAGACAAAACCAAAGACTGACTTACTGTCGTCCTTATCACTCTGGATGCTCGATTCGGTAAAGGACTCCACTTGGAGTTCACCGTTACCAAACACCAAGAACGTCTCTTCAGTCCTTCTCAAGTACTTAAGAATGTTCTTCACAGCTGTCCAGTGATTCTCTCATGGATCTGGTTGATACCTACTCACTACACTTAGTGAGTATGCTACATCGGGTCTGGTACATAACATCGCGTATATGATAGAGCCTACTGCCGAAGCATAGGGTATCCCTTGCATGCGAGCTCTCTCCAAATTATTCTTGGGAGACATCTCTTTGGAAATAGTGAGTCCTGAGATCGTGGGTATATTCCCACGCTTGGAATCTTCCATACTAAAGCTCTTTAGTATGGTGTCAATGTACCTGAATTGGGACAATCCCGGTATCCGTTTAGATCTATCTCTATAGAACTTAATCCCCAAGATGTAGGAGGCATCACCTAGATCTTTCATTGAGAATCTTTATGATTAGAAGAGCTTGACCGAGTGCAGCATAGGAACATCATTTCCTATCAAGAGTATGTCATCCACGTACAATACGAGGAAGACGACCTTACTCACTGCGACCTTCTTGTATATACAAGGTTCATCTACGTTTTTGATGAAGTCAAACTCTTTAACTACCTCATCAAAACAGATGTTCCAACTCCGCGATGCCTCCTTCAACCCGTAGATTGATTTAAGAAGCTTGCACACCTTTCCGCTGCTCCCACTATCCATGAAGCACTCTGGCTGAGTCATGTATACCCTCTCTTCTAAATCACCATTTAGAAAGGTGGCCTTAACATCCATTTGCCAGATTTCGTAGTCATAGTATGCAGCGATAGCAAGTAGGATCCGGATGGACTTAAGCATAGCCACTGGACAAAAGGTTTCATCATAATCCACGCCTGGTCGTTGACGAAAAACTTTTGCAACAAGTCTAGTTTTGAAAGTCTCAACTTTTCCATCTACACCAAATTTCTTCTTAAAGATCCATTTTCTCCCAATGGGTTTTACCCCTTCGGGAGCAACTTCCATATTCCATACTTTGTTGGTGTACATGGATTCCATCTCAGATCACATTGCATCCAGCCATTTCACAGAGTCCCCACTCATGATGGCCTGCTCGAAACTAGTTGGGCCATCATCTTCCATGATGCAATTCTCGCTCCCACCATCAATGAAAAAACCGTAGTATCACTCAGGTGGATGAGGAACTCTACTAGATCGGCGGAGAGGCTGAGGTTCTTTGGGAACTATCGAATCCTCTGGTTCTTCCAAATCTTCTGTTGTAGTTTGGGCTGCTGTAACCTCTTCCCGTTCTACCACAAGGACACTAATTTCTTTCGCAAGAAATTCCTTTTCTAAAAAGGTGGCATGCCGAGAAACAAACACCTTTTGCTCCTCGGTGTGGTAGAAGATATACCCTTGTGAGTTTTTGGGATATCCTACAAACTTGCACAGAACATACCTTGCCTCGAGCTTGTCCGGATTGTGCCTTTTGCCATAGGCCGGACAACCCCATACCTTAACATAATTAAGATATGGTCTTTTCCCTTTCCATATCTCATATGGAGTGGTAGGCACAGATTTGGTAGGGACCATATTCAATAGGTGCAAGGCTGTCTCAAGCGCATACCCCCAAAAAGAAACAGGTAACTCAGCGGTGCTCATCATAGAGTGCACCATATCTAATAGGGTGCTATTCCTCCGCTCCGATACACCATTGTGTTGTGGTGTATACGGAGGAGTAAGCTGTGAGAGAATCCCATTCTATTTTAGATACTCATGGAATTTTGTGCTCAAGTATTCTCCTCCCCGATCAGATCGAAGGATTTTAATACTTTTATCCGTCTGGTTCTCAACTTCATGCTTATATTCTTTGAATTTCTCAAAACCACTTGTGTTTCAACAGGAACACATGTCCGTATCTTGAGAGATCGTCAGTAAATGTAATGAAGTACGTGGAACCATTCCTGGCATGTGTAAACATGGGACCGCATACATCACTATGTATCAGTCCCAAGAGTTCTGTAACTCTTTCTCCTTGTCCTGTAAACGGAGTTTTTGTCATCTTGCCTTTGAGACATGACTGGCAAGTTTCATAAGATGAAAATTCGAACGGATTCAAATATCCATCCTTATGTAACTTAGCTAGTCGTGTCGCATTGATATGACCTAGTCTACAATACCACAAGAAGGATTCGTTCATTTCTGAACTTTTCCTCTAGTGTATGTTCTGTACGTTAAGAACCGTGTTTTGATTCAGAATGTATAATCCGTTACATGACGCACCAAACCCAATCAACGCTTAATTTAGGTAAATGTTCATAACATTATTCTTTAATACAAAGTTATATCCTTCTTTATCTAATAAAGAATTTGATATTAAATTGCATATCATAGAGGGTACGTAATAACAGTCGTTCAGGATCAATGTATTCCCAGTTGGCAATACAAGGTGATATTCACCAACAGCTTTGGCTGCAACACTTGCACCATTCCCTACTTTTAGAGAATGATCACATTTTCCCAGTTCTATACCTTTCCTTAGCCCATGCAACAAATTGCATATGTGGGATCCCGATCCGGTATCTAATACCCACGACGTAGAGTGTACTGAGAAACAGTTCTCTGTAACTAACACACTCGAAGAAGATGCATCAACATGCTTATTCTTCGTTTGGGTGGTGTGGGAATCCGGATATACCCTTATATCCTGCTCGGACTTATAACACTTATA